>CM055403.1:12016455-12087010 GCA_029228625.1 Pseudolycoriella hygida | reverse complement strand
ATGGTCACTTCCATAATTAGGCAGGATGAACCAAATCTCTAGAACTATGAGAGTTAGAAAGTTGGTTCCAAAAGCGAAGTTATAGAGAATTGAATTTAAGCAAAAACGTGTTTCAGGGTTTTGGGGAAATATGGCCCAATCCTGGTATATGGTCATTTCCATAATTAGGCAGGATGAAGCAAATCTCTAGAACTATGAGATTTAGAAAGTTGGTTCCAAAGACGAAGTTAGAGAGAATCAAATTTAAGCGAACACGTGTTTCAGGGTTTTGGGGAAATATGACCCAATCCTGGTATATGGCCACATCCATAATTACGCAGGATGACCCAAATCTCCAGAACTATGAGAGTTAGAAAGTTTGTTCCAAAGGCGAAGTTGTAGAGAGTTAAGTTTTAGCGTACACGTGTTTCATGGTTTTGGAAAAATGTGGCCTAATCCCGGGATAACGCCACTTCCAGATTCCAGAGGGATGATTCATACCTCTAGAACTATGGCAGCTAGAAAGTTGTTTACAAACTTACAAAAGTACTGATATCCGCAAAAAAACCTCTTACAGAGGAGGTGTGACGCAAGTCTTTATGCCTGCTTACAAAAGCTGTGAAATCAGAAAAGTGTGACGCATTAATCAACTGAGGTAAAACTATTTTCTTTCAGTTACAAAAGTTCTGAAATCAGAGGGGGGTGACGCATTAAGCTTCGATTCGCAACAAAAATTTTTAAACAAAATTATGTTGAGTTCAAAAAATTGCGTCACAAATGCCAGACCCACCAGCGGAATAATTTTTCAACACTCAGTTTTTAGGCGCAAAAATTAAAATTTACCCTAAACGATGTAATAAGAAATAAAAGTCAAATTTTCGCAGCGTAAAAACAGAAAGTACATCCCTTTTTCGTCGGACTAGGCTCGTTTCGACTTATTATGAATTACTTTAACGTTTACAACTGATTTCGACAAGATTCTGACGAAAATATGGAAAATATATTTTTTTGAGGTTATGTATGGGGAGAAATCAAACCTGTCACTTTGTCTAACAGCTATACGACTATTAATCTGCGGCCTACATGCACAAATATTTTTCCCGACATTTTTGAACATTCTCAAATCACGTTTTAAGAATTCCTACATTTAAATTGTGAATATTTCACGAGATATAGATTTTTGAACATGAATATAACGGATTCGCCTACTGTGCGTCATCTAAATACAAGTAACTCCATGCCCTAGCAACTAACCATGATTATCGATTTCAGACGATGCTGAAGCGAGCTTACAAAAATAGCTCAATACTGATCGGCACCACCTTTAATTGCATTTTATTTGCAAATCAAACTATATTCAATTTTCATATCCCATTTTACAAAATGTGATTTTGGTTGCCATTGATTACAAAAAAAAAGGAAATTCTCATATTTTCTATATTCGTTAGTATCCGCTAAATGCAATTCAATTTGATGACATAATCATAAAAAAATATTATTGCGAGTATTAACTGCCGCAACGAAAAATATTGTAATTGAATTAGAACAAAGCAAAACATACCTTCCAAATCGACAACTCTTCCAGCTCGTTTCAATGCTTTCACAGCTTCATCGTGAGTGTACTGCGTAAATAAAATTTATTAATTTTGGAATTAAAAGCTGATGTAATCGGATAAAAATCTTTGGTTGTGACAACTCTCATGTTAAAGCAAAACTGCAATTATTTCAAATAAATTGGAATGGAATGAGTTTTCAAAAAATTTATTGGGCTTGTGGGGTTGGCTTGGCGCAAATAAGGATTCATCATTGAAAATTTTGAATTAAACAATATTCAAAAAGACCTGTCCGCGACGACAGATTTTGGGAACTGCAAAGACTTTTTGTCCTTTTTCTGCAGTTTGGTTTTAACTTTTTTTTAGGAAATCCTAATGATTTAAGAGATTTCCAGCCTTTCCAGCTCCCAAGTTCTCAATTTTCTCAAAACAATTTGCTGGGTCTGTGAAACACGTAGGATATTTTCAGACTACAGTTCCAAAGTATTTTCGTTTGGTTTGCGAAACATTCAAGACGCAACCAATTTACTTTGGAATATGTAGCGATTTAGCCTAAAAATCTGTTGGATTGATCAATGGACTGGATTTTACATGCAACCCATAGTGTATTGAAGCTTGCTGAACTGTTTGATCTTATACTTTCTTACTCTTCACATCGTAGTTTTACAAATTACACGTTTGAAAGTCTGTTAAAAACACAATGAAATGCATGAGAGTTAGTTAACTTTTACAAATTACTGTATGTTTTTGGAAAAAATGTATCTAGAGAGGAGGCGAAGGGGGTCCGACAAGTTTTTGAAGAAGCTTTGGTTCATGCTGTACGTAAATTGTATACAGCTGACCATGATGGGCCGATGGTATTAGTTAAATTTGACTTTAGAAATGCATTTAATATGTTATTCAGGAAGTTTATGTTAGGTGAAGTGAAGTAGATATGCCACTTCAACAAGCTGATAGACTCAATTCGAATATCGAATCTTTATTTTCTCGATGAGTCTTCGCTTTCGAAGAGAGGGTTTCAACAGGGTGATGCACTAGGTCCTCCTTGTTTTTGTATCGGTATTAGAGAGTTTGGGCAAAGCGACTTATCGCTAAATTTATAACATATGAATATAGCTATAAGTTATAAGTCATATGTTTACGTTGCAAGTTATGAGTTATGAGTTATAAGTTATTAGTTTAAGTTTTAAGTTATAAATTGTAAGTTATGAGTTATAAATTTTTATAAGTTATAAGTTTACGTTTCAGGTTATAAATTTTTATAAGTTATAAGCTACAAAATATAACTTTTGAAACTGATCAGTACTGTTTCAGATCAGTTTTGAAGCTGATCAGTACTGATGCGTATCAGTTTTAAAATTGATCAGTACTGATCGTATCAGTTTTGATATCAGTACTGATCAGTTTCAAAACTAATGCGGATCAGTACCAATCAGCTTGAAAACTGATAGTGATCAGTTCAGTGCTGATCAGTTTCAAAACTGATACGGATCAGTACTGATCAGTTTCAAGACTAATATGGATCAGTACGAACGGTTTCAAAACTGATCTGTATCAGTACTGATCATCCTTAAAACTGATCTGAAACAGTACTGATCACTTTCAAAATCTATAGTTTGTAGCTTATAACTTATAAAAATTTATAACTTAAAACGTAAACTTCTAACTTATAAAAATTTACAACTCATAACTTACAACTTATAACTCATGATGTAGACTTATAACTTATAACGTAAACATAT
Organism: Pseudolycoriella hygida; assembly: GCA_029228625.1. Taxonomy (NCBI): domain Eukaryota; kingdom Metazoa; phylum Arthropoda; class Insecta; order Diptera; family Sciaridae; genus Pseudolycoriella; species Pseudolycoriella hygida. Next base: position 12,083,736 of record CM055403.1, on the reverse strand, counting down.
AGCTTATAACTTATAGCTCTATGTATATGTTAAGAATATAGCGATAAGTCGCTTTGCCCAAACTCTCGATTATGAGGATGACGCACTCCCTTTCGTGTAGGCTGAATGGCTGGTATTTAGATGATGGTAGTGTGGTTGATAGGCTGTCAGTGGTTTTGGAGGATGTTAGGAAAGTGTTAGAATTTTGTGATTCATCAGGTTTGTCATTAAATAAAAATAAATGCGAAGTTTTTTCTGTTAATGCCACTGATGAAGATGAGACTCACATGTACTCTGAGATCTCTGCATTGTTACCAAGGATTAAGAAAGTTAATGAGTCTTCTCTTGAGATAATGGGCTCACCAATTTTTGAGTCAGGTTTAGAGAGGATAATTTCATCTAAAATTAAAACGATCAAGCTAATATGTGATCATTTACAGTAGATGGATGTTCACCCAGCCTTGTGTAGTTTTAGGAAGTCTTTAGGTAGTTGAAGGTTTAATTATTTATTGCGTTCTTCTAGGATATTTTTATTACTTGATCGTCTAAAAAAGGTTGACGAAATTTTTCGTTCAACATTGAAACGATTACAAACGTTAGGATGCCTGATTCGTCTTCCCTACTCTTCCCTTAGGTTTTGGGGGTTTGGGTATTCGGAAAGTTGAAGACTTGGCATTGCCGGCTATTTATCATCTGTGTATTCTTCATCTGATCTGTCAAATAAGTTGTTAGAAAAATTGAATTTGCAAATAATTGTTGATAATATTTTAGGGCTAATTGAGGAAATTCCTCAAGACTTTATTCCAGGTAACGACGAACAGAAAAAAGCACAGAGAAATTGGAAACTTCCGAAGATCAACAGCAAGTTGTCTGGGATTTTTTATTCTAGTGAACGGTTTCGAATTCATTTATTTCATATACACTTTTTGATACATTGATAGAGTTCTCTAAATTGCAAAAAAAAAAAAAAATCCTGGGCGCCACCATTTTCGACGTCTTGATAATACAGTTTGCATAGGCCGACGCCCGCCACCGCACTTAAAGCGTGGAATCCAGTTGCTATATCAAGTACCTGGTAAAAGCTACTAAGAGTAAGACTTTTTCAAAAAAAAAAACTTAAGCAAAAATGTAACGCGAATATGATTTGATCACCTTATGAAAATTACGATGTTAAAGACAGTAACGTTTTAAGCTTCGATGCGCTAGACAACTCAGAAAATTATTCTTCGTTGTACTCAAAAGATTACGTCATAAAATCCACTTTTCAAGGCTTTCCACTGTTATATGCTTTCAGATATCACACGCAAAAATTTAACGTCGCACTAAACATATTAGTCTTCTAAGGAATGCGTAACGCAAAGTTAAATAAAAGCTAAAAGTGTGGAAATTTTGTGACTAAGTAAGGTAGGTTGCCCTCAATGAAACGTCAGACCAATTTATCTAACGGGTGTTACACTTACTCGATTTAGTTCTTCGCCATTCACTGAAAGAATAGCATCGCCAACGTACAATCCTTTTGCACTGTCTGCTGCCATTCCTCGAAAAATCTTTGATATGAGAATAGGCATTCGATTCTCACGGCCACCTTTAATAGAAATTCCTAGCCCATTGTTGTCTGATTTAATAACACGAACCTGAATTGGGTGAAGCACCAACATGAAAACGTAAGAAAAAAGTTTTTTTTTATTAAATGTAAGCATTAAGAACTCAATCTTTATATGAGCGAGCGTGTGTTTCCAAAAAGAAATGTTGTGCTGAAGTATGTTCTGTGTATTGTGTTATGTATACCATGTGCGTGCATATAATGTTGCTGATATGACATAAATTTATTGCTTACGTGACGTTTTTGGTTGGCCACATCGTCAGGTACATCACACACTTCTGTAATTCCATTGTCTACTGTATTATTGTTAAGAAGATGGTCACCATTGTTAATGTCTTCTGAATTTAGCGACGGACCAGCAGAAGAAGGTAAAGAGCCACTTGAACCATTGTTACCACTATGGTTGCTGCTGTATGAGGAAAACATAATTTGAAATTAGGTTTCTAAGCATTCACATAATCTTTACATGTTAGTTGTGTTGTGAAAAAGGGGACATTTCATAATACGGAATGAAAACGTGTTTGCCAGACTGTGGTTCGGTATATATACAAGAATATAGGAAACCAAAAGCGATATAAATTGGAGTCACAACAAAAACCTCTTTAAAGGTGAAGTGTGACGCAGTCCGCTTCCGAAATTAATGACAAAGCTTCCAAAATAAATGATATTGCTTGAGGACACGCTATCGCTGATAATACGCAAAAATTTGTTTGAATGGTATCTTGTGTTCAAAGTTTTATTTTCTGAAAAAATTACAGCGCTTTTTTTAAAACAAAATTACTTTGTGTTAAAAAAATTGCGTCACAAATGCCGGGCCCACCAGCGGAATAATTTTTCAACACTTTCAGTTTTTAAACGTAAAAATTTAAATTTCAAAGTGACTATTCGTCAGCGCCGGCGAATAGCCAGAAGATATGAAAATGACTATTTGCCGGCGCCGGCGAATAGTCAGAAAACATGAAAATGGCTATTCGAAGGCGCACATCACAAAATGTTACGATACTCTTAGGTAACGAAACTGGAGGAGTTGTCCTTTTATGAAACGTCACAAGAAAAAACACTAAAAATATTACTAAAATCGTGAAATCGATAAGAAACTTGGTGACAAGTGAAATAACGGCCAAAGATCATGTGATTTTGTAACGAAAATACGAAACTAGTGAACTTGCGATTTCAGGAAACGTCACGAAGGCCTAGGAAATTTTTCCTTTTACGAAATTCAGGAAACCTAGGTGGGTAACAAAATTAGGGACTTTGCGCTTTAAGGAAACATCATGGAAACTTAGGGAACTTGTCCTTTTACGAATTGTCCCGAAAGAAACTAATAAACTATCGCTTTAAGGAAACGTCACGAAGACCTAAGTATTTTTTCTTTTACGAAATGCCACGAAACCTTGGTGGGTAACGAAACTAGGGACTTTACGCTTTAAGGAAACCTAGGGAATTCGTCCTTTTGTGAATTGTCCCGAAAACTTGGTCACTATGGAAACTAGTAAACTTGCGCTTTAAGGAAACCTCACGAAGATCTAGAAATTTTTCCTTTTACGAAATGCCTCGAAACCTACGCGGGTAACAAAACTTGGGACTTTGTGGTTTGAGAAAATATTCACGGAAACCTAGCGAATTTGTCCTTTCACGAATTGTTCCGAAAACTAGGTCGCTAAGAAAACTAGTGAACTTGAGCTTTAAGGAAACGTCAGAAAGACCTAGGAATTATTCCTTTTACGAAATGCCACGAAACTTAGGTGAATAACGAAATTAGTGACAAAATATATGAAAACGACTAATAGCACTAATCATAAAATAAACGAGGCGGCGCGGTGCCGGCGAATAGCATCTACCTTTAAATTTACCCTAAACGATCTACGCAATAAGAAATAAAAGTCAAATTTTTGCAGCGCAAAATCTGAAAGTACAGAAAAATTATTTCGTGTCTTTGGGTCCGGCATTTGTGACGCAATTTTTTTAACACAACGTAATTTTGTATTAAAAAAAGCGGAAAAAAATTCCCGGCGAAGAAAAACCAAAAAAGCCTAATTTATTGCCTACGAAAACCCAAGATGGTGCCGCTATGACAGCTGGCAGGTACTTTCTGAAAACCTCAAAAAATTCTCCTGATCAAACTCTATAACTTTGTATTGTCATTCCAAAGCTAAAATTCGAAAACCAAAAAAACCTAATTTATTGCTCGGGAAAATTCAAGAATTTGTTGGTGTGTGGGGACTGCGTCACGCTCACCGCTACCGCTGCGGGCATGATAAGAGTGGGGTGGTTACATTTAATGAAAGTCTTTTGAAATCAAGAAATGGATATGGGGGTGTCGTCGGTGTCTTGAATTTGTATAGTTTATCAAGCACATCATATTGTTACTTTTAATGCCTTCTCTTTGACAGATTTGTTATTCCTTTTTTATGAATATCATCAGACATATGACGCGTCGTCTCGTCCTCAGCCGATAGGGGATATATTTCCATGCGCGTCACAACATTTTCAATTGATTTCACAGTCGTGTCTTCTCTTCGAGCCTCAAATAACCTATGTTATATTGACCATCAATACTGGCGTCATCCATGCTTTCATAGCTGAATATGGAAGAACATTAATCAAATTCCTTACTCAATTAAAAAGAATATTTAAAGTTTATGATTTCTTGCATTGAGGAGGAAGAATGGAGGCATATCCTGAAAATTACTCGAGGCTAAGCGCCTCAATCGGATGGTATGGTTTCACGAAACAGGTTACCAACGTTACTTGTTCAGTGAATTGCCTTTGTGGGGTGTTCTAACGTTATTTGTAACGATATACGTGCCGATGTAGAAGATGAATTTCCTTACAACACAAATGCTTTCAATTGCCTGCTGAATAAACTTTCTCGAACTGTCGTCAACATCTTATTGGTGTCAGTTGAATTAAACAGCTTGCATATTGAACCTATTTCCGTAAAGTGTGTGGTTGAAAAAGTTTGTCGTCGAGTTAATAGATTCTCACTTTTTCTATGTCAATTGCATTAGCACTCTGTGGGACGAATGACGCAAAGTTAATTTTCGTATAGATTATAAGTTGAGAACAATGCTTCAGGTCGTCTAGTTGAATCGTATGCAAAGGACACCTGTACATTATTTGTACAAGGTTCGGGTGGAAAGGGATGGGGGATACCTATAAGCGTAAGTTTCATCCATTTCTAGTTTACATTCTTGCGTACAGCAACTTGCATCAGTATGCATACAATTCTGTAGGGGTCGTGGTAGATCATAACATTTTGTTATCTGTTTTAAATACCCATATATTTAAATGAAAGAAGGTTATTCATTATACAAAGACAGCTTTGATTCTTACACTACAAAATTAATGGTTTGAACTAACCCATGAATCTAATCATTACTTCAGGATGGTTATTAAAAGGTAGCAAGTGCCTAATCGATTCAAATTTAATTAAAGAGTTTGCCGTTAGTTCGCTTTATGTATTTTTCAGATAGTACACAAGCTACTTGAATCAAAAACGTACTAACTAATGTAAAACTTTGAAAGTTTATGCCATTCCGTAGACACTCTGTTTTACTTAAGTTGTCGACAAGCACCAATTTCATTCGTTAGACGTAGGTGTTACTGAAAACAGATATTATTGCATTTTCGAGTGATTGGTTGCTTTCGATGGTGCTAAATTTTCTTTAATTGCTTCACATTAGACATCACGATCTTGTGTAAATTTGTGAACTAATTTTAATGATGAAGTTTCAAAATCAACATCAGTTCCTTGCAAGAAATTTAATTCTTGAAACCTAATCTATGTAGACTCGTACCTCAACCAACGTCGCAAGAAATATGCCATAAAAATGATGCCACAGACGGATTTTTAACAAAATCGTGCGATACTTTTTCGAGATCATCAGATGACCCTTCATATAGCGACACTAAAATAATTTCATTTTATTTTTTTTAATCCCCACGAACAAGCTTTCCAGTAGCACATACCTTCTGAAGCCCGGTTGGAGTGTACAAAAAATTTGCAGTTCTAAATATTTCGAAAAATTCATTTTTGGCACTTTCAGACTTTCGTCATTTTTCTATGAACTCATTTTCGAACACAGAAACTTATGAATCGTCATATTTAGACTTAGAGGAAAGGATTTCCTATCAATGCATCGAAATGTGAGATGGTCGAATTTAATTTTGCGTGATTTCACATGGAATGACCCCCTAATGAAAAATTTGAGTTCACAAAAAAAAAAATATTTTTTTATTGTTGAATTTTGTAGAAATTTTTCTTCTAACAAACTGTCAAAGAAACTACAGGAAAAGTCTGCGTTTCTCTATCGACAAACAACATCGGGCGTGCTCCCAGTTATAAGTTAAATATTCTTGACAGTTTGACAAAACCACAAATTCTCAACCGGACGTCACGTTTCTCATAACTCCCCCTCCGCCGAATTCGTCCGGTATCCCTTTACCCCCTCCCCCCCCCTAACGACCGGACGTCATTTATGAATGGCCCCTAATTGTTGGGCTTTCATGGACCTGTCGATTAAAAAAACAATTATGACAATCGGAAAAACTTTACTCGAGTTTTCTTAGTGCCCTAGCTAAGTCCAAGGACTCAAATCCAAAAAAGTTTCTTCTTTAAATTGTTGGACATGCCCAGATCTTTCAAACAAAAAAAAAATTATGAAAATCGGAAAATCTCGAGTTATGTACAAAAGACCAAAAACCACTTAAACGGCCCTACCTCGGCGGCCCTTGGGCCTTTCAGGGAAAAAAAGTTTTGAAAATCGGTTGAGTTTTACTCAAGTCATCGCTGTGGCGGACGGACGGACATTTTTTTATTGCTGATTCGTCATCTAAGGACCATGATCGATGCTCACCCCCTACTCCCCGGTCGAAATTGGGGTGGTTACAAACGTCGTGGTAAACGCATAAGATCGAAGAACTTCGTTCTTCCTACGGGTCAAAAAGTAGCCTCATACATCAACATTCATTACCACCACTTTCCGCAACTGAACCTCATAGGTTATCTCTATGCAATATGAGAGCGTCCTTGTCAGCAACATTAGAATAATTACTGATAAAAACTGTCTCGACATATTTTTTCAAATTTTGTTCCTGCTTTCATAGAAACGTTCCATTATTTATGTATTTTAATTGCTACCTACCATTTTCCAGAGGCAGGTGACGAGCTTATATGCGTCGAACAGGTAATGGTGAACAGGTAATTAATAGTTTTTTGTTAAAATAAGTTGTTGAAGCATGAGTTTAAAAAGCTAGTATTTAACTTTCATTATAAATTTTCTTTAATTTTTGTAAATTGAGAATGCTAAATTATGGAATTTTTCTACTTAATAATTTTAAGAACCTTTTAAGGACTGTTTTGCTAGAACGGTGGTTATAAAAACTTTGAATAGAGGATGCAGTTCTTCGGTTGTTCGCTGATTTTTCCGTGGAATAACCACAACACAATTACATAAATCATTCTTTTAGTGCTAATGCTGGAAATAAAATATACGTTTCACGCCAAGCCATAAAAATAAAACGAAAATAACCATAAAGTTTTCCAACCGCTTTTATTCAATTCTTCAATACATTTCGTTTTATTTATTTAGGCAAAAAAACTGAATGGAGCTAACATAAAATGATAAAAATGGCAACTTACCCAAGTGTTCCATTCAGTGTTGTTGTATGATCGACCGGGTCACAGGTTTCGTCTAAACTCACTGACAAAAAATCGGATTCTAGAGTGACTGTCACTCGGTACCATGCACCTCGCACTCGAGTTTCTAAAACACCACACCGAGACGAGCCCGCTGTTGATGTTGTCGGATTATTACGGGGTACCCCCGACGATTCCACCATAATTCGCACCGTTTTTATTTATAGCTTACATTAGATCCAATTCGTTCATACTTTATCATTATCTCTGTGTAGTAAATTTAGATTTACTTTGTCTAACGTTTTCACTAAATTTAAGGATATTTTACAGATTCGTTGCAAAAAAAGAGAGAACTTAATATCTCAGTTGACTTTAATTCACTCTTTTATAGCGACTTCAGCTTATGTCAAAGTATAGTGATTTTCATGACGGGATGCTTAAACTGTCTAGAAAATTATACCTTTCGTTTGACAGCTTTATACATCGTGTCATGAAAATCGCTATTCTTTGACATAAGCCGTTGACGCAGTAAAGGCGTGGATTGCAAATATCATGGTTTCCTTCATTATCTGACCTTGAGGGAGGCGGCGGCGGTTGGTAGATGCACGATTTTTCAAATCGATAAGCTAAAAATGTAAAACTTTTCTTCCCTCCGAAATGTGGGTACAGTTACGCCAATGATTTAATGACGTTAACGAATGCAGCTCAAATTTGCTGGTGAGTAGACCTTTCACTCTAAACCTACGCCAGAGAAAAACTAAAGCTCCAATTAAACTGTTTATAGATTTGGAAAACACTTGAAAATTCAAGAGATCTTGAAAGTTTATTGTCGATACATTCGCAGTTATCCCCTTCCGAATATCAAAGTCTGCGGAGAGTAATGAAAATGTGGACAAAAATTACTTGCGAATCGGTCAAAGTTTAGTAGCTTCACGGCACATAAATTTGATTGAATAAAAATAATCACAAACAGAGTTTATAACGCTACAGACGTTATAACAAACGTAAGCTCCATTAAATTATTTTCTTGTAACATGAAAATAAGTTAGGTCGAGATTAAATAAATAATCACGTAATTTACATTAAATTTCTCTAATGAGCTTACAGTCACATTTCTGGTAGAAAATAAAAATATTTTTGTGTAACCTGCAAATCTGATAAGACCTTCAATAATCCTAAAATATTGTCCTCCGCACCTTTGTTAATTCTTCAAATATGAATAGACGTTGAACATTCGGGAACAGTAGTTTACGAATCAAGCTGCGTAGCGTTGATTATTTTAGTATCAGGACAATATTACGATGCCACAGTACGCAGTGCTCTTTACAATTCAAGTCTTTACAGATATCGGTACATAATAGTTATTTTCATGTGTGTGGTATGGATAAGCTTATTTTTTTCTCCACTCAGAAGATGGCGTTTTCCTTATGTTTTTTCTGATGACAGTTCGAATAAAAAGCATATTTTCTTAGCTCTCATCATCTCCCGTGTAGGCTTCGAGTCATAACTACGTATTTAGTACCTGATAAAGTACTTTGCACTGAGTTACTTCAACGGATTATATGAGAGAGGCGAATAAGTTCCACTTTATATCACTCAGTTGCATAATAGTACTTTTTGATACAAGTTATGTTACGAACCGTGTATCAAACAACGTTTTTTGCAATTCAGCAACAAAAACGAGCTTTTTCCTCAAAAATTTTTTGGAAATTATTTTAAATAAATGAACTAAAATTTACGTCTACTTTCATTCAGTGCGTAAAAAAAATTTAACGCACTAGTTTTAGAAAATGACTTCATACTATACTAAAATAACGCACGAAAAAACGTGTTTTTGTTGGTGAATTGCAAAAAGAAATTTCCTCTACTGAACTGTCACTTTATTCTTGTTTATTACTTTAATTATCACAACAAAAACCTTTTTTAAAAAGTCCGTTCTTCCAAAACAGCTGATATCAATTTGGGTAACGCTTGCAGCTTCGGAACGCAAAAAATTCTTTTGAAATATTTTCACATTTGATTGCGTCACAAACGCCGGACCCTCCCAACGAATTATTTTTTCTGCGCTTTCAGACTTCACACCCCAAAAATTTTGCTTTGCGCGATGCATGGAGTACGGTTAGCCAAATTTTTGCGTATGAAATCTGAAAGCGCAGAAAAATTATAACGTTGGGAGGGTCCGGCATTTGTGACGCATTTTTTTAATCGAATGTGAAAATATTTCAAAAGAATTTTTTGCGTTCCGAAGCTGTAAGCGTCACTCAAATAAATTGATATCAGTTGTTTTGGGAGAAGGGACTTGCGTCACATTTCCCTTTTAAAAAGGGTTTTTGTTCTGATATCACTTCTTTTGGAAGTAGGAAAATTGTTGTTGGCGAATTATATATGAAATTTTTTGGAGCCGCCGCCGCGCCACCGCCAAACCGAAGGGCGGCGACTACTACTTCCATGGGAAAATGATATCCTCAACTTACTCTACAACATATTAAAAGTTTTTTTGAGCCTCCGCCTAGTTTGCGCCATTTTTGGAGTCACCCCGATGCATTACACACCCAACCCAACAACTTTCCCTTTGACACCAAACCTCTATCTCGAACACCGCACCTTGTATCATACAAAATGTGCTACCAAACACATTACACACACAAACGTATACATATGGGCTTTGTATGGCGCCTTCTAAGAGCCCTGGCGCCCAGATGAGACCAATACCCATCCTTTTTTTAAAATCTCATATGGCGTAGAATGCCCACCCGAAGTTCCCTGCAAAATTTCAAGAAAAGCTATCGAGCCGTCTTCGAGCACGAGCCAAAAAAGTCGGTTTTCATACAAATGGCTCTGGAACTAACTAACTAACCCACTAGCTAACTAACTAACGTTGTCATTAACTTTGGCTTCTATGAAAATGCACTTTTGTATTGAAAATGATCATTTTCTAAAGGCCAAATCTCCGGATCCACTGAACTGATTTTAATGAGTGAAAATACACTTCGCCGAAAAATAGTTTTCGGTGGTTACGTCGCAGGGGGGAAGTCAAAACTTAGCTGTATGTATGGTTCCGCAGTCTACGAAAAATATTTTCCTAATTTTTTTTTCCGTATGTGGACTTGCGTCACGGGCGTATTACTACCGCGCACCCATGATTTCGTCGATAGAAACGGTATGCGCACCGCGTGCACATAAAAAATGTTCTTTTACCCTCGGGAAAAATAGGAAATTCCACCATGTGCTTTCACTCTTTTAGGGATTGCCTATCCTCTGCTATAACAAAAAACCTTAGCGAAGAAGAGTTAAAGAGTCAAACCCAAAGATGCAATTGGCCCATCTACGGCTTAGGCGCTGGAAAATATTTTATGAGTTCAAATTTTTGAAAATTGAAAAATATTTCAAAAGATTTTCTTGATTTCCTTTCGTACGATCATTACCAACGATACATAAATTACGCGACACAGGGTCCTTTTTCGTATTGATTAAAATACCTGTTTTCTGCGCTAATTTGCATAAGAAACTTAGGTTCAAAATTATATTTCGGAATTTCCATTTAAAATACGCATAACTCTATCGGAAGCTAAGTTTCTTATGTTTTCTAAGTTTTGTATTGTACTTTTCATTGCTGGAATCACCGAAAGTTCATGAAAATCAATGTTTTAAAATATAAGGCTAGAGTGAGGAACAGTTATTAATTTTAATTGCCGGATAATCAAATGTTGGTTTGTTGACTTGGGTTATCGCGGCGTGAATGAAAACAAAAACAAACTATTTGGTTGCAATATTTCGCTCGATTGTTTTGAGCTTCTTCAGGCTGTAATTCAATAAATATCCTTACAATTAATTTCATTTAAATTATCACAAATTATTACCAATCACCCATTAAACAAATTAAAACAAACAAAAAAAAAATATATATCTTTTACATGAAGATATCACAGAGTCATTGCAATGAAAACCGAACCGAACCTGTTCTGAAAATGAAAGATTTTTAAAGAAGAAGTAAACGTCAACAAATTTTGTTTTCATTGCAATGACTCTGTGATATCTTCATGTAAAAGATATATATTTTTTGTTTGTTTGTTTTAATTTGTTTAATGGGTGATTGGTAATAATTTGTGATAATTTAAATGAAATTAATTGTAAGGATATTTATTGAATTACAGCCTGAAGAAGCTCAAAACAATCGAGCGAAATATTGCAACCAAATAGTTTGTTTTTGTTTTCATTCACGCCGCGATAACCCAAGTCAACAAACCAACACTAGAGTGAGGAAGTGAGTAACAGAAACAAGAGGTTCTTGGACAAGGATCACAGAGTAAAATGTATATATATATATATATGCTATTGGTGACTAAACGCTTGAAGTTAAGCTTATTTGTCAGAATTATCTGTAACAATTGCCTCGCGGCTAGAATTTTTGCGACAACTTGTCCATGGTAAGATTTGCTGAAAAGTTAGAAGTTTTAAGAAAAAAGAGGACAAAAGAGGACGTTTTATGAAAAAAGTGATGTTCTTAGAATTTTTGTAAAAAAGAGTAATTAGACCGAAAAAAGAGGACAATGTCCTCTAAAAAGGGGACGTTTGGCAACCCTAAGTACAATGAGCATTAGCTTAAAGGAATCGTCCATTAAAGACGTCCACTTTTTTCCGCATTTTCAGGGTCGGTCCATCCCTTGTCGAAATGCGGACGCCCCCTGAATTAGGACGTCCAAAAAAAGAAGTAAAAATTGCAAAAAAAAAATATTTTTTGTGTGAATTGACGAAAAAATTTCAACTTATTCTTAAATTTAAGAAAACATAGTTAAAACTTCAACTCAGATGCTCAGAATGCTCATAGCCTCTTCAATGGAAATTATGTGGACATTTTTAGACATTGTTTTCGAGTAAAAAAAATAAAAATTTCTGAATCTAGTATCTGATAAATTGGTTCAAGTAAACAATGAACAAATTATATGTGTGTAATCGGTTTTGAATACCCGCTAGTGCTTCTTTATTTTTAACAGAAACTTAAAAGGACGTCCAAATTCTGTAACTGTGGGTCCATCCCCTGTCCTAATATGTCCGTATTTTGAAAAAGTCGGTCCGTCCATAAATTTGGACGCCTTTAATGGACGATCCCAAATGTACTTCATACCACAGCATAGATAGGACATCAAAAATGAAAAATTACAATGATCAAAGTAAGTAGCCTGGTACACATACAGCAAACACTCACTTCATGCTCCGGTTGGAACACTTTAGCATTGAACGCAATAACTGTGACTTTCGGCTCAGCGATTTTGAAACTAAATCCGGAGGGACTCTACTAAACATAAAACCATGAATTATGAGATTCTTGTCCAAAAAATTAAATATAATTTGAATACATTCGCCGTTTATACATCCTGTACCAAAGCAACACAACGCCCCTATATGCTTTGCATGTAAAAAGCCCCCAACCACCATGCTGCCAAACGTGACCATATTTCACAAGCTAAGCAAATAAATTAAAAATGAAATCACACGCTTTAATTTATTTTGATTTCATGCCCCATAATTGTCTGTGACAAAAAACGTTCTCTCACAACGTTTTCATTAAAACGTAGTTTAAAATTAAATTGCAATAAAAAGAAACGACGACAATTAGTTGAATTTTCATTTGATATGACCTGTCTTACAATAAATAACCGCAGGGACGTAACTGGGCACTTTATTGGTTGATTTTCCTTTTCGGGTTACGGAACTTGTGTACGAACCACATTTCCAAACCTTGAAACGGGTTTTTAGAACTCAATTTTTTATTTTTAAGAGTTCAAAACTGTCTCCTTGCAGTTGTTCAGTCACAAGGAAGAGCCTTGACGTTTTTTTAGTGTTTGAAGGAACTACACCCGTGATAAGGAGTGTGCGGCTCATTTCAACAAATTTTTATAGGTTTGTAGCGTGTTTCCGTTTATAAAAGCGATATGCAAATTTCATTCCATATATAAAATTATCAATTAACTTTTGACCTCTTTCTGCTTTGATGTACGCAAACGCCAAGCTCTCCTCGTGGAGAACATAAAAACAACAAAATGTGCATTGAGTAGATTCTATTCCTTACACATTTAGCGTAACATTGAACATAAACATTTGACTATAAGTTTAGTTATTGAAAGCATGCAGTTTCTAGTTGTTAGGAAGGACGTTAACTTCGTTTGAAATCTGTACAAGTTTTCATCCAAGTCAACAGCAACCTAATCAGAAATAAATTCATATATAGACTTCACGTACAATTCGACAACTTAGATAAATTCTTAAAATGAAATTATTTGAACTTCTACCAATAAAATGAACTTCTAGTGTGGCAATTACAAAGTCGTGATGTAACATTTTGTGCCAAGGAATACCTACTTTTGCACAAAAACTTTATTTTGAAAATTTAACAACAATTTGTTTTAGTCCCTTTAAATGCTTTTCTTACACTTGCACAATTGTTTTCATCAATGGAATTTCAATAAGGGGCCGTTCATAAAGTATGTCACACAAAAATCGACGTTTGTAAGAAGCTCCCATTGTGACACTTGTGTCACATAATCTCGAACTCGAACCCTCCCCCCACAAAGACGTCAAATTTTCTTATTTGTTAGAATCGTGTATTAGCATAAGGGTAGTATCACTCCATCCAGGTTCGAAACGCAGCGTGCTATCATAAAGTAATTTAAGTAAAAGTTGTAGGCGGTAGCGAGTAGTTCATGGCAAAATACTTTTCAACTCGACATCAGGCTGCGTACTTTGAGCCATAAAAAAGGAAGCAACGTGGTGTCACAACTTTGAGTATCACTGAAAAAAAAGGAAAATCCATCATAGCTGTTTGCTGTAAAAAAGTCTGGGACTTTATTATATAATGGTATATAAATTTTGTGTCCGTATTTTCGTGATATAGGTATTGGACACAATAAATAAGTCACAGAGCCTTATTATTCAGCTGGTAGCAATATTATGTCCACGAAAATAAAACTGCAGCTAAGTATAATATATTATAGCCCTGTAAATTTTTCGACTATAATTGCCAATTATGCACAAAACATGACAACAAAATTAACATAAACCAAAAATCAAAACTCATCGAATTTGTTGCAAAAAATGTCGTCTAGATTGATTTTTCGATTAAGTATGCGGTTGTCGTAACAACACACGTTTCATTCTCATTCATTCGTATTGTTTCAGTGTAGCCTAGGTCATCATTAAAGAACCGGCTTGTAATAGCGTCATTACAACCCTACTTTTAACAAGAAAGTCGACTATAATAGGCCGATTATAGCCCCATTATTAGTGCAATAATTGGCTTATTATAGTCTCGAATGTGATAAAACATATAGCTGCGTACTTGATATTTTTTGTCGTAAAAATAAAGTAAAATATAATAGTAATTTGTCGAGCTTATAGAGTGGAAAAAACAAAACACTTTTATCAAATATTTGTCTATTACGATTATCAAGCGCAAAAAACGTAGTGTGTACCTTGTTACACAAGTAAAATTTTAACGTCCTAGTATTTTACTATTGCGCCCGTTGTCGTCGGCAACTACAACAAAGTGATTTAGTAATGGTAAAATCGCACTTTATAATCGCAGAATGCGTACCTTAAACAGTCGCATTACGGGTGTCAAGCGCATAAAATTTTTTAGAGAACATTCATTAGAGTGAGATGTAGAACGAGGATACAATACATCACCATCTCACTTCGATTAACGTCATCCTTAAATAATGTGAACTAAAACGAAATACGTATAAGATAAAATGCTTCGTTACATCATGATTGTATTTTAAACTGTATGAAATAGGATGGCTCAGGTATACTTAACAACAATATTATTCTTCTGTTATGGATGATGGATAGATATTTCAATTTATACATTACGCATATATAATAAACTCGTAACAAATGAATATGTACAGTGAAATATGTCATCGTACAAACTGAATATTTCAGAGTGTTCGGTAACTTTTTACATTCTCATTATAAATGGATTGAATAATCGAGAAAAAACAAAACAATACAAAAAAAAATTAAAATAAACGGAAAAACAAAAACAAAACATAAAAATAAAAATAAAAAAAAAAAATAAAACAAGAAAAACAAAAAAACAAAAAAAAAAAAAAAACAAAAAAAATAAAAAACAAAAATAAGAAAAAAAAAACAAGTTCGATCAAAATTTACGTTTATCCACCCCTCGATATTAGTTATATCTGCATGATTTATATTGCGAAATCAACTCTTCAAAATTAGAACATTCATTTCATACAAGCAGTATTGGCAAGTGGGCAATGTGTGTACCGGGCAAAGTGAAAAGGTTAAGCATCGATCGGCTCGGTTAGAACTTGAATGGGTGACCACTTGAGTTGAAAAAAAGTGCGCTGTATCATTAAAATAAGATAAAGATGCTGTTTTCAGATGTCATTCCGAATAGAAAATGGTAACGCAATTCTGAAAAAAAATTGAAGTGAAAAAAAAAAGTTTTTTTTAAATTATTTTTTTTTTAATTCATTTTCATTTTAGGGCCACACGACCATACTATTTATTTCCGTGTATAACTGTGACGGTCACAACTTTGAGTATATCACTGTGACTGCAAGTAATAGGGATACTATGCGAATTAAAAACTTGACTGGATTAAGCTAGGATTTCACTCTTATGAGCCTGGCAAAGCAAACAGTTACACACGAGCGGTGAAGTTCGGGCACCAAACGGTCCAGCTGCTTTCGAGTATTTGTAAGAATTACAGAATTCACTTCATTTGTAAATATTTAGGGGTTACAGTTATTAAAAAAAGTATGAAAATTTCAGAAAAATGTAAATTTCAGTCAAACATTGTCATAAATTTTGCATGACAACCCCCCCCCCCTCATCCCTCTGTCACGCTAGGCAAGAACCCCCTCTCTTCCCCTCAGAGCGTGACATACTTTATGAACAGCACCTAATGAGAAGGTCACTGCGTTTTTCATTAAAAATCCATCCACCAATCCATTCTTTCCGAAAATCTTAAACCACATTTGGGCCGAAAATCTCAGCACAGATCACAGAACCGAAAGTGACCTGACCTTAACTTAATCTTGAACTAATGTGACCAGATAATAGGAAATAGTTCGTTTTCCCTCTATGGGACTGAGTCATTCTTCAGATTTCAGGTCAGGCCATTTAATAAATCAGGTTTCAGATAATTCAGGTCAGATATGAATGAATGAATGAATATTAATTTTATTGTCTACTTTTAAATAATACTTTTAATAATACTCTTAAAGTACAATAACATTATCAGACAAAAATCACAAAATAAAAAATAAAAATTACAAAACAGAAAGAAGTCAAAACAAACAATAATAATAACAAAGAGAAAGAAAAACTATGTAGTCAAAATTAAAATTGTAAATAAAAAGCACTCAAAGAGCTTGGTCGTAACATTTAAAGCAAAAATAAAAAATAAAAAGTATTTAGCAAAAAGCTGCGTCAAAGGTGAAATAAATAAGATAAATAAATAAATAAACGACATTAAGTATAATAATTAAGTCCACCAAGAAGGAGTCGTCAAGTTGAGCCGTAGGCGTCGTTAAATAAAATATCTCGAACAGCAAAATATCGGCCACATGAAAAAAAATCTTATTTTCATTTTTAAAACATTTGAAAAGTATAAAACCGATAGAGATAAAACCGATCCGGTGTTGAATTCCCATTCCAACAGTTTTCCAGTTGACAATGATGGAATGGATGGATGGTACTGTAGCTCCATTCAGCTGAATTACGGTCTTTAATTGATTTTCCGAATACTTTTAAGGACACGATTTTCATGCACCGTACATTATTTAGTTTTGTTGTTCTGACGTATATTGTCTTCTCGATAAAGCTGACCTTTGTCAGCATGTGTAGCGATTGCTCTACTTAATGATTCAAACACCACGACTCACAATCATGTACGTAATTAAATTTCGGCATAGTGACTTTTGCAATTTACAATGTCCAGTTGGTTGTCAGGGGTTATCAACCTCTTTCTCAAGTAGTGAAAGCTACATTATGTTTTCACCCTCCCCGTCCGTCCGTTTGGGCACTCATCCTCTGTCGCTCCTTTTCGCAACCCTCAGGAGGTCTCCCCATCGAGACCTTTGGAAGGTCTCCCCAGCGAAATCTTTGAGAGGTCTATCCAGCGAAATCTTTGAGAGGTCTATCCATCGAAATCTCATGTGACTCAAGCGAAACGTCCATGTAGTTATGACCTGATGTCTTGTCAAAAACTTATTGCTACTTTCCTATACCCATTTTAATGGTTTATTTCACATGCGTTTTTGCGCGGAGATAAAGACGAAGGAAAAGCGCAGCTTTTAGCAATTCAACGCCCGGAACCAGGTGCATAGTTGCTCGCGTTGCTGTTGAAGTCAATAGGTACACTTCTTGAAAACAACTATTTTTGCGTAATCGTCGGACTGCGGTTGGGACTGGAACCAGTTGCCCTGTTTTGTTGCTATAAATGAATTGAACTCCTAACTACACATCGTATCACGTTTTTTACTTCAGATTGCTTTGTATAGAGCCCATGTCTAATTGAATAAATTATTCCTTCGTTTGTTAAGTTTATCGACAAGTCGTTTTTTATTTACTCTGCCGTTTTCCACTCTGTAATTCTACATGTTTCGGTCAGACGCTAAACGAGTAAATGACATGACTCTGATCCCGTGGACAAGAGGCAGTAAATTGATCTGAGATGCGACCTGTGCGGAAACATTTGCACCAAGCAATTTAAAATTTAGCAAAATGCAACCGGACAGAGCACAACAACTACATTTTCGTTTCATTTTCGGTCGAAACAATGTGTCTGTGATGCAAAGGAGTTACAATCTTTTTCAACGCACTTAACAGAATGATTGCCTTCAAAACGTTCGAACTAAGAACGAGAGTTATCCTGCTGTAAAGACTACCCGTGGCAACGCAGCAGCGGTGATGGGAACGTTCAGAACCGAGGACAGAAAGGATGAAATACTTTATTTATTATGAGAATAACAATTGTTTAAAAATATTGACAAATTTGTACGAATGCTGAAATTAAAAGAATTTTTTGGAAAAAAAATATCGGATACATTTACTTCCAACTAACCTCGCAACTGAATAAATGAATAGCTACGCATCCTTAACATGTGAAAGCAGCAGGCACTTGATTTGCATCACGTTACGTCTTCCTCAACGGAAATTGGTTAATGTTTTTTAAACGATATTTTCTAATTTTTCCAATAGCATTCACGCACCTTCAGTTAACGGATGAAAATTTATGCAAAAAGCTAGACCCGCCCTGATGATTGGTTGTCTTACTTATAATGAATGAGAGGGAAACAAGATGTGAAAACCTTACTATGTAAACGAAACCTCTTTTAAATTAATATATTTTTGCCAGCTCCAGAGCAATGCTAACTAGGAGAATGGTGGCAATCGTCTGCACTGAATTGTAACCAATTTATAGGCAATATTTTGGATACAGCTTTAAAAATACAATCGTATAATGAATGAAGGAGAATGGATAGACGTTATCTTGAGATAAAGACTAGTATTTAAATAACAATAACAATACAGTATCAATAATCCCTTTCCTTTTCCATTACCATAAGTTCATTTTCGGTATTATTTGACCCGAATAAAATTTATGAATCATGAGCAATGAGCTCTGCAAATTCCATTACTCCCCATTATGTATTATTTACCATTATTTTTAACACTCCAATAATAAACTCTATTAACTAAATTCTGCCAACATCGCATTATATCTGTTATAACAAAAATGCTCTATACCGTTTTGGCCATTTGGGTGGATTTTTATGGTTTCGAATAATTTGTGTGTGGGTGGGTGTGTTGTAAATGATCATTAAAACTCGTCTTTTATACTAAATTTTATGAATGGCTAAGTTTAGTTCAAATTATTTGGATTTGTGTAAATAAATAGAAAACTCCTTTCGTTTGAAAAGACTTGGAATAAATGAATTGAGTAGAAGTAGACAGGTAAATATATTAAAACTTTACACATTTTCATTCGGTAAAACGCTTTATTGTTCCCCTTCTTTAGAAAGACGCGTAATAGAACAACATTCTCTTCAGCCGATTGTTAAGAAGTTTATCTGCTCAATTATTTACCCGTCCTAATTCATTAACGTCAATGTAAATTGTAAAAAGATTTAGCTCGGTTTACATTTACGACCAGATGTGAGGGACATAAAATTTGCGCCACTGGTTGTTAAGTTTGCTTCCTCTGCACTCACCCTCAAGCATACTGATATATTGTGGCCTAACGTATATGTATGGTTTACTCTTCTAGGTGCTGTTAATAAATTACGGAACGCTACCCCCTTCCGCCCTGTGATAAGCACATGAATCAAGTTTTCATTTGGAATCAAATTAAATTAATATAAACCGAGTTGCCAATACAATCGCTTTAAATACAGTGCATTTTGTAGTAAATGATTCATTCAAATATATGGATTCAAACTGGTAACATGACCGAACGGTCAAATTATTCGTTCGCCCAATGGAGTTATGCCGGCTAATATTCTTCAAAATATCAAACTCTAAAAAATCAAAACTAAAAACTTTATTTAACGACTTTCACTAATTCATAAAAAACCTTCCAATTTACTACTTCCTCATTGATGCAATTTGTAAAATATTCACCGATGTTTCAGGTGATATTGAAACCAAATATGCCGAATGCGGAGCACTTATTAGACCCGTACGAAGAACGAAGTTCTTTGAAAAGGGGTCTTATGCTTTTACCACGACGTTTGTAATCACCCCAATTTCGACCCGAAAGTAGGGGGGAGCTTCGATCATGGTCCTTAGATGACGAATCAACAATAAAAAAAATGCCCGTCCGTCCGTTACCGCGATAACTTGATGATGAAAATGTGGAAATCAGAATATCACGAAAATTAAATTAGTGAAAATCTGTTGAGTGGTTCGGGCGGTAGAGTCCTCAGTGTTGGCCCAACTCACACTACGCGATCCTACGCGATATTTGGTGGTTTTCGGTGAATATTTCTTTAATGATGAGTTTTTTGTGCGGCGTTGGAGAGAAAAAAGAGGCGAACTTTTTTGTTCGTGGAAGTATGGATCCTTTCGTTTGTAAGATCGGGCCTAGTGCAATTTTTTTCTCAAATTTTTTCAATTTTTTTTTAATTTTGGGCTTTTTTAAGGATTGGAGACAGTGCCGGCCTTACTACCGAACGGCCCTGCGGGCGAAATCTGAAAAAGCCCATATCTTCGGGCGGATATTTTAGCGCTTTTTGGTAAACAAATGGAATTCAATGAAGTCAAAAGTCGGAAACTTTTGTTTGAGTTTAGCGCCGCAGGCTATTTTTTTTTAATTGTGGTGTTCAGATAAGGTTATCATGTAAAGCGAAAATTTTAAAATGCCTTCACTTGTCCCTAAGGTAAATCGAAGAACGCCTAATTGCAGCAGACGCAACTTTTTATTGTAGGGATCCTTTATGTAAGAATTTCAATAATTGGTTGATTTCTTATAACGCCATAGGCGACAATTTTTGGGCTTTTCGGTTGTTTTTAAACTAAATTGAGGTATTTTTGAGCGTCGCAGGCGAAAATTTCGGAAATTTGGATTCGTTTTTCTTATTTTCAGCCACAGCCTAAAATGACAGCCCCTTTTTTCGCCCTGGCCCAAGGGACTTACCGTTCTCCGAATCTGCATGAAAAAATTTGTTCGTCCGTCTGTCTGTCGACACGATAACTCGAGTCAATCTTGACCAATTTCCAAAAGTATGTTTTCCCCGAAAGGTAGTCCCAAAAGTAGTGTAGTGATCATAATAAGTGACATCAGTCAAGAACTTTCGAAATAAGGATCGAAAAAGTAGTCGAAAACGTGAATTTTTGAAGGCCGGTGAAACTTTTTGGCTTAGGCCGTCGGTCGGTCCTAAGGTCGGCCAAAGTTCAAAAAAAAAATTGAGTGAGAGGTGCGGGGAACAGATTCATCCATTGAAGTATGGGTCTAAGGCCAATCCTTAGTGCCCTGAACGGTGCGTCACAGGGCTTTCCAAGTTGCCATTAGACGATTTCCAATGTAATCTAAGACTTCAATTCAATAAAATTGCAAAGCATTCCTCGATACTCTATGGAAGTTTAGCGTTTGTTTTAATATGCAATAAGAGTTTGTAACAGTTGTTCTGACACTCACAGGTCCCTTTGCTTATAGAATCGTCTTGGCTATGTTTTTGAAATATATAATCTTTGCATATACAAAAGAATCCAAAAGACCCGGCCGGGCTACCGCCCGGGTCGTTCAAAAAGCCCTGCAGGCGCCGGCCGCCCGGGTCGGACAAAAAGCCCTGCGGGCGCCGCCCGAGCGCCCATAGGGAAAAACCGGCACTGATTGGAGATGTTTTTTGCGCCGCTTTTTGGACGGGCTTTTCAATATTGCCTTAGGCAATCGGTAATTTCCAATCCAATTTAATGTCGACGCAATTTCATACATTTAAGAATTGAGGCAACATTTACTTTGATACGTTCGAATCTTTTTGCAACATCTATTCTGTTTGGCACATCTATTCTGATGCGTACGGGTCCCCTGCATATGTTAATCACTGAACTACCTCTTTTCCTCAACAAACCAACTTGTCACTATTGTCACCAACTTTGTTTCGTCCCTTGCTCCTTACTAGCTACGATTTTCTTTTTCCTCTTTTTATTTTGCGTCAAGAGTACTTTTGTGTTTGTTATTTTAAGGAACGAATTTATTCGACTTTTAAGTTTTTTTTTCTCTCTGAACTTTTCGGTAAACAATTTTTCCATCTTCTATAACTATTTTGCTTGTAAATTTTCTGGGGCGCACAAAATTTCATGTACCTTTTCCGTAATTTTCCTTATTCCTGCAACGTTTTCCCAAACACTACAACACTTCTTCGAGAACAGGCAATAACACACGCACGATTTATCATGTGACTCTCCATTTACTAATGTATTTACTATGTGAATGTGAATAAAAGCCATTTATCACAAGACACATTTCACATCGAAAAAATAGAAGTTTATTACATTGAGATAAGTCAACGAGTCACCCTCAGTATGCCCCTTCCTACTGCAACCCTTACATCAAATATAACGTCTCATGAAACAAATATTGAACATGAATTCAACTGATTGAAGTAGTCTTTCATGAAATATTAAAGCGGATAGAAAGAACTATTTACCTGGAAGTGATTTTGTGCTTCAATGTTCGCAAGACATAGTTGCGGATGTTGTAGGAAGCAGGGTTGTATTCGCTAATTTTCTCGCTAATTGAAATTTCGTATTTTGTGTGATTTTTGTTTTAAAATGAGATTGGTACCACATTCTAGGCAACTGTGAGAAACGTTTTGTTGAAGAAAACGTGATTCCCAAATCGTTCGTTAATGTGGCTTATTTGAGCATTTTCATCAACATACCTCATCAATGAACGATTTGGGAATCACGGTTTCTTCACAAAAAATTTCATATAGTTGCCTGGAATGTGGTACCGATCTCACTTCAGAACATGAACCACATTAGTAGTTTTCCTAACTAGTGCCTGATTGGTTATTTTGAGCACGATATGTATATTTGTCAACACGAGCCGTATGCTAGTTTGGCAAAACACATCGAGTGCTCAAAACAGCCATCAGGCAAGTGTTAGGAACATTACTTTTCAATCACTTTCAATTCAGCACTAGTGCTGAAAAAATATATGAACATTCATTTCAACACCAGAGCTCGACAGCAGGCGTCGTGAAAAAATACATAAAATATTTATTTCCAATTAGCGAACGCAACCCTGGTAGGAAGAGAGGAGGGAGACCGAAATTCAATTTATGTAATAATATTATATGAGGAAAAAAACTTAGAGAAAATCAGCGAAGATCTTCAACAAAGTTCGCCGAGAAAAATCGAGTTAGCGACAAAATCAAACAAAAGTTTCTTGGCGATTGTTTTGTTTTTCTTTTACGCTAATTTGATTTTTTTCGGCAAAATTCGTTGAAAATCTGAATCGCTGATTCTCTCTCTGCTTTTTTCCTTATGACGACAGCATGCGTTCAGGCCCGTAGCCGGGGGGTGCAGCACGTTCGCAGCCCCTGTTGGTAGCTTTTGGAGTCTGTTAAATTTACGAAAGTAAAAAAACTATCTCCCCCTTTTTCGAAAAAATGTTTATCTACGGCGTTTAAATCATGTCCAGAGCGGTAGCGGAGGGCGTGACGCAGTCCCCACACCCCAAAAAAACGTCCACAAACCCAAAAAACTCCATACAAAAACCTTTGGGACAAGGAGCCATATAGGCGAACTTTTGAGTTTCTTTCACCACACCCTATCCCCCTCTAAATTATTTATAAAAACTACACACGTCACAGCAGCTTTCCAACGAGCCCACACTCATCAAAATCGGTTGAAAATTGGCTGAGATATCGAAACTAGTTTTTTTTTGGTTTTCGAATTTTAGCTTCGGAATCACACTAATTAAGAAGATGGTTACTTATAGAAAATTATAGAGTTTCATCAGGAGAATTTTTTGGTATCATTAGAAAATGGCTGCCAGCTGTCATAGTGGCGCCATCTTGGATTTTCGTTTATGCTTTTTCGTTTTTCGAATTCCCTAAAATTTAGGAATTTTTTGGGAATTTTAGGGAATTTTTTGGGAATTTTTGGGAATTAATTCCCAAATATTAGGCCCTGGTCCCGAGGGTAGCCGAAGGTGTTGGAGAACAATTTTTTCGGAGAAAAATTTTTTTGGAGAAAAATTTTTTGTAAAACTTTTTTTTGGATATTTTTTTCGGAGACAATTTTTTTTGGAGAAAAATTTTTGTCGGAGAAAGTTTTTTTGAAGAAAAATGTTTTTCGCAAAATTTTTTTTCGGAGTTAATTTTTTCCGAAGACAATTTTTTTTCGTAAAAATTTTTTTTCTAAGAAAATTTTCTTTTCTGAGAAAATTTTTTTCAAAAAATAAAAATTATTTCAACAACTGAAAACTTCCAAAACGACTGATATCACAACAAAAACCTCTTAAAAGGTAAAGTGTGACTCAGTTCGAAAGTCCGCTTCCGAAATTAATGATATCGATTATACGCAGAAGTTTGTGTGAATGGAATCTTGTGTTCAAAGTTTTAATTTCCTGAAAAAATTGCAGCGCTTTTTTTAAAACAAAATTACGTTGTGTTAAAAAAATTGCGTCACAAATGCCGGACCCAACGACGAAATAATTTTTCTGTACCTTCAGTTTTTGCGCTGCAAAAATTTGACTTTGTAATTGATTGTAAATTGATTGTTTAAGGTAAATTTAAATTTTTGCGTGTTGTGATCTAAACAATTGACAAAACTTTAAGGGAAACGACGAAGGGCTCTACTATCAGCGACAACAACAACCTGTTCTTAACTTTCCCAGTGGAGGCAATGAGACTCGGAGGCACTCCATATTTTTAACGAGCTGACCAAATTGATTACGGTCAAGACAAGCTAGTCGTGATCTTGGGCATTCCTCAAACAGCGATTGAAAATAGTTGTGCAAAGGAGAAGTGCAGTGGCAATTATTGGAACTTTTAGGTGAGACGACAAGATGTAGGAGATTCGAAGTTTCATCGGGAAAAAAATCTTGTTTTGCGAGAATGGTAACTAAAAAAATCTTTCAGTAGACCAATAAGAATGTGCAAATATCGGAAAATTCTAGTTAAATTTCACGTATATCTCTGGAAATCTGTTTTAAAGTAAGGCAGAAAGTTTTGACTCGCTAAATGAACTGTTCATAAAGTTGTCACGCTGCTGTGACGGCCTCGTTTGACAGAAAAAGTTTTTCCTATGCCCATGCTAGCGTGACATGTTTCATGGCCCACAACTTCGTGTAAATTTAGTGATATTAGCGCTTGATGTCTATTCTGAAAATCGACTCTAGCTACGCGGCTGCATGCGTTTCGTTGTTACATTTTAAGTTGAGCTTAAGATGAGTTTTCAATGGGACGCCCTGAAAGTCAAAGAATCTGATATTCGCCATTTAAATATAAAGTTCAGAAAGCTCTTCCTATTTTAATATCGTGTAAACTAGCGATGTAAACGGTGTGGTGAGAAAGTTCATAACTAAATTGTCTATGTAGTGATGTTCCGAGGAAATTATTTTTGAATATATTCGCAATGCGAATTTGCCACCCATGAAAACAAAGGTTAGACACAACGTTTTTCATGTTTGCGCGGTTTTAGTAACATTTTCCATCCACGAAACAAAAAGCTTAATTTAATATAACGTTTTTATAAACAAAAACAAAGTGACAGTACATGTGAGAAAATTTCTATTTTGCCTCGCGGGAGCACAAGAGCTGAGAAAATAACATAACATTTTTCATGCATGAGGAGTGAATAACCTCATTTTCTCCGCTAAACACAGTGAGTAGATGGCGTTTTGTTGACGTTTTTTGTCATTAACATTATATGAATTGAAGTTGTTGTTTCTGAAAGTTTCAATCCATGACGTCCGTAAATAATAATATTAGAGGCTGACGTCACCACTTTCAGCTAGTCCCCGCCTACACTGTAAGAGATCGGCATACGCATCTATAATCACAGTTGTCGCTAACCTCTTCCTTAAATTGTAATGGTTAAGAGAAGGACAAGATACTTTAATTATTTTATTTCCCATAAAAGCAGACAGCCAAGATATGATGTAATTTATTCAGCTCAAAAAAGCTAACATCACACACACGGATCGTACACATAAAAGACTGCAGATAAATATAGAAGAGATAACTTTATTCCCTTTGCATGCAAACGTACATTATAATGCAAGAACGTAAGCGCTGACATTGCAAGCACTATATCAACATGACACTCGATGAAAACTTCGTTGTATGAATCAAAACATAAATTTTCCTAACATTTAATTGTATACCGTTATTGAACAAGAAACAGAACTTAGATGGGTATGTTAATGTAACACACATTGCTCAACTGCATTGAATTGTACTTGGTGTGGAATGTTTTGGGTGCTGTCTGAAATAACACACAGAACTCAGAACACACAATTTAAATTAATGGTATGAGCAATTATTACTATTACAGTTTCCCAACCACTAATAACTTGAATGGAAAACGTTCCCTCTGCATTACAATAACAAAATTTCTACAACTGTGCTAGGTAAGGAGAACTGCTCACATTTTTATTTTATTTCTTAATAAACATATAATTTCGATTGCATGTTAGCGCCCAATCATATTTGTCGACATGCCATTACTACCGTGTACATAATATCTCTAAAGCTGAACTGAAATTTATACCACAAATTCATATTTCTGCAGGGCAATAAAAATTCCGTTTTATTTCAGAAATGTTTGAATTTCACTTATGATTCGATTGCAAACGGTTGCTTAAAAAACAGTGTAGTCTGTATACATCAATAATGGTTTCTAGCGATATTTCCTGACCGGATTTTAAGGATAACGAAGCTTAGTCGAGTAAGATTTATTGGTTGATTTTATTTGAGTTTTCAAAAATTAAGTCTCTCATGTCACATCCGTGAAATAAAATTAGAATGCGAACTGAACGAGATTCTAAGCTGTAAATGGTAAATGTGTACAATTTATTTAGCACACGAGTCGACATTAAATTAATTGATGCCGTAAGTGCGCTACATAAATTGAATTTTGAACGAATGAGCGGATGAACAAATGAACCACAACAAACATTGTAATGCTCTCAATGTAAGAGTAATGTGAGCATAACGTTACATCGTATTACACATTAAGACTTAAATTTCCAGAGCACTTACGGTAAATTAGTACAAGCTGTAAAACAATATTAATGGCACCGCAATACATCGAATAAAATATTGTCTCTAAATGTCTACGATGAATGTCATAGCTTGAATATGAACACACAGAGTGTAGTCCCTATATTATCAGCGCCCGCCTGCGTCTGCGAATCGACCTTGACCTACCAGGAATATGTCGGAATTAGAATTTGTAATCGTTACCAATTCTTAAGCGTGTTTTTTCAAGGTGACTGCGAGAAGTTGGGTTTATCGATAAGATCTTTACGGAACGTGCAGAAACGGCTCTAGGACCGATTATCCCCAGTCAAAATATCCCCGGACGAAATATTCCCTGACAAAATATCCCACAAAAACGGGACAAAATATCCCCAGATGTAATGTCTACTCAGAAATGGTGAATATAGGTAGGTATTATTAATTAGATATTTTATATTAGAGCCCCCCACTCTGCCCCCTCACCCCCGCGCCTGCGGCGGGTTTTTGTAAGCCTTGCAGGCGGCCTTACGTAAATGGGGCGCTGCTCCAAACTCCGCTAGAGGCTCTGCCCCTTAGACCCCGCAAGGGGGGATATTCCCTTCTCGAATCCCCTTTTCGGGGACTGCCGCCTCTCGACCCCGCTTTTTTGTTTTTGGTTGTTTATTTCAGGCCTGCGGTTTTTGAGTGTGGATATTTTGTCTGAGGGGATATTTTGTCCGGTTTTTTTAATGGAAAAATTGTGGTTATTATGTCCGGTTATTTTGTCTGGGAATATTTTGTAAACAGGGATATTTTGGTTGGGGATATTTATTTTTTTTTGACATTCGGTCCTAACCCGTGCAGAAACATTGCGTTTAAGAAGTACTCGCCAATTCTTTGCTCCGTTGGGCGTCGTGCGGTTAATCACCTTTAGTAAGAACACATCCCGGTCTTTCCTCACCTTTCATTGATGTGAATCTGTATTAACGTTGAGTCAGCCCTAGTTTAGAGTTAAGACCTCCGCACACAAGTAGACCAAGGATCTGGACGAGAATGGGGCAAAAATGTACACCTCTGTAATATGTTAGCTTTTGGTATTAGCTCTTTTAATTGAAGATTGGGTCGAGCCCTTCGTTTAGTTTCTGCTATGTCCCAGTCGTCTAATTAATATTCAAAAGTTCTCGTAAACACAACCATCGACATATTCAATTCAAGATAATAATCATTTGCTCGACGTCTTTAGTTTTACATTCTTTTATTAGTTCTTAATAACTTTGAAAACTTATGAAGAGAAATGAATGAAAATGTCTTGTAAATTTGGAACAGTTTTCTTCCATAAATTTTAGTTATTTTCACTTTTCTGTTTTTCTCCATAAATGCATGTTGTTTGTATAAAATCACAGAAATAAAACTTTTCCGAGCTGAACGAAAATGTTCCCAAGGCAATTCTCAGTATAACATTCAGTTCAGTGAGTGTAGAAGATGTTCATACGAATCTACTGTTATTCAACTTGCATGAAGGATTTTTTCATCGTACTTCCAGAACATTTGACACTCACTTTTCGCAAAATTTACACGAATAAATCTTATGTGAATATTTCAAGTATCAGGCAACTGTTTCACTGATATTTGAATTTATTCAGAGATTGAAACTGTAAAGTTTTTACAAACTTAATAGTAAATTCACTTTACATAACCTCAATTATTCAATAAACCAACAATAGAATAAAAATTTATTCGTTAAATCATACACTTCTGTTGGATGTAGACAGGGGCTGTGTTCTTAGATTTAATGAAAGCTTTCGACTGTGTTAACCATAAAATCCTCCTGCAGAAATTAGAAATTGTAGGAATTCGAGGAATTGCCCTAGATTCGTTTAGGAGCTATCTATATCAACGCAAGCAATGTGTGACGATTGGGGACCAACAAAGCCCATTAGTCAACATAAAGATAGGTGTACCTCACGGAAGCGTGCTCGGTCCACTGCTTTTTCTCATATATATTAATGATATCTTCAAATTACCTCTGAAGGGGGAATTCTCCTATTTGCAGATGACACTGGAGATTTCTGCTCAAATATCTCATTTGATCAGAATGTTATGGATAGTGAACATGACCTGGCCTTGTTGTACGAGTTCTTTGAGTTTAACAAGCTGTCCCTTAATATATGCAAAACTAAGATATAATGCACTTCCGCAGAAATGCTAAAAAAACTCGCGAAGTATACAACGGGCAAGAGATAGAATTCGTACCGGTCTATAAATACCTCGGTCTTTTAATGGATGAAAACATAAGTGGTGATGACCCCACATTACGAGGCTATGTAAGAAAATCTCATCGGTTAGCGGAGTGCTCAATAAACTTAAGCGAATCTTGCCGAAACATGTTCTGATGAAGATATATTTTGCGCTAGCCCATTCGCATTTAATGTACCTTACGGGAATCTGGGGAAAAGCGAGTACGAAGTGCATAGCCCAGCTGCAGACATAAGAAAAATGTCTAAAGCATGCTTGTAAATTGAGGCAGCGGCACCCTACTGTAGACTTATTCAATACCCATTGTCCGGGTGTCTTGAACGTAAATAGTCTCTGTAAGCTCTCATTTAAAAAGACGCCTCAGCGGTCCAAACGACATTCGAATTGAAAGAAGTTCCGGTCAGTTACTTGCTACGATGCAATAATAATAATAATAATAAAAAAATGCCGAATAAGAAAGACGCGTGGCCCATCATAGGTAACACAGTACATGAGATAGTCAATCACACATTGAAAGAATCGATGCCCGATAAATTAAAAACTGCTACAGTAGTACCTGTACCAAAAGTAAGTCAACCGAAAAAGGCAGAAGATTATCGTCCAATCAATATGTTGCCGACGATAGAAAAGCTGATTGAAACTGTTGTCAAAAATCAGTTGATGGAATATGTCGAAAAACACAACTTGTTACCGAAGTTCCAATCAGCCTACAGGGAACGACACTCTTGCGAAACGGCGTTGAATTTCGTGTTGATGAAATGGAAGGAAATACATTCAACGGGAGATATCATTCTGGCTGTGTTCTTAGACTTGAAACGAGCTTTTGAAACAATTGACAGACGAAAATTGGTTGACAAATTGCATGGGTTGGGACTCGCACCTAGCGCAGTTAACTGGTTCGAAGGGTATCTCAGAAGCAGGCGTCAAAAGACAAAGATGAATGGGCTTGAATCGAGCAGCATACCAAACGAGCTTGGAGTGCCACAACGATCGGTTCTCGTTGTTGTTCTCTTCATCATTTACATAAACGATTTACCTACTCAACGCGTTCGTGAATATGTTTGAAGAAAATTAGTAGGTGGCTACGTTTAAATAAGCTGAAACTGAACGTGACTAAAACGAAATCGAAGATCATAACGCACCCTTCATATGTGTCAGTAGTAAACAAGATAACTGTGGATAATGAAGAAATTGAAGTGGTGAAGACTATGAACTATCTCGGCGTATTGATTGATGATAAGTTACTCTTCAAGGACAATGAGGACTATGTCTGCAAGAAAGTAGCAAAGAAGGTGGGAGTGTTGCCGAGCTTAGCGAGCAATTTAACGATGGGAGCGCGTATCAACATTTACAACTCAATCATCGCACTGAACTTCGATTACTGCTCATCGATACTGTTCCTGAGCAATCAATTAGCATTTGACAGGCTGCAAAAGCTACAAAACCGTGTAATGAAAACTGTGTTGATGTGCGGTAAACTCACTCCTGTACCGTTCATGTTGGGAGCATTGGACTGATTAAGTGTAAAGCAAAGAGTGTACGCTGCGACTATAACCTTTATCTTCAAATTAAAACGTGGTCTACTTCCTCAATATCTTATTGGAATGGTGACTTTTAATGCAGATATACGTGGATACGCGACAAAGTCTAGAAACAACTTCCATGTAACAGTGCGGAAGAACAGTGGTGAAAGGAACTCGTTGTTCCAAGGAGCTTGATATTGTTTAATCAGTTGCCTCGTGATCTAAAGGATGAGACTAGCGAAAATAATTTTAAATGGAAATTGAGACAAACAGTGAAAGGAATGATTCTAAATTGATTTTCTTCTATTTTCATTTGTGATGAACTTCTTTGTGATTTAAAAAGAGCTATGCTAAATAAATGATTATCTTATCTTAAAAAAATTTACCACTGCCGTCACTGCGATTGTGCATGGGGACGCGTACTGCACGCGATCTGGAAGTTGAGCGGGACATTCTTAGGAAAAACTTGTCAATCACCGCTTTGTATGCCTATCGCGCTGTCATGTATATTCGCAGCTAGGGTCTCGCTATGGCTTGTGCCCTTGCGCGCGACTTATTAATGCGATTTGCAACGGAGTGGGTAATGGCGGACAATGGTGTTATCCACACTGTCAACATAACTACAATCCCAATTCTGGAATTTACTAACAATACAACCAAAAAACAAAAAACCCCATTCTTCCCACAAAATTTATAATTGAATAAATAGTTAGCTAAAAAATTAGAATTTAATTAATTAAAGTATAATAAATAACAACAAATAAAAATAAATAAAAACTATCAAAATTAATGTTTCTTCAATGTGCTACGCACACTGAAACTTAATTATAATTAGATATTAAAAAAAAAATGAAAATAAATACCTAAATACCTGATACAAGGATTAAAAAACCATCATTCAATATTGACTCATCACATTTACCACAATTCATAGCATTTTGTAAGCTAAAATCGATCAAACATAACCTCGAACTCTAAAGTAGTTTGTATTGCAAATTATTATGAACAAGTGCCCTCATCAGTGTCAGCATCTTCGCCAAAAACTCGATTAGCAACGCAGCAGGGGTAAGTTATAATTGAAACCGTGGTATGTCGGAAGATGAGTCAGAAATCTTCACAACCACTTCACTAAATAAGACCTTCCTAGATTTCCGTCACATTTCGAAGTAATGTAGTTTCACAAGTTTGAAAGATGTCCCATTTGTATAGGCTCCTGATAGTCTATAGCATTTCCCAAAACAACCGTTAAAATGGCGTTTTGAGCGTCAAATATTTAGATAAACAAATAGATTTGTTTGACTATCCCATCGGGAAGTTTAGCATTGCATGCATGTTTACCAGACTGGAGAGCCGCCAATTTTCGGCGGCTGAAAAACGGCGGCTGGCGGCTAAATGTGTCGAGTTATATTGACGGCTGAACAACTGACATGGCGGCTGGAGTATTTTCGTTTTAATATAGTGAAATAAATCTGCGACTTTTTCTTCTGAATGAATACATTTTCAAGATCTTCATTGGTTAAAAAAAAGTTTTAATGTTACGAAATATGTAAATAATGAGGCTCATGAAAATTCATCATTCATTGATTATTTTTTTGCTTCAAACACCAAAAATTTAATTCCTTAAAATGTTGTCCTAATTTTTCCACAAAAATTTTTTATTTTATTTAATTTCTTTTGATGTTTAAAAAAATTGTTTATACAATCAGCAAAATTTCAGTCTTCCGAGATGTTTAGAATCCACACCTTCAGTGCTGAAATCGGCTTGCGTCAAAATTTTATATTTATGGTTCTTTGCTGAACTGTCAGGCAGTGAATTCGTCAATTTTATGTCAAGAAAAATTTTGAAATGGGATATGTGAACATCTCAGTCATCTCAGCCGACTTTTTCGACAGCGGCGACGGTCAGACGCCGCGCGCCGCCACATTATTTTGAACGGCTTAACCTATCTAGCCGCCGGCCGCCAGTCTTTTTTCGACAACTCGCCGCCGCCGTCGACAATTTTTCGGCTCTCCAGTCTGATGTTTACCCCCCGCGGAAATCATTCATTACATATATGTATACCATGCATACCAACATAACCGCGAGTTATGTGGTGTGAGCCAACAAGCGAATTTCGAGAATATTGAGCAAATTCTTGTAATTGTGGCCAAGTACAAGGGCATATAAAGTAAAAGAAAGTATTAATGCTGATTCACAGAAAATGTCTAATAAAACCTTAATAAACCGGATCCGAATGCAGCCTTGGGGATAAACACACAGGTTGGAAATCCTTCATTGATTCATCAATTTTGTGAACTCGCCAATTCACTCGTGTGTTTTTAAGCTACTCTCTTTGGAGTTTTTAAGTTATTTTTATTATTTATTAATATTCTTTAATATACATGACCCATAAGGTGACCAGCTTCTTATGAAAGGTCCGGTATATCATATATTTGGTTGCTAACTCTACACGTGTCAAAGTAACAGTTTCCATAGCTTGTTGCTCAAAAACACACGATCTTATTCCTGTAATACTGTTAATTTCGTCTTATATTCTCATTGATCAAGTATATTAATATTAGAGAGACAAGCATATTAAACCTTTTCCTAAATGCTTGTTTGATTTTTATAGCTTTGACGTTTAAGACGTCATTTTGACAGTTGAAATGCCCAGCAATGAAGGAATTAAATTTTTTTACACCGTCAAATTAAGAAATAGATAATTTTTGGACCCGTACGAAGTACGAAGGTCCTATACGTTTACTACAAACAATTTTAATGTAACATGGGGTAGATCGAGGGGGCAATTGCATTTATTATCGTCTAAATACGACGAATCAAAAAAAAATATCCGTCCGTCCACCCGTCTCCAAACGGCTAAACCGATCAGCCTAAACTTTTTCCCTGAAAGGTACATGCCTCCCATGATTCAAGGTCGAAGATGAGCAAAATCGGCCAAGTAGTTCCGGAGATATGGTCGAACAAGTGGAGGCCGGACATGAAACTTTCGGGGGTTGATGAAATTTTTTCGCAAATATCTCAGCAAGGATAGCACGGAAATTTTGGTGTCAAATGAAAGCATTTGATGTCGCAAAACTGGGAAAAAAATTTTTGTGGGAATCGGGTCAGGGGTCTGGGCACTGAGACCAATGGAATGGACAAAATTGAGTTTCTTGGCCATATACGAAAACAGTTTTTCATTTCATTTCATTTCGTTTATTATTCACTTATTTCACAGTAGTAGGCAGCGTAACTCTAGTAAGCATAGACGAATTTTCTAACTATGCAATATGGAGGTTTACTGTCAAAGACAAAGTTGTAGAGAATTAAACTTAAGCGAACACGTCTTTCAGGGTTTTGTAAAAATATGGCCCAATCCTGGTATATGGCCACTTCCAGAATTGGGCAGGATGACCCATTATCTCTAGAACTATGAGAGTTAGAAAGTGGCTTCCAAAGGCGAAGTTGTAGAAATTTAAATTTGAGCGAACACGTGTTTCAGGGTTTTGGCGAAATATGGTCCAATCCTGGTATATGGCCACTTCCATAGGATGACCCAAACCTCAATAACTATGAGAGTTAGAAAGTTGGTTCCAAAGGCGAAGTTGTAGAGAATTAAATTTAAGAGAGCACCGATTTCAGGGTTTCAGGAGAAAATAGCCCAAACCTTGGATATAATCTTTTCTAGATTTGAATGGTCTGGACTTAAAACGTTAGATTGTTTGCTCATTTGTATATTTAGATACGTTCGAGTCTTTTTGTAACATCTATTCTGTTTGCCATATCTATTCTGATACGAAAGAGTATTTGCTTATGTTTAGTATTTAAGTTCTGATGAACAATTTGAAAGGTAAATGAAATGCTGCACTATGACTGTAAATTAAATTATAACTTTTTGCGTTCATTTGTTTCAAGTTCCACACATTCTCTCAAAAAATACAGTTTACTCTCTCTACACGTGCCGAATAAAAACTAAATATCTCATATAAAAAGAATGTGGAACATTGAGGAATTTAAACACAGAAAAAGGTTTTAAAAATTCTTCCTAAATTGCAACGATACCTATAATAATAATATAATAATCTGCCTTAACAACCCATGAAGGGTTAGGGGCTAGATCATTATTTACTAGTTTCGCTACTTTTTCTTGTGCTTCTACTATTTGAGGTCCTTTCATTACCGGAAAGTTTTTACTGTGCCAGTGGTATGCTGTGCGACAAACCCAGTGCCATCCATGAGATGTACTAGGAACGAAACTAGTAGGAGTAGAATACCGGCACATCCCAACAATGCCTTTCACCGGTAAGCCGTACGATGGCGCTACACTCAACTTCACATGATTTGAATTCAATTAGCTTTGTTTTGTTTACAAATCTAACAATCGGAACAAATCTGTCTGCGGCTGAGTTTCGAACCAACGCACTGGCAACTCGATCTCATAGTAGCAAGCAGACGTGTTAACCACTACGCTATCGAGTTGTTTATACGATACATAGTGTTGCCAAAATTTACCTTGCTGGTATGGGAACGGGTTAGCTCAGTTGTAACGGCTTCAATCCTGGTGATTTCAAATTCTGCATAGGAAAGAAACGTTCCTAAGCACACCCAAGCTCCATAAAATGGGTAGAATCCAACTGCTATGTTAAGGTATGTGTAAAACGTCAAAAACACAGAAGACAAAATTCCATACCGATGAGGCTGTGAATCGAATCGGTTCGATGCTCGTTTAGGTGTTGCCAGATGTACCAGCGCGCGAAAAAATCAAAAAAGGAGAATAATTCTTCTGTGGTCCCTAGTCTGGTTTATCTGCACTAGCTGGTAGTTACACTGTGTAACACACTTGCAGTCGAACCAGTCACTTCGCAAGTGCTGCTCCCGACTACGCAATGCTATTTGAATTATTATTATACCTAGCATTCTCTTGAACGTGTAACGCGCTACGAGAATGACCCGTCACTCTGAGAGTTTAAGTAAAACAACTTTGTACTCGTAGTCTCAGGTGCTCGGCTCATATCAGATTATTGTCCCATATAAAATATAAATACTCCATTTTCAAAAATCGCTGCTTAGCCTAAGAACTTGGGAATGATTTAGCTGAATATACGATTATTAAGTAATGGCAATTGATTATTGAAGAGTCTTCCTCTTCTCTGTAATGTAATGTTTTATGCATGTGCGAAATGTGTATTTACTCTAGAAAAATCTATCCAGCGCTCAAATGAACGATGTAGAAGAAATTCAAATTTGATAAAAAAAAGTTTTCCCATCGCAATTGAACGAGCAAGATTTTAATATTTAATGCATTTCGCGCATCATATAAACTAAAATAAAACACTCTGTAACGACCATCTGTGTATCATCTACATTAAATTTCCATCTCATTTAAAGTTCTGAATAAAAATGCAACTTTCCAACCCTGCCGTTCGAGACGTATAAATATACATATAAAAAAAGTGTATTCATGCGCACGATAACCTTGAATATTTGCTTGCCTTAAGGAGTCAACAAATAATTTTGGAACAGAAAAGAAAACAGTTTATTTTTTAAGATTGGATTGTTGAGTAAAATGTTCCGAGGAGCACCACACCTTTGAATGAATCAAATAAAATTTGGTTGGTTCAGTAATTTTGCACCGTCACACATTATTTTCTGAAAAGTTTCATCGATTTCTAAATACAAAAACTTTAATTCCGACACATCATTCTTGTTTGCACAAATTCACAAGTTATTTACTTTCGCACAACCTTTGGATAACGAATTTCAAAATGAAATACTTGAAACAAGTCACATATTCCTTCAATCCGCCGATATTTATGTTAATAATATTTTTTCTAATGTAACTTGAAAAGCTTAAAAATGGAATTTACAAATTTTGTTACACAGATTCATAGAAACAGTTTTGTTGGTATAACCCAACCAAAGCGATTGCGACCGAATTGAAACCCTCGCCGAAAACCACTGGGATATTCTTCCAAACGCTTTTGAATTTTATGTCAATATCTTCTCCACCGGAAAAAGCTCTCGTGGAGAGTAAATATACATCATTTTGACTTTCTAAGAGAAAGTTGCCGTGAACCTTTTGAGAGCTTTACAGAGCATTTATTCTGCTTGTCATGTGTATAGAGTGGATAAATTTTGGAGTAAATTAAAGTCGTCAGTGGCGTAGATAGAGAGGTTTTTACAGAGGTGACTCAAATTCCCGTACTAAGAATTGCTATTCAAAATTTGTAAAGTTGTAAAGTCAACGTAAAAAAAAGTTTTCCCCTTTCACACAAAAAGGGCTACCTACGCCCCTGGATAACGTATTATGTGTTTACCCTTTACTCATCGTGTATACAAACCTGGGGTTCAATCTTACTATAAAGGACACTATTTGTGAGTGAATGTTGATTTTATGCAAAATGTTTGATGGTGTGTGCCTCATCTAGTGAATCCTAATTTCTTTCTATGGCAATGCAGTAGAACGCAGGTTAGCGTGTAATGCAATACATGAGCTATGAGACACTACTATGCTGCTACTACGTGCATATTGAAGGTATATTTCAATGTTATAAAAGACATTTCGTTCCACTTAACATGCACACTGACGGCATATAACCAAATGTCGTATCGTATATGCCATAGTAATTGTTGTAAGAATAAAGTATTTTCGCTCAATGAATTTTCATTTAGAGAAAAGCACTGAGCAACATGCCATAAAATATAAAATATAGAATTGAATTTGATGTATACCTTCTGAAACTGAGTGATATGCGGCCGACGTTGATGTTTTTATTTTATTTCGTAGGGTTGTCATGGTTACGATGGTTTCAGCCGTAGTATAAACTTATAGTATATCCTACACACCGTTTTCATTGATAAAAAAACATCAAACAATGGATAGAGTTGGATGGAGTAGGTGGATGGTTCATTGGATGAGAGAAGCTGGTTCATTTGATTTTTTGTGTGAAGAAAACAGCGTTTGTGTGTCCCATACATGAAATATACAGAAAAGGGACTATGTGTTAAAAGTTTCTCTTGTTGATACAGAATCTCTTGCGTGATATGTTTTGGGTTGTTGTTTTTTTCCTTTGCCATTTATATAAATAAGACCTTTCCATTTGTATGTATAAGACAGTAGCAAGTTTACGATAGAACTTGTTCCGAAAGATGAAAATATATTTGGAAAATTTATTATGAAACAAATAGTTTGGTGTTTCTGTGAATGAGGTGTCGGGATTAGTGGAATATTTTCTTTGGGAATTACAAAACTGTTTTTATTAATTTTCACGTCGTACAAAGAGTATAAGTAAAGTTAGAAATATGAACTTTCGTAGCTACTAAGACAAGAAGTAAATTATTTTGTTTGTTGGATGCATTTTATTATTGTGTTGAGGATGATAAATGCGATGCAATTTTTAATATTAATTTTATTTATTAGCTAGTGCGGATAAAAATGATCAACGAACTTCTGAGAATTAATTTTTATAAGTTGAATGACATTGTCATTGCCACAAAGAAATAGGAGTGGCACTAATTTACATTTTAATAGAAAAATCGAAACATTAAAACAACTGAGAAAAATTTAATCTCCACTTTGTAGTACTAGGAGTGATGAGTCTGCAGTTCGATTTAGAAGATGTCAGAATATTTATTCTGAAACAGACGTATATCGAGGAATATATCTCCGCAACGTATGCACAGAAATTCGTGATCAAGGTGTGAAATGAAAGATATAAGTTTCAGGTGATGCAACAGATGATGCAATTTTATTGACTCCCTGTTTAGGATTAACGGGTCGGGTTGCGCGATCTTTTGTGAATATTTTGTCAAATATGATGATAATAATTTTATTGTCTACTAAAAAGCCAACATGGTAAAAAGGGTGGCTATGATTAGTCATAGCTCTCATTAAAAAACCAAAACAATTACAAAAAAAACTTACAAGGTAACATAAAATAAAAGTTCATATGAATAAATAACAAAAAATCAAAAACAATTACGATTGAACATCGAAAAAAGAAAATACAAAAAAAGAACAAATTCACAAAAATTGGCTTGATTCCTTGTCAAATTATTAAAATCATTATTTAAAAATAAACATAACCAAAGACCCGTACGTATCAGAATAGATGTGACAAACAGAATAGATGTGGCAAAGTGACTCGAACGTACCTAAATATACAAATAAGCAAACAATCCAACGTTTTCTGTTCTATTATAACTGTAAGAATTTCAAAGATCCATAGAAATTACCCAAGGTAATGTCAAAGGCCCTACCGAAGTACGTCTCAGACCATTAAAATCTAGAAAAGCTTTTATCCAAGGTCATTTTTGCCTAAAACCCTGAAACACGTGTTCTCTAAAATTTTATTCTCTACAACTTTGCCTTTGGAAGCAACTTTCTACCTCTCATAGTTCTTGAGATTGGGTTCATTTGCCCAATTATGGAAGTGGCCATATATCAGTATGGGGCCATATTTCCCCAAAACCCTGGAACACGTGTTAGCTTAAATTTAATTTTCTACAACTTCGCCTTTGGAACTAACTTTCTAACTCTCATAGTTCTGGATGTCCGGGTCATCCTGCCCAATTATGGAAGTGGCCATATACCAGGATTGGGCAATATTTCCCCAAAAACCCTGAAACACGTGTGAGCTTATATTTAATTCTCTACAACTTCGCCTTTGGAACTAACTTTCTAACTCTCATAGTTCTGGAGATCTGGGTCATCCTGCCCAATTATGGAAGTGGCCATATACCAGGATTGGACCATATCTCCACAAAACCCTGAAACACGTGTTCGCTTAAATTTAATTTTCTACAACTTCCTAACTAACATTTTTTTATTGCTGATTCGTCATCTCTAGACAATAAAAGATGCATCCCCCCACCTCGATCTACCCCATGTTACAATAAAATTGTTTGTAGTAAACGTATAGGACCTTTGTGTACTTCGTACGGGTCCAAAAATTTAAATGCGTCAAAGGAAATAAAAAAAAAAATCCAACAATAAATATTAGTTGTCAATTTATTAAACTATAAAAATGTCAGCGTCAAGGTGTCTTTAAACAGGCCAAGAGTGTCAAAAGAAAATTCAGCTACAAAGTTGAAATGATGCTGTCATCACTGTTCTCGAAATGATTCCGACCAGTCTTATCTGAAAAAGAAGGGGTTATTGGTAACCAGTCGACTTGACTGGAAGTTTTGCACAAATCGATTGGATTTGGAGTTTAACTTCAAAGTCGTAATGACTTGATAAGACTAATCAGTTACGATTAGAGTGAGAACCATGAGTTCAATGAAGCTGTTTCTGCTAATAGATCGAAAAATGTTAAATTGGAGGTCAATTTTGTGCTTTCCGAAAGGTTTTTTTACACCGTTTCTTCGGACGGGTTTTTCAATATTGCCTCATCGGCAATTTCCAATACAAATTAATGTGGACCCAATTTCATACACTAAAGAGTTATGGGATCCAAAATTTCATAAAAATATTATCGATACTGTTGAATTACTTTATCGGTAATGCAAACAAAACTATCGGTAGTGCCAAAATTTGTATCGGTTGTTTATTATTTTTCATCAGTATGTAAAATTGAATTAAAATATCGGTCGTTTATTCCATCCGATAGTTATTATGGAGCAAATTGTTTTATTGTAATTTTTTTAAAGAAAAAAAAACACCGTCCCTGACGGGATTTGAAATCGGATTTTCCGCGTGAAATAGAAACATAGAAAAATTTTCATTTTTGGTCAACAAATTTTGCAATAGTGAAAATGATATACGAGGATTAAAAAAGGAACAACAGTTTAAAATTGATACACCATTCATGCATTCATTTGGATAAATATTCTTGATGATTCATCCTATAATTAGCTTAAATAGCTAAGATAAACTTAAATCTTGCTTCACGCCATTAATATTTTAGAGATAATGCGTAGAAACATAACGAACTATACAATGCATAAAACATTCCTTACCCCAGTAGAGTGCATTCTTCTTCACCAGTATTTGACCGGGATCGAACCCGGGTTTTCTTGGTAGAAGGCCAGTTCGCTACAATTGAGCCAAGCCGTTCCTTCCTGAGTACATTACTTATGAATATGTAGGCAGGGCGGGCAAGGCCTATTTTATAGTAAAAAAAATTATCTAAGACAATAGTTTTAATGTTATAAGCGTGTAGTTTTTCAACGAATTTCTTCAAAACCTGCGCAAATCTCTGACATTATCACGAAAATCACCTCATATGCTATAACTATGTTTGGTACAATTAAATAGGTTTGTAATCAATACGTATCCAGTCACATGCATTCGAACAAAATTTTTCCAGGTTATTAAAACCCCTTGTAACGATTTCAGCCTTAAGTAGAGATGAAAGGGCACCATTTTTTAATGCCCCAGCCTGTCATGTCACTGTTAGAAATCAGAAAAGAATGTTCTTCACTGGCCGGA
This sequence comes from Pseudolycoriella hygida, assembly GCA_029228625.1. Classification (NCBI taxonomy): domain Eukaryota; kingdom Metazoa; phylum Arthropoda; class Insecta; order Diptera; family Sciaridae; genus Pseudolycoriella; species Pseudolycoriella hygida. The sequence continues at coordinate 12,042,619 of CM055403.1, read as the reverse complement.
AAGAAATGCCTGCCCCGAAATGTGCCCGCACCCTACCGTTTCCCTTGCGAACTTTAAGTTAGTGGCTTCTGAAGTAATTCTTCTTCCTTTATTTGTTTCTATCGCATCGGAGTAGGTATTTGAAACATCAAGCATCTCTGTATATAAACCGACGGGATTCCAGCACGGATTCTCCGCACGAAACAGAAACATAGAAAGATTGCAATTGTAAGTCAACAAATTTTGCAACGGATATAATGAATAGTAGCGAACAGCAGTTACGTGTAGCGAACTGTAGTGAAATGCACCGAACTGTAGTGAAATGTAGCGAACTGTAGTGAAACGTAGCGAACTGCAGTGAAGTGAACTATAGTGAAATGTAGCGAACTGTAGTGAAATGTAGCGAACTGCAGTGAAGTGAAATGTAGCGAACTGTAGTGAAGTGTAGTAAAGTGTAGTGAAGTGTAATGAAGTGAAATGCAGCGAAGTGCAGTGTAGCGAACTGTAATGAAGTGAAGTGAAGTGTAGCAAACTGTAGTGAAGTGTAGCAAACTGTAGTGAAGTGTAGCGAACTGTAGTAAAGAGTAGCAGTAAAAGTGTAGTAAAGTGTAGCGAAGTGTAGTGAAATGCAGTGAAATGTAGTGATTTTTCGATTTATATTATAGAAGATGGCCGTGTGATACCAAAATTTTTTTATATGTTTCTATGATTCTGTAAATTTTCTGTATCAATAATCCGCTTTCAAAAAAATTTGACAAGCTTTAGCTTTTTTTTATAATAACTTTTAAAATAATAAAATTTTGAAATTCACACACACACGACAGACAGTTACCGAGCAGGTCATTCGTATACATAACTAACCTTTTTTTTAAAAAACTAATTAACAAGTAAAAGAAAAATCTAAAATCAACGAAATGTTAGAGAAAAAAAGTGTCACTTGATAGATCAATATGTTGTGTATTTTGAGCAACCTTCAATATGAGGGCAACATCTTTATTGTAAATAAAGTGTCACGGTAATACTGAACAATATCAATGTTTCAGCGTATTCCAACGATTTCAATCCACCCTGGCTTAGTACTTTAGCGTCACTTTCCACATAGAGGTGTGTGCCGAGAAAAATTGACCCGCGCAAACTTCTAGGTGGAAGGTGATGCTAAAGTACTAAGTCGGTGTGGATTGAAATCGTTGAAACATGCTGAAACATTGGTATCGTACGGTATTGCCGTGAAACTTTCTTTCCATTTGAAAAATGACGACAACACAAAACACCACTCAGTGCGGACCTGAAGCTGTTAAGTGTCATGTCATATGACAATGCTATGACAACATCAAAACAAAGTCATTTTATCCAATACTTTACCTGTTATCCTTTGAATTCTTTACGATTACATCTCAAATAGATTACATCAGAAGATAAAAAGGCGCTTTAAAATTATCAAACGAAAATGGAACGACCGTACAAAATGAAAATAACTCAAGGAAATATATTTCATAAAAAAACATAAAAAATCATATTTTCATGCAAATAATAAGTTTCATTTGTTTATGTACCCCTCGTAAAAAATTTATTTCATTTTTATAATGATAAGAACCAGATGAACAGCGTTAAGAGAGTATAATACGTACACCGAAAGCTATGATCAACCGGCTGAATTATATTAAAATAATATAAACGCATCGCTTCTCGGTCGGATGATAAGACATAAAAATAATGTTTTAGGTTGGTTCGGTGATGGAACTTTAAGCCTCACAATTATGACTTAATGTCTTTTACATGCATAAAAATGGGGAAGATACTTTGGAAATGAGTCGAACAAAAGGTGAGTAAAAAATATTTCATTTACCTGTTTAGAATCATATTTTATTACAGAAAACCATAACATTTTTTTTATTCTGTCAGATAGCAAACAACTCCTTCCACTATTTTCTTGCATCATTCTTTATTAAGAAGCGATATGTTTTCACTCCTCTTGTCCGTCCACCTGTGCACCGTCAAAATTATGACGTCGCAATATGGCGTTACAAATACGACGTCACAAAAATGACGTCACACATCTGACGACAGAAAAATGACGTTACAAATACGACGTCACAAAAATTACGTTACAAATATAACCAAAAGTTATGACGTCATAGATATTGCTTAGTTTAATTCTTCAACAATACACTATCGCTACTTTGTTATAGCAATGTCAATGGCTTATTATAATACATTTTTGGAACCAGACTCTCATTTTCGTTCCCACTTATAGAAGCCTATGCATTATCCCTTTGATGATATTTCCAACTACTGTGGAAACTGAAACTGAAATCCAAACATTTTAAGAGCAATATTTTCACTCATTTTCACGCACGAACGGTACAAGATGGTAGGGAAAATGGTTGTATTTGGGAAATTCGGATAATCTTATTATCTGAAAACTCTTGAATGAGAAGAATTATTAGTTTGTAGGGCCGCAGCTCCCCATCCAAAGGCATCGGATAGGGGTAGGTAATCTTCGGCAGTTGTTGTTTCTGTCATATGTCAGCATAAAATTGCATATCGGTCGTAGACATAACAATTATGCTTAAGTGCATAATTGCCACACATTCTGTATTAAATATAAGTTCATTTGGTGAAATAAAATATTCAGTCACAAATTATCAGTCGGTGGTTTAACTCACGCTTTATTTGCAACATTTTCTAGATATCTAGACGTGTGCGCCGATTTTAAAACAGTCGGGGCGGTGCGCTGAGCATTGAGAAGTCGGCGGCGGCGAGACGAAAGTAATTTAGAGTCGGCGGTGGCGGCGTTTTCGACACCCCCATTTCATATAATATTTATAAATTTGAGAAGCCCCCATTCAAATAAATGTTTTCCGTATTGTTTGAGCCTGTTCAAAAATTATTTAATGTTTAACATTTAACAAGGGGTTGAATGAGATAAATCTCAGGAAATAGTTTACGTAGTCCTCACATCCCAATCGCTTTACGAAAAAGCGCTGTAGGACTGGGTGGAATTTTTTTTTTAAATTCATACTATTGGGATGGTTCATAAGTGGACCACGAAACATAGATCTTGTGATTCTTTGTTCCCTCTCCCTTTCATCACGTAAATCAGGCCGACATCCCGAACGCGACTAGGAACTTGTCTTAGCCGTTTTGTACTAGTCTGGGTCCTCCTGAGGGTTGAACCACTCGAGCTTCAAAAGTCCTGAGCCTAAGGGAAGAGAACCTATGATGAAAGCCTAAAGACTACGTTTTAGTGCGCTCTGAGTTTACTTGTGACCGAAATTAGTTTTAGTCAACCTGTGCACCTGTTCGGACGTTCTCAATAAATTCCCCTGTAGACTGTGCTTCTTCTAGTCTTTATTGAAATCCGGAAAACTAATACGATTATCAGAGAATCTCATCTTCGCCAGATGCTTTATGCGACAACGGCCCATGTTAAGCGATTCTCTAACCTACTTCTCATCGAACATCGGGCCAAAACAATTCGCGTACACTTTTCATACGTATACGCTCCAATGACCAGGGAGCGACCCTATCCATTCTTCAGCGCTTTCGCGCATATTGGTAATGTCTGAAAGGATCACAGCTTACTGTGCGGAGCCTTTTATAGCCAACTCATCGACCCTCGCGTTACTAACTATGGAACACCTTGAAATCCTAAACCGACCTAAGGGATCGCCTTGATCATCTCCTCACTAACCCATCAGAGCATTTATGATTTCTGCTTACCACACGCTGAACAACCACCTGACGAGTGCAAGGCCTGCTTGTTTCTATGGCCTCAGAAACGGGCGGCGATGTTATTTATGTAGGCTAATTTTTCTCCAAGCTGAGGCATAGACTGTTTAACTTGAGGGAAAATACCACAATGTTGCTTTGTGCTGCTTCTTTTTTGAGGCACAGTTTAAAATTCTATCGAACAACAAAGACTCACAAGCAACATTTTCTATACAGTGAACCTTACATACGCATTATCGAAGAGGTGAAAAATAAACTTGCTTATTAAAAAAAATGACATTGCCTAGAAAATCGAAAATTTTCTCGTTAACTTAGACAGTCGATAGCATCCTGAGTGGTTGGAATAGAGTTCACACTAGACTTCAAAAATATTTGGCATTTTTGGACCCGTACAAAGTTTACTACAAACAATTTTAATGTAACATGGGGTAGATCGAGGTGGCAGTTGAGGGAATGCATTTGTTATCGTCTAAATATGACGAATCGTCAATAAAAAAAATGTCCGTCCGTCCGTCTCCACTTTTTCTTTCAAACGGCTCGACCGATCACCCTAAACTTTTTTCCCTGAAAGGTACATTCAAGTTCGAAGATGAGCAAAATCGGCTAAGTAGTTCCGAAGGTATGGTCGAAGAATAGAGGTCGGACATGAAATTTTCGAGGGTCGGTGAAACTTTTTCGCAAATATCTTAGCAAGTATAGCACGGAAATTGCTCGTTTTGAGTCAAATGAAAGCATTTGATGTCACAAAACAGGGATTTTTGTGGGAACCGGGTCAGGATCTGGGCACTGGGACCAATTGAATGGACAAAATTGAGCTTCTTGGCCGTATACGAAAACAGTTTTTGTCTATGTTTCCTTAACTTTTCAGTACGTAGATTCACTGTCAAAGGCAAAGTTGTAGAGAATAAAATTTGAGGGAACACGTGTGTCAGGGTTTTGGGGAAATATGGCCCAATCGTGGAATATGGCCACTTCAATAATTGGGCAGGATGACCCGAATCTCCAGAACTATGAGAGTTAGAAAGTTGGTTCCAAAGACGAAGTTTTAGAGAATTAAATTTAAGCGAACACGTGTTTCAGGGTTATGGGGAAATATGGCCCAATCCTGGTATATGGCCACTTCTAGAATTGGGAGGGATGACCCATATCTCTAGAACTATGGGAGGTAGAAAGTTGGCCCATTCCATATGGAAGATTTTGTGTCAGCAGTTAGAAAAGTGAATTTAAGAATTTCGTCTACATTCTTCAAAGGCTGCAATGTTCAGGAAAAATGTAGTTTAAGAATGAACAAAAAACGTTGTACGGAATGATTTTGGTGATATCTATTTTCAAAGATGTCATTTCAAGTTTCATGTTCGTAGTTACGCTACAATTTTTCACCAAATGTAGCGTAACTAACGGAAGCGAAACTTGAAATAACAGCTTCCACAAGAGAGATATCATCAAAATGATTTCTCACATTTTTTAATCTATGCTTAAACTTCATTTTTCCTGAACATCGTATCCTCCGAAAAATATATGCAAAATTTGTTATGGTACGTTATTGGCACAGATGTAGTGAATTTTTTTTTATGGAATGGTCCAGTTGCTTCCAAAGGCAAAGTTGTAGAGAATAAAATTTTAGAGCACACATGTCTCAGAGTTTTGGATAAAAATAGCCCAATCCTGGGACATGACCGCTTCTAGAAGGAGGGATGACTCATACTATGACAGTTAGAACATTGCTTGCAAAGGCAAAATTGTATAGAATTACATTTTAGGGGAAACAGTTTCAGGATTTTTTGGAAAAACTACTACGGCCGTCAAAATCAATGGTCTCAGAAGTACTTCGGTAGGGCCTTTGACATTACCTTGGGAAATTTCTGTGGATCTTTGAAATTCTGATAGTTATGAAAAAATATAATACATTGGATTGTTTGCTCATTTCTATATTTAGATGCATTCGAGTCTTTTTGCAACATCTGCTCTGTTTGCCACATCTATTCTGATACGTACGGGTCTTTGGTTATGTTTGCAGATATTTTTGCGCATCTGTATGTCAAATACAAAATATTAGGAACGGCTTTTCATAGAAATTTTTTAAGCTGGTAATACCTTTGTGCATAGTTTGTAGATGAGAGTGAGATAACTCAGAATTCGTTTTACTCTCTTCTTCAAACTATGAAGTTCGTCTTACTGTTCTCTGTACCTATCTAATAGTTCATAGAGAGCAGTAAGATGAATTCTGAGCGTATCAAATACATGAATACAACACACTTAATATTCGTTTTACTTCACTCTGCTAACTATGTATTCATGTATTAGCAGACGAAACAATTTTTATGAAATGATGCACATTCTTATAATTCAGTTACTGTAATAATTTAAAAAAAAAAAATTCTAGACTAAAATTTTCGGCGCGACGAAAGTGGGATCGGCGGCGTTGGTTCATTTTTTCGGCGGCGCATCGGCGTAAAATCGGCGGTGCAAACGTCAGATATCTCAGGATTTTTTGATTTCATGACTTATTCTTAATTTTCCGTGACTTTTCGTTATTATTATATTTTACATTACTTTTCGTGATTTTCTGAGTCTTTTTATAATTTTCTGAGTCTTTTTGTAATTTTCTGTGACTTTCTCATTTTTTCCATTTTGTACTGTCTGTATCACATACATTTTCGTCTTATTTTGTATTTAACATGTAGAATTCGTGATAAAACATATGAAGGGACCCGTACGTATCAGAATAGATGTGGCAAACAGAATAGATGCTACAAAAAGAATCGAAGGGCAATATTGAAAAACCCGTCCGAAGAAACGGTGTAAAAGTCTCTCCAAATATTCAAGCAACCGTCAAAATAAAAAAAGTAAAAACTTTTTTTTCAGACATATTTTCAAAAAATGTTATTTGTACTACCGCCGATATTAGAACCGAGCACTTAGGAAAGGCCTCTGACCCATACTTCCATAGACAATAAAGTTCTCAAGATGTTCGAATTTTTCGAAAATATATTGCCTAGATCGATATCCATGACATGCGTATCATCGAAGCCAAACAATTTTTCCTTTGACACCGATCTTCTATTTCTAATAGTTTTCAAAATATTTGAATTTTTCCAAAATAATTTGTCGAGATCGATTCACCCTAACATCAGCGCCCATCTTAGGGCCCACATTTTTTCTTGGATGCTCTTAAGGCTTTGACTACCTATCGAATAGAAAAAGAATCACGAAAATCGGATGGAATTTACTCGATTTATGTAAAAAAAACAAGTAGGGCTCTAGCTAGGTCCAGCGAACTAAAGTAAAAAAATTTTTTTCCATAAATTGTTGGGCATTCCCAGACCTTCCGATTGAAAATTTATTTTTGAAATTCGGAAAAGATTTACTCGAGTCATGCCCAAAAAATACGTAGGGCCCTTGTAGAGACTCAGTTTTAGAGCCCTGGCTGAGTCCAGGCGCTCAGATTCAAAAAAGTTTCTTCCATAAATTGTAGGGAATTGCTTTATCTTTTGATTAAAAAAAAGTTTTGAAAATCGGAAAAGATTTACTCGAGTTATGTACAAAAGACCAAAAACCACTTAAACGGCCCTAGTTCATTGGCCCTCAGACGTTAACCGCGTTAACAATTCAAGAAACAGAAATGTTTTTAATGTTGAGAACTTTATTCTTAGCTACGCTACCACAACATAATTTCATTTTTTGCAATCCATTGTAAAGCTCCAAAGATTTTCTGGCAACATTTCTTTTCCTCTACTTTGTCAATACCAGACTTTATGCGGTAATCTTAACATATTACTTGGTATTACATTATCAACTCGATAACGTGAGATTGCTTTTATTATCGATTGTAGAAATAGCCAAACAAATGATTCCGTACTAGTCGCAATTAAAACTCAAATCTTGCCAATTACGTTGTAACTATGTGTGAAGAAAGTGATTGAAAATTAGAGAATTTTCAAAACTGCAAACATGAAAGTTTCGAAAGTCTTTGTGCTTGCAATAAACATATGTTTATTAGTTAGTATGCATGTTTCATCACCATCTTAAGAATCGGAAATAATTATGTATATTGGATTAGGTGCTGTCATTAGTCATGATAAGTACAGCCTCATGTCCCAAGTTTATTTTTGGAGCTTATTACAATATACTTGTAGCTGGCAATGACATTGGTGCCTTAAATCTGATGTGGATGGGTAGTGGGTTCGTTTTGTTAGTTATTAGTTTTTTTGGATTATGGTCCGTCTTAAAAGAAAGCTTTTTCTTGATGAATTTGGTAATTGATATTCTTTAAGTGAATTGTTCAATTTTATGCTCAACCAAAACATTCTGTTTCAAAAGTACACCATCAATCTATCATTGACTTTAATTTTGCAAATTTTAACCGCTACCACTTCAAACACATTGAGTGGAAAATTGTCTCAAATTGTTGCACATTCTATCGACGACCTAATGGTGCATTATGGAAAAAGTAACGAACTCAGTTCTGTAATGGACTCCATCCAAATTGAGGTAATTTTTATACTTGCTTCGATTGAAAATTTGTATTTTTAATTTTGCTACATTCACACTGCAGTACAAGTGCTGTGGAAATAGCAGACCATCGGATTGGTATTTAATGCATGATTTTACAATGAAAGAACCTCTTCCCCCACCAACAACACAAAGTCCAACATCACTACCAATTTCATGTTGCAAGGACGACAAATGCAGGAGTTATTACAACGTCGGTTGCCTTCGTTTTATATACAAAGACATTGCACGTGTTGTTCTTGTGATAAAATTGGTAGCAATGATTGCATCAGTTTTGCAGGTATGAGTTATTATAATGCACTAAAAAGCATAGTGATAACGCTTCGTGAAAATTGCGAAAGAAAGAAACAATTTTGAGGGCTATTATACAGCTGAAGCACAGATTAGAGCCTTTTGTTTTATAGATTGGACCACCACGACATTATTCCACAATGTTCGTGACGTGTCCTTGAAAATGGAGGGTTGTATAGAAATCTATGCTCCCTATATGTAGGACACCCTGCGAATAGCACCATAGTACAGGTTCCATAAATCTGCTCGCTAATTATATGCGTTAAGTACCTCTTAGCATATAAAATAAAGAAACCCAACTCAACACTTACACTCTCAATATTTTCGGACTCAAATGCTGTCCGTCTTTAATGTCTTCTTGTTTGACAGTACAGGTGAGGAAATTTTTATTTTCTCTGCTGTTCTTCTCCCATGGCTGGGGGTGAAATAGAAATTTTCTCACCTGCAAACTTTTGCACCTCTTTGAAGTACCTATTTTCTCCCATTGAATATCAAATAACCATTTCAAGTGTGGGGTGTGAATAACCCAATTGTCTCCTCCCATCCCAAATGAGAGAAAATTTTCAATTTCTCGGTTTTCATTGCGTAAAAATTGTAGTTTTCTTGCCTGAACTGTCATTTTTTGTTGTTGTATGCTGTATATTGTGTTACCCTCGGGGAGCATAGTAAATTCTAACTCGAGCGGATCACGGCCTTCACTCCGCTCTGTCCGAAGTTCTCTCATTGACGTTAAATGTAGAATTCATAGAAAAGTTGGCGACATTTTTCACGCTGTGCTCTACACTAGGCTTAAATATTTCTACTTTTAAATTTCAATAAACATCATGACATCATGAGAACACACTGTTATACCGAAACATTGTTCTGGTTCTTTTCTTATAGATTTTTGGAGTACTAGCAGCTTACATATTCGGTAAAACTCTACGAGATCAAACATTCAGGCGTGAATCATTTGGCGCAGATCGCATGTCATGAATTTAAACATTTAATCTGAATTATTCGCTTAATTAAACGTGATATTAATAGATACATTTGAGTTCGATTAGATTACTATTTATGTGCATCATGGCCTGAAGCAACGGCGTCTGTACATAACGATAAGATAAAGAAAATGATTCGCTTAGCACTGATGTTTAGCGTCTGAGTAAGTTTTTCATCTTGTTCCGCAAGATACGATTTTTTGTGAATATAAGTGTGACCCAAGCTGGAGTTGTAATGATTTTTTTTTAAAATACGAGTTCATTGTTAAAATTTTAACAATTTCATCAATTGGGGACAACACAAAGAAATTGTTTTTCTTGCACAAAATGATTTTGCTTTTATAGCGATCATGACCAAATCGTTTGGAAACGAAACCATTTTTAGAGGCACTGGACGTAGTAAAACCGATGACGTAAGTACAATTAAATTAAACAATTTTTTGACTACTGCAAAACCGACTGAAGCAATCTAACAATATGCGTAAAATTTTATATGCCAAGGTAATACTATATCACAACAAAAACCCTTTTTAAAAGGGAAACGTGACGCAAGTCCTCGTCCCTTCTTCCAAAACAACTGATATCAATTTGGGACAACGCAAAAATTTCACTTTATGGGATGTATGGCGTGTTTTTGTACAGGATTTTTTTTTTGTACTGGAAAAATTTGATTTTTGCGTATGAAAGATGAAAGCGTAGAAAAATTACTACATTGGCGCGTCTGGTATTTGTGACGCATTTTTTTAATCAAAAGTGAAAATATTTCAAAAGAATTTTTAGCGTTCCGAAGCTGTAAGCGTCACCCAAATTGATATCAGTTGTTTTGGAAGAAGGGACGAGGGCTTGCGTCGCGTTTCCCTTTTAAAAGGGGTTGTGATCTCAGTAGTTTTGGAAGAAAAGAGGAAACAAATTTTGGAGAAAATATTTCCGGCGAAAAAAATTTTCAGCGAAAAAATTTTTCGACGTAAAAAAATTTCCGGCGAAAAAAAATTCTGACGAAAAAACATTTCCGGCGAAAAAAATGTATCCCCTTAACTTCCTCTACAACATATCAAAATTTTTTTTTTAGCCGCCGCCGCCACCAAACCGAAGCGCGGCGGCTACTACTTCCATGGGCGAAAATGATCCCCTCAACTTCCTCTACAGCATATCAAAAAAAAAAAAAATGGGCCACCACCGCCGCCAAACCGAAGCGCGGCGGCTACTACTTCCATGGGTAAAAATGATCCCCTCAATTCCTCTACAACATATCAAAAAAAATTTGCTGAGCCGCCGCGTCGCCGCCAAACTGAAGCGCGGCGGCTACTACTTCCATGGGCAAAAATGATACCCTCAACTTCCTCTACAATATATCAAAAGTTTATTTTTTTGAGCCGCCGCCGCCGCCAAACTGAAGCGCGGCGGCTACTACTTCCGTGGGAGAAGATGATCCCTTCAACTTCCTCTACAACATATCAAAAGTTTTTTTTGAGTCCCCGCCTATTTTCCGCCATTTCGGCGGTCACCCTGATACACTACACACCCAACCCAACAATTTTCCCTTTGACACCAAGCCTCTATCTCGAACATCCAACCTTGTCTCATACAAAATGTGCTACCATACACATTACACACACAAACACATATATATGGGCTTTATATAGCGCATTCTAAAAGCCCTGACGCCCGAACGAGGCCGGTACCCCCCCGGAGTTTGCATCTCAAGCCGAATCATATTGTAAGTTATTTTACTTGCTAAGCCCCGCCAAAATGAAAATTGACGCAACTGTCATCACTCATTTTCGCAGGGTGCTGCAAGTAAAAACATTTTTCACTCTCAATAGCGGGAATAAAACTGTGGGTTTTCTCCTTATATATAAGATAAAGAATTGCCAATCTGACTGACGTATTTAGTTTTACATCCTTCATGATAAGAGTCGAAAGCAAAAAGCGTAAATTTTGAACGGTCGAAAGTTTACGAGATCACGTTTTGTTGACATTTTGTCTGGTGACAATTCAGGTGACAACATTTTTAATTCCTTGGCAAAAGTTCTTATGAAAAGGCACCCAAAAAATTGTTCTCATATCATGGCTCCACGGTAGTGCGACGTACCCCCGGATTCTACGTAAAATTTTAGGCCGAAGTGCCTTTTTACTCATTAAAATCGGCTCAGTCGATCCAGAGATATGAATTTTTGACATTTAAATTTTTTATGGATAATATTTTGCGTAGAACATTTTTAACTAGTTGATTTCGTCAACCTTTGTTACCCCCGGGGAACCTTTTAGCATATAGAAACCATGTCAGTCGCTCTGGATAACGCTAAAACCGGTACTGTTGACTAAATCGAGCCGTTTTCTTTCATCCTAAAGCAAAAATTGCCCTTTCGGGTAGGTTCACATGGCTTCCGATTGTATAGATTACGCTATCCAAGACCAACGTCGACGTAGACTAATACTCAATGTCAATATATTTCTATTAAATTTCGTCTATATCGAAGTCCAAAAAGCCGGATTCTTCATTGAAAATTAAAACAGAGTCACAGATATCGTCGAGGTTCCACGGGGGTGGCGAGAATGTATGAAAAAGACTTCTTCTGGCCAAACTTTTGATCGGATGTATTTCATATATTCACAGAAAATGTTCAGGGCTTCATTACGGACACAATGCATACCAAAAGAAAACTCATAAACAAATATTTCATTGAACAAAAAAAATCAACTTTTTTGACAAAACAATTTTTTTTTCAAAAAAATATTTTTTTCTCCTTGCAGCAGAAAAGTGCTGAAGAGGTTTTTACGCGGATTGATAGAGGGCATGGCCACCTATTTTTGTGTGGTGTTTGTTTTGCACCAATTGAAAGTAGCCTTTGAAAGTTGGCCATATTTTCACCAATAACAGCCGAAGCTGGTGCCGCTGTCAACAATTAAACCCACAAAAAAAATTCTTGTAATACTTCATATTCGTATACAATATCAGCACTTTCCATCAACTACTTTCTGAGAAATACTTAAAATCATTTTTCAGACCCCCTTGTAGTATACCACTTTTGGCACATAATACTCGAAAACCAAAACCTTTGAAAAAACTGAAAGACGCGTGTCTATTCATTTTCGAAGGAGAATCGAATAACCCATAGATCGCTTCATTAGGATATGGCATGTATGAAAACCACCTGAAGATTTCGCGATATCACTCTTAAAAACAAAAACTGATACAACATGCTGGGCCAGCATTGCTGGCATTAAAGCTATAGATAAGGCCCTTGTCTTGTGTACTTTAATGAATAAATATACAAACATACACACATATTCTTGCGATTCAATTTTTGTATACAAATTTTGCGTTCCCCAAATCACCGCGCCCTTGGCAAATGTCCGTATGATGTGGCGGCACTGACTGTTGGTGTTCGAGAACGCCGAAATAGCCGAATGGTAACTAAAATTAGAATTGAAATCGCAGCGGAAAATCAAATTCTAAGCCAAAAATATCAGATAGGGTGTCTTTAGATAGGTAACGACCATGGCTTTTCATGAAAAATATGTTAGCGGCGGTATAATTGATTTTTCGGGAGTTGGTGTCCGGAAACCTCCAAAACGGGCAAAGAAGCACACTTTGCGAGTGTGCGACGTCTAGATCACTTTTGCAAAATTTCAAAAAACTATTTTTCCATGCTTCTCAAGTATTAGAAACTTTTCAGTAAGTAAAATCTGAAGAAATCGAAATATCGAAAAATCGAAATCGAAAGTAAGTAAGTAAGTTAAGTACATGGGGAAAGATCTGATATGAACCAAGTGTGATCTGTTTTTAGTCACATATGAGACCCTTTATCCAAAACAAGAACAATGTTTTGGGTGTCTTTTCAATTCTTTACATTTACGCATGTTACGAGTCATATTACATGTAACACATAACACGTAAAGGGACACGGAACACGGTGCAATTGAATTATTTTTACAAAACTCTATGTAGAATGCGTCGAGTCGAAAATTAAACGCTTTATTTATTTGAAATTGCACCAAATCTGCCTTTTTATGAAAACTTATTTCCCCTTCAGGGACACTATGTTGGAAAAAAGGGAATTCCAACTCTTGATGGTATTCCACAATCCCTCATTGGATAACAAATAACCATTTCAAAGGTGACTGCGGAGTGACTAGCCTTATTTTCTCCACTCAATAACGCTGAGCAAATGACGTTTATAAGCATTAATTTTTATGACCGTAAGCCAAATTGGAAATGAAAAATTTTAGTAAAGGCGGGGAGTTGAACCACCGCACCAAGCACCTATCGCTATCGCCATCTGTACCTCTCTTCCATTCAAAAAATGTTTTGTTCCCGGGAACCAATCCGGAACTTTCCGCAAACCGACAATTTTCTCAATTATTTCAGGCCTTGGCAACACTGATTTCCCGCCGCGCCGTACTGACATCGATTTTACGCCATGTTAACATAGATTTTCCGGTATATTTTCATTCAAAAAAATCAATTTTAGTTTTATAAACTTTACCGTATAGTAGCAATTGCTGTAAAATTGCGTTTCGGGTATTTGGTTCAGGAAAGATGTTTTTGAATATTAGGAAATAAAAGAAAAATCGCGAGCGGAGTGAGCGAAAAAACTTGTGTGGGTCTGATTTCAGCTGAGTGAATCTTTTTTAGAAAGAAAGTAAATATCGCGAGTGGAGCGAGCGAAACAATTTTTTTTTGGGTTCGATTTCAGACGAGTGAATATTTCTTAGAAAGATAGTAGATATCACAGGCGGAGCGAGCGAAAAATTTTGTTTTGTGTCTGATTTCAGCTGAGTGAATATTTCTTAAAAAGAAAGCAAAGTCGCGGACGAGCGAGAAATTTTACCGATTTTAACATGGGGCTTTTTGTTTTATTTGATTAAAACAGAAATGAAAAACTTTGCTTTCTTAATATTAACATTTTCTCGTTGTATATTAATTTTCCGTTCTGTAACATTTTCGAATACTAGACATTTTCATTTCTTGCCGTTTCTAATAATTTCCTGCCAGCTAATCACTTAACATTCTTAATAATTTCCCGCCGGCTGCCCACTTCCCGTTCCTAACAATTTCCCGCCGACTGCCAACTTCCTATTCTTAATAATTTCCCGCCGACTGCCCATTATTTCCCGTTCAATAGTCATTTCCCAATTTCCCGTTCACAGTAATTTTCCATTATTTCCCGTTCATAGTAATTACCCATTAGTTACCGTTCATAGTCATTTCTCATTACTTCCCGTTGACTAGACATTTCCCGTTCATAGTCATTTCTCATTATTTCCCTTTCACTAGTAATTTCCCTTTCATGGTAATTTTCCATTATTTCCCTTTCACTAGTAATTTCCCTTTCATGGTAATTTTCCATTATTTCCCGTTCATAGAAGTTTGACATTACTTCCCGTTCATAGTCATTTTCAATTTTTTCCTATTCCCTAGTCACTTCCCACTATTTCCCGTTCGCTAGTCGCTTCCCGGTCTTAGCCATAACCCATTATTTCCCGTTTCTAGTCATTTCCCATTATTTCCCGTTCACTAGTCATTGCTATGTTCCGTTCTCTACTCATTTCCCGTTCTGTGATTATAAAATCTAAAAAAAAGACCTAATTTCCCGCGAACCAAAATTTTTGGTCTAACGTCGTTCGCGGATTCGCACAATTTTTCCACCGCTGAACTCTTGTTCTTTCAGGGCTGAAAGTGAAAAAAATGTCGAAATGAAGGGCGAAAACAAACACCCCTTTAGTTTGTTTAGAATTTAATTCTTGGATAAAATATCGCCATTGAACAAACCTAACCGCAACACCATAATTCTGAGGAAATTAATGAAATGATTTTCAAAAGAATTCTGGTGGCTTCTTTAACAATAACTAACAAAGACATTATCTTCTTTTTCGCTTCATAAAACTTACATAACAATTATACCATTATGTACTCAATGAAAATTTTCATTAGTTTTTAAGTTCATAAGAAGATTGTGCGTATATTTTACAAAACTGAGTTTTCAATTACACTATTCCGTCAATATACAGAAGAACAGATCCCATATTTCTATAACATTTACTATATGCAAAGATTAAAACCAAACCTTTACATCTCTGAAGTTCTGCTAAATGAACTCATACGCAGCTTGAAGGTAATTCACCATAATTGTCTTATTCGGATTTGAATTGTTAACACGTGTGGACGAGTTGAAGGGATATTGTCTGTTGATATAATTTTGATTTAGGAATGCCACGAGTAATAACGCAAATAATTTATGGTGAAATGTCACAATCATAATTAGGTTTCTTAAACCTAAACTTTGTTTGGGTAGAATTAGCTGGATGACATTATATCATTGGATATAATAATATTTCCCCATACCGAAACATACAACTTCTTGAGTGTTTTCCTAAGATATATTTCATTGTATTACTTATCGGATCATCTCTGGCCACATGGTGCATAAACTGGTAAAAATGGTTTGCTTTATTGCTTTCGTTTCGTATCATCAACGCAGCACGAAGTCAATGTCTTAACTGATATTAACTTTTATCATTTCATTAATGAAGCTTCCAGCATATTAGTTTTCCATATCTTTCCACAGCAATGTCTGAACAAAAAAGTTTTTTTCAAAATCATTTTTATCGTGCGTCTGCATTCGCAGCACAAAACCATCTTTGCTCATGAAAAAATCGTTACACAAATATTTCAACTTAACTATGTTTTTGAAACTAAATACGGGGAGCCGAATGTGAAAATTGCATGCATCCTAATGACAAAATAATTGACTTCGTGCTTATCGTGTGCATTTTTCGTCACGTTGAAAACTTTTGAGAGTACCCCGTTGATACAACTACGGAGAAATAAGTTCAACCATCTGAGCGTCGTCCGTCTGTAAGTTTTACAATTCTTGAAAATCGCTTTTCAAAAATTAGAATTCCCCCAGAAAATTTAAATTTTGTACTTAAGATGCCAGGTCTCGAAAATCTTAATTCTATTTTCCAAAATAGTACACTTTTTCGAGAATTAAAACTTTTGGAAAATAATTTTATCATTAGCGCGTGGTATCAATGAGCCCGTGACGCAAGTCCACATACGAACAAAAAATTAGGAAAAATTTTTTTCGTAGACTGCGGAACCATATACACATCTAAATTTTGACTTCCCCCCTTGCGACGTACCCCGCGGAAAATATTTTTTCTGGATTCTAAGGCGTAGTGTCTTTTCACTCATTCAAATCGGTCCAGTGGATCCGGAGATATGACCTTTAGAATATGATCATTTTCAATACAAAAAGTGCATTTTCATAGAATTCAAAGTTAATGAAAACATTCTACGTTAGTTAGTAGATACTGGCTTCCATTGGCACTTGTATGAAAAACGACTTTTATGCAACGCCATTGTGAAAAGTGAACTTTTCCATGCATCGTTTTGGTAACGTTGGAGAGGTCGTTTTATAACTTTTACAATTTTTACAATAACTTTTATAATTTTATCACTAGTGATAAAAAGTAACTTTTTATCACTCATTTAGGTGATAAAAAGTTCATTCAAAAGTTCACGTTTCACTAGCTGTCGCATAAAATTTTGTATGAAACACGTTGCGAAATTGGTTGTTTTTGTCACACGATATGGGTATCCAACTCACTTCGTTCGTTTGACAACTTCACATCTAGTGAAAAAAACAACTCCATTTCGCGACTTGTTGCGTAAATAACTATTTTTTGGCTCGCGCTCGAAAACGGCTCGATACCTTTTCACGAAATTTTGAAGGGACCTTCGGCTGGGCATTCTACGCCATATGAGATTTTAAAAAAGAGAGGTACCGGCCTTGTTTGGGCGCCAGGGCTCTCAGAAGGCGCCATTGAAAGCGCACATATAAAAACATGATTTGTATGTGTGTGTGTTATTGAATACATGAACACTCTTACTCTTATAAGGTTGTCAGCCACACATATTCCAGTTTTAAATTTGACATTTGTGCGAAGAAACGTGACTGCAAATTATGTGAATTACAACCTTACAGCGTATAACGAAAGTCTGTTCACATATGGCACAAACGTGAGCAAAATTCTCGGATTGTGGTCGGAGGCGGAATTCTGATAGAATCGTAGCGGTGGCCGCGCGAAGTGCCGTGTAGATTAAGTAACTGTGATCATTTCCGTATAAGACGGCCGCCACTGTCAACTGTTGCAGCCGCGCAAAGTGCAGTGGCGCCAAGTTTTTTTATGAACTAGGGTTGTAGAGGAAGTGACTTTGAACATTTCTGTAAATATAAGTGGGCATCGTCACTGCCAGCTTTGGGAGCCGTGCGAGGTGCCGTGGCGCCAAATTTTGTGTCTACTTTCAAAACTACTAACATCAAAACAAAAACCTTTTTCAAAAATAACTGATATCAAAAAATTCTTTGGACCCGTACGAAGTATACAGGTCTTATACGTTTACTACAAACAATTTTATTGTAACATGGGGTAGATCGAGGTGGGAGGATGGGATGCATCTATTATCGTCTAGAGATGACGAATCAGCAATAAAAAAATGTCCGTACGTCTGTCCGTCTCCACTTTTTTTTTTCAAACGGCTGAACCGATCAGCCTAAAATTTTTTTCCCTGAAAGGTACATGCCTCCCATGATTCAAGGTCGAAGAAGATTGCTCTCGGCCAAGTAGTTCCGGAGATATGGTCGAAGAAGTGGAGGCCAGACATGAACTTTTCGATGGTCGATGAAACTTTTTCGCAAATATATCAGCAAGTATAGCACGGAAATTCCTCATTTTGGTGTCAAATGAAAGCATTTGATGTCACAAAACTGCGAAAAATTTTTTGTGGGAATCGGGTCAGGGGTCTGGGCACTGGCACCAATGGAATGGGCGAAATTGAGATCCTTGGCCATATTCGACATAGGCCGATTTTAGTGCAAAAACGTAGCTTGAAAGCGCATTTACGCGACCGGATCACATCGTGTCAGGTGTCAATCGAAAGCTTAGAGCTCAAGGAAGAATTTGCAACAAATTTTGTTCACCAAAAAATTTAATGCAGGTATGCCAGAGCGACTTTTGTTTCACAGAGTTGCATAAGTTTTGAAAAATGAAGCCTGATGCCGAATTGAAGCTTATGTGACGTATACAATTCACTATTGCCTCTTATTTGGCGAAAACAGATTTTCAGCACCAGGCTGCCTTCTTTATTCCCAGCTTTAGGGCCCCAAGTATGCAGCCTGGTGCCTACTTCGATCGTGTTATTAACTATTAACCTCGCCCCTTCGTAAAGGTAGGCGATGTCAGAATTTCAGCACCAGACTGCCATCCAAATTTTCCAAATAGTTTCCAAATTTTCCGAATAATTTCCAAATTATTATTTGGAAAATTTGGAAAAAATTTGAAAAATTTGGAAAAAATTTGAAAATTTTAGAAAAATTTGGAAATTAATTGGAAAATTTGGAAATTTAATTTTTCAAAAATAGGCACCGCCTTGGTCTGACAAGGTTTTATATTTTGTCGGTAAAACCTTGTCAGACCAAGGCAGCCAAAGTGCGCAGCCAGGTATCGAATTATAAACTTACATTGCGATTTAATTGCTGGGCCCATAACCGAAGAGTTTTCGCAGTTTCGATAGAGGAAAATGTAGAGAGTTGACGTCTGTGGCCAAAGCAGAGAAAATTGCAACGAGAGTAAAGTTTGTGGCACAAGCAGAGTAAATTGCAACGAGAGTGAAGTTTGCGGCCAGAGCGTAGCGAGGGCCGCAGTCCACTCGAGTTGCAATTTTCTCTGCGAGGGCCGCAAACTTTACTCAAGTTGCAATTTTCTCTGCGAGGGCCACAGACTTCAACCGAGGTAAGAATTTTCTGTTTTTACCCGAGTTATGAATTAAACTTTTCACATTTGTTACACTTACGGAAATATATTTTTGCATCAAATAGAATTTTGTACTTCTGCGTAAGTTTTTGCAGTGTTAAAAAGCTGCGCAGAAGTACAAAATTCTAGTTGATGCAAAAATATATTTCCGTAGGTGTAGGCGAAAATTCATATTTTCTCCCGAAAAAGATGCACTATTACAATTATTGTAGATAACTTAACACATTTAAGCATATAAAACACGAATTTCACAGAAAACATAGAAAGTAACTCAAAAACACATTCGACTGTGTTGTTTTTCCAAACTCTTATATCTCGAGAAATATTTGCCAGATTAGCTACTGAATTATTTTAGAGTAATACTGTGGTCCTAAACTATGTGCTGGCATTTTGTTCAGCTCGTATCCGTCGAGTCGAAAATTAATTATTTTTTGTTTACTTTCTTCATCGCAAAAAAATGCATATGAACAGATCGGCCATGATACTTTGTGTTAAGTATTTATTTTCTCACCTCAAATGAGGTGCGAAAATTTACTTTTCATCCCGCAAAATTCATTCAAAATTCAATTTTTCTTTATTTTTTCTTTATTTATTTTTCTTTAATCGACTGAGTATAGCAAAGGTTACAATATAACTGAAGGTTTCTGTGATTAAGTAAATTAATTGACTCTTGATAGATTACTTGCTTAAATTATAGATTTCTCACAAGACAAAAGGGGTCATCCATAAAGTACGTACTTAAAATTCGGTTTTTTAACACCCCTTCCCACGTGTACGAATTTTTACAAATTAGAGCACCCCTCCACCCATGTTAGCGTTGTTATACTAGAAAAGAAACCAAATTTCCAGTCGTCTTCACGATTTAACGGAAAATACAGTAGATGAAAGGTAACTGCCGACTTTAATTTGTGCTCGTTCAGTAATATAACATTATTGAAGTTTGAAAATCACTGTCTCTATAGAAAAACTTGCAAATATTTATTAGGTGGTGTAGATGTTTTTTTTTTTTTCCTTTCCGGAGATGTCAGTCCGAAACAAAAAATGTAGTTTTAACCCTTTGGGTACTAAATTTTTTGCGTGTTATATTTTGGGAAATTTGCATTTCTCAGTGAGCAATAGCGTGAAAGTTAGTAATTTATCTGAGAAACTGTAACTCCTACAGATTTTTGTCCTGTTGTTTTAGAAATCCCCTGTGTACAGCTTTCCAGAGAGCCCCCACATGAATCTTTTGCATGTTCCTGTCACAATCTGGAGCGATTTGGATAATTTGAGATTTTTCTCAGAAATGGTCACACTAGTACCCTAAGGGTTAAGATAGAATGCCGTATCAATCTTCTTTTTATTTGTTTTTGTATAAAACGAATAAGTCGAGATAATCAAAGTTGAAGGAATTCAAACCGGAAATCTAAAACGCATAATATGACAAAAGTCTTTTTATGTAGGAAAATGATTTCATTTTCCCTACGGAACAAAAACACAATCCTAAATCATTTGAAATATACACACATGCAGTTGACATTATGATTTCAACTTCAATAACACTTCATATACTCTCAGTTGAATATGGCGTGGCTTTTGTCAACCACTACATAAACTTCTCTTCGACAACCACGATGAATACGAATTTTGTATCAAAGAACATTCATATTGAGAAGAATACATTTTTTTTGTTATTTTCGCATATACAATAATGTTTCTACTGTGCTTGTAATAATAATCTGTTATGTTTTTTCTATTCAAAATACTTTTGTGTCTCAAGGATGTATGTATAAAGCGAATGTACATCCGTACAAGAATCACATTTTGAAATACTCGCTGTACAGTTTTTGCCGTTTAAGGAGATATCAAAAACCATCGACTGAACAATGGAATTATTTATTTTTATACTTTCAGCACGTACATTCATTACTTTTTAATTTCAACACTCACGCACCCACAGACATATCATATCCCCCCTTGCTCGTTATTTCAATTGTCTTGCAATATATGAACATTATAAAACCAAGGTACCAAACATTAAGACTCTAGGAGCTGTTCGCCATAGTTACTATTGCCTTCAATTGGAAGGTAGTAGTTGTGGAGTGAATGATGTGGAGTAAGTCAAAATCAGCCATCAGCCTGGATTACTTGTGGCTGTTAT
This sequence comes from Pseudolycoriella hygida, assembly GCA_029228625.1. Classification (NCBI taxonomy): domain Eukaryota; kingdom Metazoa; phylum Arthropoda; class Insecta; order Diptera; family Sciaridae; genus Pseudolycoriella; species Pseudolycoriella hygida. The sequence continues at coordinate 12,021,163 of CM055403.1, read as the reverse complement.
GTAAGTCAAAGGCGCAAAAAGTGATATGGCGTTTTGAATTCGTCGCCATTATGCATAGACAACTTACCGACTACCCATATGCAAAAAAATTACGTTGACGGGATCTCTTTAATAGCTAATCCGCATAAAAAAAAGCTCTTGCAGAGGAGGTGTGACGCAATTCTTTATGTCTGCTTGCAAAAGTTTTGAAATCAGAAAAGGGTGACGCATCAAGCATCTTATTCAAATCGATTTTCTTCCAGTTACAAAAGTTCTGAAATCAGAGGTGGGTGACGCATTAAGCTTCGATGGGCAAAAAAAAATTAAAGCGAAGTTACGTTGTGTTTCCAACTTACCTTGTCGAATAGGGTCAAATTCCTTGGATTTATTACACATTACACATTACACATTTTATTTTACAGTAAACTTAACTGGACAACTCGACAGCGTAGTGGTTAACACGTCTGCTTGCTACTATGAGATCGAGTTGCCAGTGCGTTGGTTCGAAACTCAGCCGCAGACAGATTTGTTCCGATTGTTAGATTTGTAAACAAAACAAAGCTGATTGAATCGGTTCAAGTCATGTGAAGTTGAATGTAGCGCCATCGTACGGCTTACCAGTGAAAGGCATTGTTGGGAGGTGCCGGTATTCTACTCCTACTAGTTTCGTTCCTAGTACATCTCATGGATGGTACTGGGTTTGTCGCACAGCTTACCACTGGCACAGTAAAAACTCTCCGGTAATGAAAGGATCTAAAATAGTAGAACCACAAAAAAGTAGCGAAACTAGTAAATAATGATCTAGCCCCTAACCCTTCATGGGTTGTTAAGGCTGATTATTATTATTATTATAAACTTACCTGGAAGCTGCATATACAAGAAAGAATTGTTAAAGCCACGAAGATCTATTGGCAATGCAGAGTAGCTTTTGGAAAAACCTGGGGATCAAAACCCAGAGTTGTGCACTGGCTATACACTGCCATCATCATACCAATTCTTTATTGCGGTAGCCATGTCTGGTACCATAAAACCAAATTCAATACGGTCAAAACGGACCTTGAACACGTTCAAAGGATGATCCTGCTGGGTATTGCTGGAAAGACTCCACATGTGGACACGCCTCCTTGTTGAGCTCTTATGAAAATCTCATTCCAAAACTGACAATAAGGTCAGATAAATGTATACCAGAATATTTCTTCGGAAAGAACTTTAGAGTTTCAATACCGCAGAGAGAATTCTGGGAGAGAAACAACCCACTTAACCCGGGGCACATAAACATATTCACAGACGGCTCAAAAATGGATTCAGGTGTACGCCTTGGAATCTGTGCCACTGAACCAAGAATAGAAGTCTCTATTAGACATTAGACAATTACACCACGATCACACACGCGGAAGCTTGTGCAATCATAGAAGCGTGTAAGATCGTAAGATCAGGTAACATTTGTAACAGCAACATAAACATCTGCTCAGATAGTCAAGCCTCTCTTTAGCCCCTTGACGGGCACTGCTTCACCTCAAAGCCTATGATAGAATGTTTGCACTCATTGAATGATCTATACCACTCTAACACATGCTCTGATAGTGGCGGCGGAAGAAGGAACAACGTACGCTGAAATCCTCAAAAAAATAAAGGACGACCAAACTCTCAAGGACCTGGGCGAAAACGTCTCGAGAATAAGACGAACGCAGAAGGGTGAAATGTTGTTTGAACTTAAGAAGGGCCCAGAGATTAAAAGTGCAGATTATAAAGATCTAGTCAAGAGATCACTGGGCGAGTCAGCAAAAGTGAGAGCGGTGTCCCACATGACCACGATCGAATGTAGATATATGGACGAGATCACGACAAGCGAAGACCTTCGAAAAGCTCTGAAAGAGCAAGGTAATATAAATGACGAGATAGAGTCAATGACGATCCGTATGAGGAAAGCGAGAGACGAACTCCAAACGGCGGAAATAAAACTCCCGGTGGACGCAGCGATAAAGATTTTGAAAATCGGAAAGGTAAAGGTGGGCTGGACCGTATGCCCGATAAGGGTAACCCAGCAGTTAGAAAGGTGCTTCAAGTGCATGAATTTTGGACACCAGGCAAGGAATTGTAGGGGAGAGGATAGATCCAACCTGTGCAGGAGATGTGGGGGAGAGAACCACCTAGCCAAAGATTGCACGAACCCGCCGAAATGTCTGCTGTGTACGTCAGAAAATGACCACGTGACTGGTGGAGCGAGATGTCCAGTCTTTAAACAGGCGCTTAAATCTAAAACAGGACAAGAATGGAAGTGATACAAATAAATCTAAATCATTGTGACATGGCACAACAACTTCTGTGGCAAGCCTCAGCGGAACAAAAATGTGACGTAGCGATTATTTCAGAACCGTACCGTGTATATAGAAACAACGGTAAATGGGCTGCTGACAGAGCCGAGATGGCCGCAATATTGACAACGGGCAAGTACCCCATACAAGAAGTTGTATCAGACGCTCACGAAGGATTCGTGATAGCGAAAATTGATGGAGTGTATATTGCCAGCTGCTATGCACCACCAAGAGTGACGATTCTGCAGCTTGAACGAATGTTAGATTTACTCACAGGAGAACTGACGGGACTCAACCCAGTTCACATTGGAGGTGATTTTAACGCATGGGCAGTTGAGTGGGGTAGTAGATTCACAAATGATAGAGGCTTCAGTCTGCAAGAAGCGCTAGCTAGATTAAATGTGGTTCTGGCAAACGTGGGAAATGCAACTACATTCCGCAAGAATGGGCGAGAGTCGATTATTGACGTGACATTCTTCAGTCCAGTACTAGTTCCAAGTCTGAACTGGAGAGTCGACGAAAGTTACACACACAGCGATCACCAGGCATTGAGGTATACCGTGAAAAAGTGTACAGAGGCAACAAGACAGATGACTCATAGAAGAGAGCGAAGATGGAGAACCGGAAATTTCGATCAAGAAGTTTTTAAGGATGCAAAGGGCCAGAAACGAGAATGTTAGAATAGAGAGGTCCGAAGAACATCGTAATGCAAAACTAGCACTGAAGCGAGCAATCCGGGCGAGTAAGAGGGATTGTTGGAAGAAACTGTGCCAAGAGGCTGACACGAACCCGTGGGACAAAGTGTTCAGAACAGTAATGACGATGATGAAAGGTACATTGGGGCCAAAAGAAAAGTGCCCGGATAGGCTAGGGGTCATAGTGAGAGAGCTCTTCCCACAGCACGAACAGATCACATGGCCGCAAACTCCTTATGACGATGAAGCGGAAGACAGACTTGAACGGTCGATCACTGTAGAAGAGATCCAGATGGCTGCACAAAAGCCAAAAAATAACAAAGCGCCAGGACCAGATGGAATCCCCAATATAGCTCTGAAGACAGCAGCATGCGCAAAGCCTAACATGCTCAGATTGACAATGCAGAAGTGCCTCGACGACGGATATTTTCCTCAAATATGGAAGAAACAGAAGCTGGTCTTAATACCAAAACCAGGGAAACCGCCAGACAAGCCATCATCATATAGACCTATATGCTTGTTGGATGGGTTGGGAAAAATGCTGGAAACCGCGATCCTGAATAGACTAAGAAAACACACGGAGGGCGAGCACGGACTGTCGGACGAACAATTCGGATTTCGAAAAGGGAGATCGGCGATTGAGGCCATTAAAAAAGTCATAGAGACCACCGACAAGGCGCGGAAGCAAAAAATACGGGGTAACCGCTTCTGTGCTATAACGACGATAGACGTTAGAAATGCCTTTAATAGCGCAAGCTGGATAGAGATAGCCAAGGCGCTACATGTCATGAGAGTCCCCGATTACCTCTGTAGGAGACTGAAAAGCTATTTCGAGCGACGAGTACTAACGTACGATACTAATGAAGGGAAAAAGACTGTCGACATCACAGCTGGAGTACCACAGGGATCCATATTAGGATATTAGGACCAACGCTGTGGAATGTTATGTATGACACAGCGCTGAGGCTGAAACTGCCAAGATGTGCTAAGACGATTGCTTTTGCCGACGACTTGATCCTCACGGTATCCGGAACGTCGAAGATGGAGGTGGAGGTGGTTACGATGGAGACGCTAGAAACTGTCGAAGACTGGATGACAACGGCGGGACTGAGGCTGGCCCACCAAAAAACTGAGATCATGCTAGTAAGTAACTGCAGAAAAACCGAACGAATCATTTTGAACATTGACGGGGAAGAAATCACATCCACTCGCCAATTAAAATACCTTGGAGTTGTGCTGGACGACCGCAGAAATTTTAATAGCCATGTGGACTATACGTGCGAAAAGGCAATGAAAGCCACCGGAGGCTCCTTGCAAGTGTCACCCTATCGATATTGCGCTACGGGGCACCAGCGTGGATACAGGCGCTAGATACGAAGAGGAATCGGAGAAGGCTTAATAGAGCCCAGAGGCTGGCAAGCATAAGAGTAGCAAGCGCATATCGAACAATATCCTTAGAAACGGTATGTGTTATAGCCGGGACGATGCCCATATGCATAACGCTGACAGAAGACAGTGAATGTCATAGAAAGAAGAGAATGGAGGGTCAAACTACCAAAACAGTTAGGACGAAATTAAGAGCCGAATCAATGAGACAGTGGCAGCAAGAGTGGGACTCCTCGGACAAGGGAAGGTGGACCCATAGACTCATACCAAAAATAACGACATGGGTACAGAGAAAACATGGAGAGGTTAATTTCCACCTGACACAGTTTCTGC
>CM055403.1:12003442-12015955 GCA_029228625.1 Pseudolycoriella hygida | reverse complement strand
CTTCATCTACTAACAGTATGCCCGGCAGTGACGAAATGGAGAGCAGTGACGAAATGGAGAGCAGATACTCGAGGAATCCATACAATTTTGGAGAACGAAATCACCAACCTCAAAATGGAGGATAACTTTTTTCAAAAAATTTATCATAGCTCAATATGTAAATAAAATTATGTAATTGGCAACAAAAGAGGCCCAACATGAGGCCTAATTGTGATCTCAGTTTTTATTAATTTGGAGCCAAATAAACAAAACTGACTAACTGCGTTGTGTTAGCAAAGAAATGCGTCACAAATGCCACACCCACCAGCGTAAATTTTTCAACGCTTTCAGTTTTAAAACTTGCAAAAATTTGAGTTTTACCTCTTTTTGCGAAAATTGTACTGAGCAGGTGCGGAGTGAGGAGGTGCGGATATAATTATTTTTGTAAGTTTATCTCTCTACAAATATACAAAATCTACAATAAATATCAAAAACCTGATGACAGTTGAAAATTGCTGGAGAAACCCTTCAAATTCCAGAAGTGGCTTTATCCTAGCCATATTTTCTCAAAACCATGAAACACGTGTCCGCTTAAATTTAATTCTCCACAACTTCACCTTTGGAATCAACTTTCTAACTCTCATAGTTCTGGAGATTTGTGTCATCCTGTCACAAATTGACATAAGCAAAGAAAGAAAGAAAGAAAGTTTTACTAAATGGTAATCTTGTTTAATTTATATCTTCGGATTGGCTGAACCAATTTTAATGAGTGAAAAAGATTTTTAGGCTAAAAGTTTGCATAGAATCCGGGAAAAATATTTTCCGGTGGGTACGTCGCAAGGGGGGGGGGGAAGTCAAAAAGCTACTCTATATGTTCCTTAGTCTACGAAAAAATTTCTTGTAAATTTTTTGGCGTGTAAGACTTGCGTCACGGCCCCTTACTACCGTGGGGCCATGATTTTTTGGTGTATGCCACTTTGAAATAAAACAATATGAAGTGTATATACAAAATAGTTCGCCCGCTTCCTTTTGTCTCGTTTTATAATATAATAAATTAAAATTCGTAATTTTCACATCGTCTCCTCTCAACGTATAAAAGGCAAATTCATAGTTTAAAATTCACACAAATGGTGTCATGGAGAGTGGCGTTACAACATCGCCGCCGTATCCTAAATGATGAATACATTTTATGTTTTATATAATTTGTGTTGTTGAAAGATATATCGTTGTCGGCTAGTCTCGAGAACAGTGTCTGTTATGATACCATAGTTCTTTTCATCTAGAAATGAATCATTTTTATGAGTACTAATGATTTGTTTGTGAAAAGAAATGTTATTTACTTGAACATTGGAAAGCTTGTGTCTATAAAGTACATTGCTAAAGAGAAGATTTAAAAAACCTGAAGAAAGCTTCCCGGAAAACTGAACTAATTTCAAAAGCGATTTTTCTTTTAATCGTAACTATTTATTTATTACATTATATCCGAAACAATTCTACTAAATGCTCTCAGTTAAATGTTCTACACTTTTTAATGACGAAAAATTTTACCCTCGCTGTGCTTTGACTATGAACGTGAAGTTAGCGCAAAAGTTTTCCCAAAATTGTTTCCTTCCCGCTAACTTTTGCTTAAGCCGTTAACTTTATAAGATACCGCTAACATTATGCGCTAAAACGACCATATACTATGCCGCATTCGTATGGGAAAACTTTTAATTTGGGAATTCTCTAGTCGAACGGAATTTTGGGTTTAACTTTTAATTTTGGGATTAAAAGTTTTTCTTAGATTCGCTAGACTCATAGAAATCCAAAGATTTAAAGTTTTCCCAAGACCTGTTGGACTCAAAGAAATCCCAAAATCAAAGTTTTGCCACGATCCGCTGGACTGTAGATATACCATAATTTCGTTTGACTGGAGAAATCTCAAAATTAAAATTTTCCCCATACGAATGCGTTATGCGTAGCATGGTCGTTTTGGCGCATAATGTTCACGGTATCTAATGAAGATTGCGGCCCAAAGCGGGAAGGGAACAATTTCGGGAAAACTTTTGTGCTTACTTAACGTTCATCTATGACTGGCACGGGTTGTTTATTTGAAAAGCAAATGCTGACTTCGAGTTTTGAAATATTGACAAAAAGGTTTAGATTCTTCAGGCTTCCGAAAACAGATAAAAACGGTTTAATGAATTCTTTGATATCATATAATTTTCATCTTTCAGACGAAAAAGACACGGTTCGTTAATTTACGGGCTTGGTTCATTCTGTTCGATAGTTCCGCCTTACTCCGGTTTCGACTTGGCTCATGTTCCCAAGTAACATTTTGAAAACAAATAACTTATTGGTTAAAATAACGTTATTATGACGTTGTCGGGACCGTTATTTAACAGTCATTGCCCAGTTATAAAATGACCTAAGTTATTTAACCGTCCACTGATCGTTATTTGACCAGAAAGTTTCCTTTGGAAAACTTTTTTATTAAATAACCGTAATTTTACGGTTAAAAAACTTAGGTCTTTTCATAACATAATGACTGTTAAATGACGGTCCTGACAACGTTATAATAACGTTATTTTAACCAATAAATTATTGGATTTCAAAATGCTACTTACTGAATTCAGACTTCATCGTATATGAAACTATCGTAAATAAATTTGGTTTTTAATTTGCAACTTTATTGGCTGCACTTTGTTATTTGGACAAAACTCTCTGTCTCTCTCAGTAAATCAAAGGGAGAAAATGGCGAACAACCTCAGAAAACCAGTATTCGTCTAAGGCGCGAAAAAAAGTGATCGATACATTTACCCAACACTTTATTCCAATTCAATCTAATCGTTTTGCTGAGTCTAACATAAACAGCAACCTAAAAATGCTTATCTTTCAATAATTCATTGTGTTATATTCATTTAGTTTATAGTAGATCTTCAACTTGAGAGGGTTTTCATTTCGTTATGTCAATACTACGAATGAATAACAATAAATTGTTTAAAAGAATTTAGGTATCAGAAACAATCCACAACGTGTCATAGTTCTTGGAGTGAAGCAATAAAACGTAAGCATTAAATACTCATTTTTAATTTTTCTTTCTTACTTACGGAAAAGTGAAACCGACACATTTTTACTTTTGTGTTTTACTTGAATTTGTGAATTTTTGCATGCATTTTTAAATGGAGAAATCAATAAAGTCAGTAAACCACAAAACACAAAAATGTGTCGGTTTTCACTTTTCCGTGAATGTTTATTTATGAGTTGTGTAGTATCAAACGAAAGTAAAGAACTTTTGTCGATTTTTTGTAAAATCACAAGAAATGTCAGTTTAGGGTGGTATAGTTTTATGTATTCTTGATGTCAACCGATGCGCTTTGGCGGCTGGCAAGTAAATACATACCCAAAATACCCGGCGGCTGAAACAAAAAAAAAGACATTTCGGTGATATGTCAGCTTTATTTTAAACGATAATTGTTTCGGCCTTTCACTATAAATATTTTATAAATTTTTAGTCCCGTACGCAGAACGAAGTTCTTCGAAAAGGAGTCTTATTACTCCTACCACGAAGTTTGTAACCACACCAATTTCGACCGGAGAGTAGGGGGGGGGGCATCGATCATGTTCCTTAGATGACGAATCAGCAATAAAAAAAATGTCCGTCTGTCCGAACGTCCGTCACCGCGATAACTTGAGTAAACTCAACCGATTTTCAAAAACTTTTTTTCCTGAGAGGTAATCGAAATATCTTTTATGGGATTGAATCTGGGCACTGTCGGCCCAAGGGCTGCCGGGCTAGGGCCGTTTAAGTAGTTTTTGGTCTTTTGTACATAACTCGAGTAAATATTTTCCGATGTTCATAATTTTTTTTGTTTGAAAGATCTGGGAATGGCGGACAATTAATGGAAAAAACTTTTTGGATTTGAGTCCTTGGACTTAGCTAGGGCACTAAAAACGAGTCTCTGCTAGTGCTCTACATGTTTTTTGCACATTACTCGAGTAAATCTCTTCCGATTTTCAAACTTTTTTTTGATCGAAAGGTCTAGGACTGTCAATTCAATTCCCAGTTGAAGCAAATCCTCTATCTACAAAGATGTTTAAAAAAATTGAATTGAATTGAATTCCACATCAGGTGTCGTCCATGGGGTCGTCATACTTTTTTCTCGATGTTTTTACTCCCCCCCCCTCCACCATGTCACGTTGCATCACAATTGACTTACACCCCCTAAAATATGACGGCACATTTTCGACTCCCCCCGCCCCCCCCCTACCTGGAAATATATGTCCAGAAGCCGTTCGGCGAGGGTCATTTTAGTAATTTTGGGTTTCTTGTAAATAACTCGATCAAAATAACAAAGTGTCAGAGAACTTTTGAATGGAAATGGTTAAATGAAGGACTTCGTTGAAGAAATGATAGCGAATCGCATCCACGAAACGTCTGAGAAACAAGATTGAAGGTCAACGATACACCTCTGCACCGTTCGTATGTGCCAGGATTATTGGAGAGAGTAATCTGCAATCCAGTAAGGGTCTTGGCCTTCTCCAATATGCGTCTCCAACCGGGCCTATCCGCAGCAGACGTCTCCCAGCTGGATACTCCCACAGTTGTTAAGTCGGTAAGTGCTGCATCATACCATCTGGATTTTGGACGCCCTGCACCTCTCTTGCCCTCCGGTCTGGTTTTAAGGATTTTTTTCGGAATACGATGATCTTTCATTCGTTGACATGACCGAGCCGGTTTTTTTAGAGTTTCTGATTATGTCCGTCTCTCCATAAAGCTAGCTAAGGTCATGATTGAATCGTCTGCGCCATCGATTCTGCCTTTGATCGGCTTATTGACTTGGACTTTAGGATTTTTAGAAGGCCGTAATAACTCCGGTTGCCCAGAATTACTCGTCTCTTAATTTCGTCCACGATGTCGTTACTAGTGTTCAGCTCCGATCCAAGGTATACGAATTTGTTGACCATTTTGAATGTTTGTATGTCGATCGTTACGGTTTCCTCCTGGTGTCGATTCGAAGGCGGGATGATCATATATTTCGTTTTTTCGTCATGAACTTTCAACCCAAGGTCGGTACCTTTCCTCTCCACGGCCATAAACTTGTCTTTAACAACATTTATTTTTCGATATTTACTAGAAAAAACAAAATTAATTTTATTCAAAAGACTTGGGATATATTTCGAGTACTAACGATCACACTCATCCTCAGCCAATAATTTCTGAGACTAAATGACAAAATGTTTTTTACAATCCTCGTATGTTGTGAACGATCATGAGTGCAAGTAGCGAAACAATTACCAATTTCTAAAAAACAATACAAAAAATATCTCTTTTATCATACGCATACTAATTATTAAAAACGAAGAGCCAATTAACGAAAATTCTAGGCCGAAACGCTCTTTTACTCATTAAAATCGGTTCAGCCAATCCGGAGATATGAATTAAACAATATTGCTATTTTGTATGGAAACGGACCCAAACCGAATATTTTTAACTAGTTAATTTGGTAAACCTTTGTTTGTTTGTTTGTTTGTGGCAATTTTTGGCAGGATGACCCAGATCTCCTGAAATATGAGGGTTAGAAAGTTGGTTCCAAAGGCGAAGTTGTAGGGAATTAAATTTAACCGAACACGTGTTTCAGGGTTTTGGTGAAATATGGCCCAATCCTGGTATATGGCCACTTCCATAATTGGGCAGGATGACCCGAATCTCCATAACTATAAGAGTTACAAAGTTGGTTCCAAAGGCGAAGTTGTAGAGAATTAAATTTTAGCGTACACGTGTTTCATGGTTTTGGGAAAATATAGCCTAATCCCGGGATAACGCCACTTCCAGATTCCAGAGGGATGATTCTTACTTCTAGAACTATGGCAGCTAGAAAGTTGCTTACAAACTTACAAAAGTACTGATATCCGCAAAAAAAACCTCTTACAGAGGAGGTGTGACGCAAGTCTTTATGTCTGCTTACAAAAGCTGTGAAATCAGGAAAGTCTGACGCATTAATCATCTAAGGTAAAAATCAAATTTTTGCAGCGCAAAAACTGAAAGTACAGAAAAATTATTTCGTCGTTGCTTCCGGCATTTGTGACGCAATTTTTTTAACACAACGTAATTTTGTTTCAAAGAAAGCGCTCTAATTTTTTCAGGAAATCATAACTTTTAACACAAGGACAAACAAACTTCTGCGTATTATCTGCGATAGCGTCACCTCAAGCGATATCATTAATTTTGGAAGCGGACTTACGGAATGCGTCAAATTCTACCTTTAAAGAGGTTTTTGTTGTGATATCTGTTGTTTTGGAAGTTTTGAGTTGTTGAAAAAATTTCTATTTTTTGAAAAAAAATTTTCTCAGAAAAGAAAATTTTCTTAGAAAAAAAATTTTATACTAAAAAGTTTTTCTCCAAAAAAATTTTTCTCCGAAAAAATTTCTTCTCCAACACCTTCGGCTACCATCGGAACACTTCGTATCAACTTCGGAATACTTTGTGTCACCTTCGCCTTCCTTCGGAACACTCCGTGTCACCTTCGGAACACTTCATGTCACCTTCGGCTACCTTCGAAACATTTCGTGTCACCAATTCTTCCCACTGATTCATATAACTTTCCTAAAGAAACCAACTGTCTAAGTATTCTTATACAGAATTTAGCAAAAAATCCAAGATGGCGTCACTTTGACAGTTGGCAGCCATTTTCTAATGATACCAAAAAATTCTCCTGATGAAACTCTATAACTTTCTAGAGGAAACCGTCTCTCTAAGTAGTGTCATTACGGAGCTAAAATTCGAAAACCGGCCATTTTCTAATAATACCAAAAAATTCTCCTGATGAAACTCTATAACTTTCTAGAAGAAACCATCTCTCTAAGTAGTGTCATTCCGGAGCTAAAATTCGAAAACCGTAGAAGCATAAATGAAAATCGAAGATGGCGCCGCTATGACAGCTGGCAGCCATTTTCTTATGATCCCAAAAAATTCTCCTTAGGAAACTCTATAACTTTCTAGAAGAAACCATCTCTCTAAGTAGTGACATTACGGAGCTAAAATTCGAAAAATGAAAAAGTATAATCGAAAATCCAAGATGGCGCCGCTATGACAGCTGGCAGCCATTTTCTTATGACCACAAAAGATTCTCCTGATCAAACTCTATAACTTTCCCGAAGAAACCATTTCCCTAAGTAGTGTCATTCCGGAACTAAAGTTCGAAAACTTAAAAAGCATAAACGAAAATCCAAGATGGCGTCACTTTGACAGTTGGCAGCCATTTTCTAATGATACCAAAAAATTCTCCTGATGAAACTCTATAATTGTCTAGAAAAAACAAACTCTGCAAGTGTTATCATTCCGGAGCAAAAATTCGAAAACCCAAGGAAGCATAATTTATACCTAACAAAAATCCAAGATGGCGTCACTTTGGCAGATTTCTGAAAATCCCAAAAAAATTCAGCTGATGAAACTATAAATTTCTCAAAGAAACCAACTCTCTAAGTATTGTCATTCCGAAGCTAAAATTCGAAAACCAAAAAAAACCTAATTTATTGCTTGGGAAAATTCAAGATGGCGCCAGTTTGAATGCTGGCAGCCATTTTCTTAAGATCCCGAAGAAACCAACTCTCTAGGTATCGTCACTTCGGAGCTAAAATTCGAAAACTCCGTACATTACCACTTTGACCACTTTTCCGCATGCCACGGCTTTTTCAGAATTTTCCCGGAAAAGCGGCATATGAAATTTTTCATTTGTGGTCGAGACTGACGTTCCCTGAAAATTTTAAGGAAATCGATCGGGCGGTTCTCGAGAAAAAAGAGTAGATAAATACATACATACATAGAGACATAGATAGATCGTTGACACACAACACAGGAATAAAATTGAGATTACTTTCAAAGATAATTTTACCATTTTACCATAGGAATTGGTCATCTTTGATTGGCGATATCTCGGCTCGTTTTCAACCGATTTTGATGAGTGAGGGCTTGTTGGAAAGCTGCTGCGACGTAGTTTTTTTTTAAATAAATTGGAGGGGGAGGGAGGCGAGGGGAAAAACTCAAAAGTTCGCCTATGCATCGTGTCTTGTCCCAAAGGTTTTTGTATGGATGTTTTTGGGTTTGTGGACATTTTTTTTGGGTGTGGGGACTGTGTCACGCTCTCCGCTACCGCTCCGAGCATGATAAATTGAGGAGTATCCGCTCGCGTCCAAAACTGAATATAAACTAATGTAATGTAATGTACTCGCTACTTCCCTAATTTTGGCATTTTCATATTTTCGGAACCAAGTGTCCTAACGGAAAGTGCAGATCTATCCTCTAACGAAAAGTATGTTAAAAAAACTGAGCAATCTCAACATGTAAAATATTGTACGTAAGTGCTTCCAAATAGTTGTTACGTAATACGTAATGTACTATAATGAGTTGGCGACTGAGGGTAGTTTCGGCGGCGGCGATCGGCTGAAGAAATTTTCTGATATGAACAACTTCTTTGTGTAATTTTCCTCTTGTCATCGTGAAAAATTGGTATTGAAAATAAAGAAATTCTTTGTAATGTAGGTCCAATTATTTATTATTGCAGTGAGTCGAAAACAGCAGGCTGAACAAAGTTTTTAACAAAATTCTGTTATTTACGCCATCGCCACGACAAGAAGGTATGTACTTTGGTTGTTAAATTTAAAATTAGTTGTAAAGACGGCTTATATCTAGTTTTCTAGGATTTCCGAAAAAAATCTTAGAAAATAAAAATATAATTCTAAAATTGCTTTGAAGTCTTTGAAAAGACTTACCCCAAGAAGGAATGAAATGTGCGCCGGCTGCCGGTTCTTCTCACTATCTGCGCCAGTGATCAATTTTTTAAATTTTCCATTTAAAAACTTTACACAATTTCGGGAACTAAACACTGTAAATCTTCCTATAAGATTGCAAAATTTGACTTAAAAATCCTTTTCGCGTATCTTCGTGAAACATTGAAAATATTTTTGATTTCAAATTTTGAAATTATTTAGAACGGCCTGTGCACATTTCTAAAGTCACAACAATGTAAAACAAAAAAAAAACATTTCATTTCAGCAAAATGGCGGACCACTATTCGAAGATCGACACGCTACTTACCGAAGGAACAACTGAAGAACATAGGGTCTCCTCAACGTCAACGATAGCGGAATTGACCAACGTGCCTACCACTACACCATCGGTCATCAAACGACGGTGTTGCCGTATCATGCTAACCTTCTACAGAACATTTTTTCCAACTGCAATCTTTGTTAAGTTTTTCCTGTCTCAAATTATTCCACCACTGGCCGACAACATAATTCCTTTGTACTTTACGGGAAATATTCCCAACGAATCTGGCCTCGCAGTCGCATCTCAGTTTACATTCATCAGTATTATATTAGAAATAGTGCAGGAAGGTGTTGGCAACAGCCTTTTTCATTTTGTTGGAAGTCATTACGAACGTAAAAAAGAATTGGCATTGGTGGCATTTAAACTCTCCCTAGGCATACTACTTTTAGCTGGACTTACCCTCACAATTTTAATGTTGGTGCTAACGCCACAATTCGTTAATTTCGTCGATACTCCGGAGTCGATAACAGAAGCCACTAAACACTTTTTGTACACGAGTTCGTTCAGTTTCACTCCCACTCTTTTGACGACCGCTTTCAGCAATTACCTTCTAATTTCCACAAGTAACTACCTAGTAGTTGCGTCCATGGTAACCGTTGTCGTTTCATTTCTTGTGAACTTTTTCATGTTCGGTCGTCAACCATTTTCTCTTCATTGGGGAATTGGTGAACTGGGAATTTATAAAGTCGTGCAGAGCTTACTGTCAATGGCTGTTAGTCTATCATTTGTATTAGTTGTCGAGAAAATGGGACCTGTAAAGTTTTTCGTTCGCATTCCATTTTTCACCGATTTGAGAGCCAATTTCAAATCATTTTTCCGCGTTTCATGGGGTAATTTTGCGGATTCATTGGTACGAAATTTCTTTTATTTTGTTGTGACTTTAAAATTTTTCAATAATTTGGGCGCAGACGATGCAGCCGCATGGAGTCTTCTCAATAACATTATCTGGGGAATACTCTTAATACCTGGCTACGTTGTCGCCAATTATGTTAAAGTTCAAATTGGTTTGAACAGCTTCAGATCAAGAATCAAAGAAATTGCTAAAGAAAGTTGTATTTGCCTTTTGGCTTGGGTGTTTGTAATGACCATAATAACGTCGACCACTTGGCCAATTCTGGCGTCTTTTTTTAGTAAATCGAACGAAAAAGTGGCGACATTATCCGTTAGTTTGCTGTACAATGTCGGTTGGATTTTTATCATTTTCGTCTTTAACAATGCTATTGATAGCTTTTTCCTGGGAATTGGGAAAACTGAGTATGTTTTCTACCAGAGTTTCGTCACCAACATGGTGGTCTACTTCGTACCATGGATTCTATATTTGGTTGGAGTTTTGACACCAACATATTGGTGGGTCTTGGGACTATACATAGCTGGAATGTTAGTTGATTTTTGCTTAACATGTTATTTTTGTCTAATTGTATGGAAATCAATTCCATTGGAAAATTCTATTTCATAATTTTCGCTAATAAAAAGATTTCTTTTGTAAATTGCTCGGTGTTGTTTTTGATATCCGAATGAAAATTCTCCCCTCTCCTCCCCGCGATTGAATAAATAAAGCCAACTTTTCGTTGTTTAAGAACAAAAGGAACGTCAATATTGTAAAATACAATGAGCTGCTTTCATTCAACGGGCTTTCCTACGTAAAAAACATTCACAGGCAGAGTAATTTAGAAAATTAAGTTTTTGTAAAAGTTTTTTTGATCCGACGCTTCGTTGTTCTACTGAATTATATCGCATGTCTTTCAAAGAAATTCTTCAGCATGCACCTGTGTCTCAAACTCTTCAAAAAAAAATTGTGAAACTTCAAAATTTACGGGAAGTGGTATTTCTAAAACTTGACGAGTTTTCTACAATCGCCCACTACGCTTGTGGTTTTTTGAATTTTGAAATAACCAAAATCCGTAATAAAAACATGCAGGGGACCCGTACATATCAGAATAGATGTGGCAAACATAATAGATGTTGCAAAAAGATTCGAATGTATCAAAGTAAATGTTGCCTTAACTCTTAAGTGTATGATATCACGTCGACATTGAACTGAAAATTGCCGAAAGGGCAATATTGAAAAACCCGTCCGAAGAAACGGCTTAAAAAACATCTCCAATCCTTAAAAAAGCCCTAAATTAAAAAAAAAAATGAAACATAACCAAAGACCCGTACGTATCAGAATAGATGTGGCAAAGAGACTCGAACGTATCTAAATATACAAATAAGCAAACAATCCAACGTTTTGTGTTCTTTTAGAACTGTAAGAATTTCAAAGATCCATAGAAATTAACCAAGGTAATGTCAAAGGCCCTACCGAAGTACGTCTCTAGAAAATCTAGAAAAGCTTATATCCAAGGACTAAGTCGTTTTTCCCTAAAACCCAGAAACAAGTGTTATCTCAAATTTTATTCTCTACAACTTTGTCTTTGGAAGCAACTTTCTACCTCTCATAGTTCTGGAGATTCGGTTCATCCTGCCCAATTATGGAAGAGGCCATATACCAGTATTGGGACATATTTCACCAAAACCCCGAAACACGTTTCCGCCTAAATTTAATTCTCTACAACTTAGCCATTGAAACCAACTTTCTAACTCTCATAGTTCTGGAGATCTGGGTCATCCTACAAAATTATGGAAGTGGCCATATACCAGCAACGGGCCATATTTTCAGAAAATCCTGAAACACGTGGTCGCTTAAATTTAATTCTCTACAACTTCGCCTTTGGAACCAACTTTCCAACTCTGATAGTTCTGGAGATTCAGTTCATCCTGCCCAATTATATAAGAGGCCATATACCAGTATTGGGCCATATTTCACCAAAACCCTGAAACACGTGTTCACTTAAATTAAATTCTCTACAACTTCGTCTTTGGAATCAACTTTCCAACTCTCACAGTTCTGGAGATCCGGGTCATCCTGCCCAATTATGGAAGTGGCCATATACCAGGATTGGACCATATTTCCCCAAAACCCTGAAACACGTGTTCGCTTAAAATTAATAATCTTCAACATTGCCTTTGGAAACAACTTTCTAACTCTCATAGTTCTGGAGATCTGGGTCATCCTGCCCAATTATGGAAGAGGCCATACACCAGGATTGGACCATATCTCCCCAAAATCCTGAAACATGTGTTCGCTTAAATTTTATTCTCTATAACTTCGCTTTGGACAGTAAATCTCCATATTGCATAGTTAAGGAAATATAGACGAAAAACTGTTTTCGTATATATGGCCAAGAATCTCAATTTTGTCCATTCCATTAGTCCCAGGGCCCAGACCCCTGTACCGATTCCCACAAAAATTTTTTCACAGTTTTTTGACATCAAATGCTTTCATTTGAAACCAAAATGAGGAATTTCCGTGCTATACTTGCTGAGATATTTGCGAAAAAGCTTCACCGACCTTCGAAAAACCATGTTTTTGGTCACTTCCTCGACCATATCTCCGGAACCACTTC
>CM055403.1:11789628-11989198 GCA_029228625.1 Pseudolycoriella hygida | reverse complement strand
CATTCATTAATCATTTCATTATTCAATCATCTAGCTACCCTAAGAGTACCACAGTTAGTTCTTAATCAATCAAATTAACTATGACATCATATCGGACCAATCATATTATTTAAAATTATCAATCTGGTCGCCCTTAAAACGGCAGCCATATTTCAATAAATGATCTTCAACAATGGCCGATCTTATCAAACACACCCTCTTACGTAATGTCATGTGCGTGTATATTATAGTATAATCAAAGGATGTCAAGTGCGTGACTATGTTAGTATACTCAAAGGAGGGAAAAAGTGCACTTTAGTGCTTTTGACAAGAGGGGGGAAGGAGGGGGGGGAATTGTGGGGGACCATCCCCACATCACAAATATGCAATGAATAGGTGGCGGTCGTATCAGTTGGGGAAAGTAGTGAAAGTAGTGATTTTGTCATATGTAAAGCGGTAATACTGGAAATTTCAGCGCTTTACTTGTGTAAACATTCGCTAAGTACATACTTACCCAGGATACGCCACGAGGAAGCTGTTTACGTGAAACAAATTCTGTGAATTAATATTTTTATACCTTCACATACTTATGTAGTGGCACAAGTTGTATGTTACACCGAATAAACAAAAATGATATTTAGAAATCTGTTTCAGCACGTTTCATGTGTTCTAATCCCCAAAAAAACCCCATAAACCCCCCTTATGTTATAATAAGAACACTCACAAACTCACACTAACCCGTGTTTTTTCGAATTTACGTATTATGTTTGCAAGGGTTGTGTTACATACGTTACGAACCGTCTATACTGCTACACACGCATCATCGTATGGTTTACGTAAAACAATACGTTTCAGTTTTACTTTCATTTCAGTCAAATTCGTGGAAGTTCTTCCATTTTGTATAATGGGTAAAATGGACAACAAGGTGTTCGCTCCTGCTTCTTGGAATACCAATTAATGAACTGAAACCACGCATTCTCACAATCCTCTATCCGTACCATTCCTTTATATCTTTGGAAATATGTAACGAAGAATTTAGATCTATGACGAAAGAGTATGTAGTTCATCAAAGTTTGATCTTTTCCAACAAAGAAACCCTTTTCCATCATCTCATCATGGGTTTCGTAAAAGATTTTACTAAACCATTTTATTGCTTTAGATGTGCCACCGAAAAATCCTCCCACTATCAAGTCCATTTTCGACAACTCCCCGTAACTTATTTTATTGCCGTCAAATGAGATTTTATCTATGAGAAACACATGCAACCTATCTACCGTTCCACTTTCAAATACTTGATTCACTAAGTTCACATCCGGCCATCTTGTTCGTCGCATTCCTTTTGAACGAAATGCGCCAATGTCCACCCAATAAAAATATGTGGAATTAAATGGATTCAATTTAGAGATATGAGTCACCATCCATGCTTTCGAATTCCAAATTGCGTATAGTTCTGGACTGTGAATTTTTTTCTCTCTGTCTAGTTCATGTTGATAGTTCTGATAACGTTCTCTCAATGGAATCACAGGTGATGGCATATCCCAAACGGTGTCATACAATATCAAGTGTAATGGATGTCCTCTTCTGACATTTTGTATAAAAGCAGCCGAGTCTTTGTCGGTGAAAATTACCATCGGTGTTGTGACGTAAGGTAGAAAATTTTCTATCCAGGATTCATATTCATTTGAAGAATGTTTTGACTTTCCAAAATGAAAAAATGCAGTGATTATTGTTGTTGAATTGGAAGGTAAATGCGTTTCATTTACAGGTGAAACTGGCTTGTTCAACGAGTACTCAAGTAGGCACACTAAAAATTGAAAGAATTTTTGTTACGTTAATTCTTTTCAGATAAATTGAAAAAACTAGTCTGTTATGATAAGTAATTGGCCTGTACCAACTGTCAACATGACATTTTAAACGTCAAATATTTGGTTAGAATAAAAAATTTTTCAATTAAGTCTAAAATTCTTTTGCATTTTTAAAATTCCATTACCGACACAAAAAAGTGCAAAAGTTGCTGGTGAAGTTCGCTGGTAAAAATTTTGATAGGCCTACCCATATAATTTATTATAAGGGTAGAGCTGTCCAACTTAACCTAATGAGTAATTACTGTACGGACTTTAGGAGTGCGTACAGCAATTATTGGTTTAGTTAATTTTAACAGGTCTACCCATATAAATGACAAGGAGATAAACGCGAACAAAAGAAAAAACTTACTTCGAGGTAACTTGTCAAAAAAAAAAAAAAATATAAATTACTTATGTGCCCCCGAAGTAGACAATACATTTTAATTTATCATTTATCTCCCTTAACACTTCATAGATTTGACGTTGAAAATGTTTAAAATGACGGAAATTTGGAAATTTCGTACGATATAGTGTGTGATTACGTCAGGGCCTATTGTGGGAAAATGTTTTCTTAATTTTCCCAATTTTCCTGATTTATCCTATTTTTCCATATTTTCCCAAATTTACCCAATTTTAAAATTCTCAAATTAAAAAATAGTTTCGCAGTTAAAGATAGCGTAGGTACATAAAAAAACATTATTTCTTGCTTGCTCGGAGAAAGTGAAGATTTTCTCCCTTTTTAAGCGCGAGAAATTGGAATGTTCCTACCCGCTAGAGGCGATGAGAAAATATTTATTTTCTACCACACATCAGACATATCGAAAATTCTAACTCAAATAAAATTTGTGACATTCGCAAATAATTCCCCTGTTTTCAAACTCCACTCTCGTTGCAATTTTATTTGCACAATATTTTCTCTGGTTGGAATTTACGATTTTCACCACTCCGATGAGAAACGAAAGGAGACCCAAACTTTATTTTCCCACATACAGGAGGAGAATCATCTTACTTCATACGAATAAAAAACAAATAAATTCAAATAAATAAAATAAATTCCCCTACTTTTAAAGCTTATTATGTTCCACCTATTATTTCCTCCTTAAGTTTTACTGGTTTTCATTTATTGAAAATTATTGTTCAAAAACTGGCTTTTGCCCACCTGAATATAAAATATGTAGCACATATTTGGACGAATCCCTAGAAAATTTGAACCACCTGGGTCGATATCCTTCGTTTTTCACCCTTGTGACATAATATACTATTAAAACACAGAGTGACGAAAATCAGAAGCGTAACGTGTATGTCTTCGAAAAACATCCTCTTCACGAACTTCTATGTTAGCGTACGTTGTTCGAATATGATTCAACACTGGCTACAAACTAACCATGGCACCACAGTAGTAAGGGGCCATTCACACTCTCAAGGGCGAGGGAGGGACGGAAGCCAATCCTAGGAAAAAACAAAAAAAAATGGCTGCGGATCCCTCGAAATGAAAAAAGCACGTATCTCGGAGTATATGTTTTTGGGGTCACCTTCGAAATCGAAGGCGTCAAAATCCGGAGGTGTCAAAATCCAGAGGCATCCAATCTCAGAGGGCGTCCGGATTTTGTATCGTCCGTATTTTTAGTGATACGAACTGTAGAAGTGTAGTGATACATACGCCGCACATATTCACATGTGACCACGTAATATATTGACATTGTCTCGACATTCAATTGAACTTCACTTCTGTGGTGCATCACGATAATTCTTGTTCGGCATTTGTCTTGTGACTTCTTTTAGGATACAGTATTTCGAATTTTGTAGACAGTTAACTGAAATTTGTCATAATACACAAAGGATTGTAATGCTGTGGCAGCGAACTTAACTTTATTAATTTTATATTGGGGGGCTCTACCCTCTCGACCCCGCGTCTTCGGCGAGCTTGATAACCACTGCAGGCGGCCGCATGAACCTCGCTAGGGGCTCTGCACTTTAGACCTAGCAAGGGCGGTATTTCTCCTTAATACCTTTGCGGGGCTGCCGCCTCTCGAAACCGCTTTATTATTTTTACACTATGTGAACGGTCTGCGGCGCAGTATTACAAATGAAAATGTGCCGCTTATAAGAAAATACAACTTCGTTCATATTTCGGCCGGATTTTGAAGCCTCCGAATTTTGACGCCACCTGATTTTGACGCCTCTAGATTTTTCGTCCAGATTTTAAAGCCTCCGGACTTTGAAGAGACACCATGTTTTCAGCCTCGTTCAATAAACATATAAATTGTTACCTTCTTAAGTTTTCCAATTTTTTTCCGACTTTTTCCCATATTTGTCCAATTTGCCCAACATTTTTCTCTAAAATAGTCCCTGGATTAAGTACGGTACATTTGTAAAATCAGCTCGCAAACAATAGATTTTTATAGTGCCATCTTGTGTCAAATTTTCCAAGTTTCAATTCAAATTCAAATGTTAAGCGAACTTAATGTCGAATTATTGCGACATAAGAAATTGCATGGCACACTTCCTTTCAGAAATATTTTTCAATTATTCATTAGAGTTATTTCTGGGTTAAGTTACATGTTACCAATAAATTGGTGTGCAGACGAAAAGTGTCATAGCCAACGAATTTGACTCGTCAAACCTAAAAATCTACAAGCGAGTACGTAATGTACTACTACGTGATGTGTTTGCATACCAAATTAGATTTGCGCTATAGACTTATTTACATAACCCGTGGAGCCAATAAAACGCAACTTTTTCACGGAATATATTGTAAAAACGAAAAATCCAATGTTTCTTAGAGAAGATATATTTTTTATTTGCTTTGCCACAAAAAAGTAAAGCAATTTAATGGAATGGAATGGAACTGCGTTTGCTTTGCATTTTCTTTTTAAAGGGATTGTCTCACTTAACTATTTCCGTTTGTCGTTTTTTTTCTTACATAAAAAGGAATTTTATAATAACTGCCGTTTGATCTTATGACGAAGTAAAATGGAGTGTAAATAAAACTAAATTACTCTCCGTCAGAGTTGCCATTGTGTGTGCTTGGCATTTTAATCAAGACAATCAATTATTGTAGATAAAGGCGTGGTATTCGAAATATGGCTCACAACAAGCACTAACGCTTATCGATAATATTAAATTGAGTTAATACTTTGATATTGGGCTTATCAAATTGAAGCAAAAAATTACTTTTAGGTACCCCATGCGAAGGTTGAACATTACATCTCAATATGCCCTCTGATCCATTACATTATGGCAAATTTTCGGCACAGTCACATTGGACCCTGCTACATAATTCATTACTTCAGGAACATTTCTGTGAACTCGCAAACTCACTCGCTTATTTTGAGCAGCTCGCTCTGGAAACTGTTACTTTGACTCGTGTAATTCCATACCACGCTTTCGGCTCGGATATGCATCTACACCCGTCAAAACGACAGTTTCCATAGCTTGTTGCTTAAAAAGCACTCGTGAGTTTGGCTCTTATCACAAAATGTAATGATTTACTTTCGCGGGGTCCTATGTAGTGCACTATTACGTGTAGACCGAAAACTTTTCACTTTTCACTTTTCACTTTTAAACGACCGATAAGACAATTCAAGTTTACCGATAAAAAATAATAAATGACCGATAATTATTTACCGAAATATTTTTAAACACATTTTTAAAGTACAGCCATGTGCTTTTAACTTTCATCATTTTCATTAGAATTCTTTTGTATTCCTTTGTTTAAAATTAAGGTATGATGAAAGTTAAAAGCACATGGCTGTAGAATTAAAGAGAGATATTTGAGGTAGTGTCCAAAAGACCTCATAACATTTTGTAAAAGGAAACATTCCCAAGAGAAGTGACTGAAATGAAGGTATCGGTATAAAGTTATCGATCATTTATTATGACCTCAGGACCGACATGGCCCACTTGAGCCCTAAGCACAGGCGAAAGTTTCCTCTATGAACTGTCGGTCATGCCAGGATCTTTCAAACAAAAAAAAACTTTTGAAAATCGGAAAAGATTTGCCCGAGTTATGGACAAAAAACCCCAGCCCCAGCAGAGACTCGATTTTAGTGCCCTAGCTAAGTCCAAGGACTCTAATTCAATAAAGCTTCATCCACAAATTGTCGGCTATGCGCAGGTCTTTCAAACAAAAAAAAATTTGAAAATCAGAAAAGATTTACTCGAGTTATGTACAAAAGACCAAAAATCACTTAAACGGCCCTAGCTTGGTGGCCCTTGGGCCGACATTGCCCAGATTCAATCCCATGAAAGATTCTTCGATTACCTTTCAGGGAAAAAAAGTTTTTGAAAATCGGTTGAGTTTTACTCGAGTTATCGTGTTGACAGACGGACGGACGGACGGACATTTCATTTATTGCTGATTCGTCATCTAAGGACCATGATCGGTGCTCCCCCCTACTCCCGGGTCGAAACTCGACTGGTTACAAACGTCGTGGTAAACGCATAAGACCTCTTTTCGAAGAACTTCGTTCTTCGTACGGGTCTAAAATATGTTCGTCTGTCCGTCCGTCACCGCGATAACTTGAGTAAAGCTCAACCGATTTTCAAAACCTTTTTTTCCCTGAAAGTTAATCGAAATATCTTTTATGGGATTGAAGCTGGTCTTTTGCACATAACTCGAGTAAATCTTTTCCGATTTTCATAATTTTTTTGTTTGAAAGATCTGGGCATGGCCAAGAATTTATGGAAGAAACTCTTTTAGATTTGAGTCCTTGGACTTGGCTAGGGCGCTAAGAATGAGTCTATGCTAGGGCTATACATGTTTTTTGTACATAATTCAAGTAAATCTTTGCCGATTTTCATTATTGTTTTTTAATCGACCCAACAATTTGTAGTAGAAATTTTTTTGAGGTTGGGCCCTAGCATATAGCTGGGGCACTGAAAACGAGCTTCTGCTAGCGCTCTACATGTTTTTTGAACATAACTCGAGTAAATATCTTCCGATTTTCAAATTTTTTCTTAATCGAAAGGTCTAGGATTGTTTTATGGAAGAAATCTTTTTGATTAGAAACACTTGGACTCAATCAGAACCCTAAAACTGAGTTTCTACTAGGGCCCAACGTGTTTGCTTACATAAATTGGATAAATCCTAACTGATTTCGTTGATTATTTTTCTATTTGAGAGGTAATCGAGTACCGAATTATATTCAAAAACAAATTTGGACCCGGTGCCTGTGCTTAGGGCTGAAGTGGGACTCAGGTCTGTCCTAAGGTCGGCCCTAACCAAAAAAAAAATGTTTTTGCTATGTTGCAGAGCAAATTGAGGGAAACATTTTTGTCTATGGAATTATGTGTCCGAGGCACTTCCTTATGGCCCTAGGTCTGCCCTAGACAAAAAAATAGTTTTTCACTATGTTGCAGAGAAAATGGAGGGAAATATTTTTGTCTCTGTAAGTACTTGTCCGAGGCCTCTGCTGAGGACCCTAGGTCGGTCCTAAGGTCGGCCGTAGACAAAAAATGGTTGTAGGAAAAATTGAGATGAACATTTTTGTCTGTTTGGGGGTCAATTTTGTACTTTCGGAAGGCCTCTCTTACGCCGTTTCTTCGGACGGGTTTTTCAATATTGCCCTTTCGGCAATTTCCAATAAAATTTAATGTGGACGTAATTTCATACACTTAAGAGTTAAAGCAATATTCACTTTAATACGTTCGAGTCTTTTCGTAACATCAACTCTGTTTGCCACATCTATTCTGATACGTACGGGTCATTTGCATATATGTTTTTCATAATGTTTAATGTCATGTAAACAGGAACAACAGGTAACATAAGGGCGAAGTTTGCAAAATCGAGCCGAAGGCGAGGTGCAATCACGCCTATGTTACAGACTGTTTTACATTACCTCACTTGTAATGTACTATCACAACGTACTAAAAAATATACGCAAAGTGATGTGGATGTGTTTTTAAGTTGCGAATTGTAATATCTATTGATTTAAACAAAAATTAAAGCGTCTCAAACTTTTGAATCACAGTATCTAGTAAAGTATAATCTACAGAAAGATTAAAAAATATAAGA
Source organism: Pseudolycoriella hygida (assembly GCA_029228625.1). Taxonomy (NCBI): domain Eukaryota; kingdom Metazoa; phylum Arthropoda; class Insecta; order Diptera; family Sciaridae; genus Pseudolycoriella; species Pseudolycoriella hygida. Next base: position 11,981,359 of record CM055403.1, on the reverse strand, counting down.
ATTTTTGAGGCGTATTGAATAGACACGGTTACGGTTATATAGTTTTGGCGCCAAGCGTTGCATACCTGCGCTTTATCTTTTTGTACTACAGATGCAGAGAACAGGTGCTATAATCTTTTGAAAGTACCTTTACGTAGTCTCCAGTCCGTGACCCAAGAATACCGATGACCCGCGACTATGCTTCTTACATATATGAATTAACTGATAGGCATGTAAATATCAAAGTACATATCTACCTTCTACATTATCTTATATCAATATTTTTTATCGTTTGTTTCGGTTATTTCGTAGTATTTGGAATTTGGATGTGTGCGTTGATTCGTTTGTTTTCAAAATTGTGTTCAGTTTCTTTATTTAAATTCTCTATTGAATGATTTAATCAATAACTTACCACTGGTTCGATAGTCCAACGATATAAAGTAAACTAGAAATAATGTACTCGTGAGCACAATTAGGAACAAAATTCGCTTCTTTAAATGCATGAACATAATTTCGTTCATTGAGCAACACACACTTCTATCATACACGCGTATTTAAGCAAACGAATTCGAAGGACCGGTTCGCCCATTATTTTTTTTCACTTTTGTATTGCATTGTTTTTTGAAAGTAAGCTTTTGCTTCTCGACAACGATTGTGACTCACGTACATGATAAACCACCCTTTGATTCGATCATCATCAACAACGATAATCTGAATACAATACGCTGTAAGCTTTTCAAAAATATACTTGTATATGTATTTGATAGGGTGACTCGATTTTATTTATACCAAATATGGGCAGCGCTACCTCAGGCGTGTCTTAACTTTGGCCCATCAATCTCTAACAATCGTCAAGTAAATATTTAATTAAAGCTCTCACATCCCGTAAGAAATTGTCTGACACCAAATACAAGGCTTGTCAAAAATTGAACTTTAGAAAAATATTAAGAACTTTCGAAAAATTATGTGAAATTTTCGAAAGAAATGTTGAATTTTTCGAAAAATTTTGAAAGTCAAAAATGCAAATTTTGATGTCGTACACATACATGGGATGGGATTGCCGTAGTTATGAGAAATGTTATCCGTGCATTATAATATGTTGATATTGAGATTGGAATCACTGTTATCCGAAGTAAAAATTAGTTACTTTGACCTGAAAAATAAATAAATTGAACCACCCTACGAGTGCTTCCAGGGGTAAGACACTTCAAAAAATTGTGTATCGTTCTGAACATCTATCGAATTCAAGAAATTATCAGGAATTTTCAACCATGGATGTGGTTTTAACAAAAGATATGTGATTGCTTTGTGACAAGTTTCTTTAAAGTATTATACCCCCTTCTCTTTTATCTTTGTTGAAACATTGAACACACAGATAGCATTTTCATAGTATGCACTTTTCGATTCGAATTACGAAATACAAACACGACTATACATTTCCACTTTCAACACTTAAAATTGTGTGAGTTGTTCGGAACTATTAGTCAGTTTTTCTTTCCCAACGTGGCTAGCTCATTTTGTTACTTATTTCTTTTGGTGACATAATGAACTGAATTGAATATACAATCTACTAGTGAGGTGGCTGATATATAAGGGCAGAGCGCAAAGTGTAGATGTGACCTATCTGTGTTATTAGGCGGAAATATTAAATGCAACCTGTACTAATGATCTGGACTCTGTGGGGTGGAGGTCCAACAATGTAGCATTCAGATTTTAATAATGAACATGGGAATTGTTCAGTCCAGGTGTTTTCATACGGAGCAGAAACTTTAACGTTGGTGAGAGCATCCGAAAATAACCCAAGACTTCCAGAAATGAGTAATTTCTAATTTCGGAATGATAGGGTAGCAAAGCGCATCGGGGGTGGGGGGGGGGGTGGTGCCGGCCATTTATGTTAGGAAAATAATTCAACGTACCTAACGTCTACGAAATCGAAATCTTCGAAGAAGTCATGTGAGAGCTGATACCAGATTATGACGATGTTGTTGTGTTGGGTGATTTCAATGAAAACTTGTTATTACGTGCTCATTGAGGACGTGTGGTACATGCCATTTCTCTCGGTGCATTAGTCAGATGGACCTGTGTTCGCTGATCGGGACTTAGCAAATTTAAACTATAAGAGAAATTGGACCCTTGATAACTTGTCTCTGTACAAGACCCTGAGAAATAAGTACACCCAATTGGTAAAATTAGCTAAAAAGCGTTTTCTCCACCCGAGGCTGGATAGCAGGCTTGGTATGAAGGCTTTTTGGAGTAATGTTACATGTCTAGGGTTGGCTAAATCTCGCATCTCTCCTCGTCCATTCTTTACTGCTAATGAATATAATGAACGCCTTGTGAAGGAGTGTGATGGGGATGCGGCAGTGTCCAATCTGTCTGCTGGAGTCCGTAATTTTTGCGTTATTGCCTCAAAGTGCTCTAAGATTTGGAAAACGATGAAAGTTTGGTCATCGCATAAGAAGGGAAAAGACTTCCAGCTGGATAATTTTCGTCGTTTGAGTGTGTTACTTGTCTTTTCTAGGATTTTCGAGATTTTACTTAAGAGGCAAATTGACGGCTATATCAATCGGAATAAATTGACCACACGAATTCAATCAGGATTTAGGACTAATCGTAGCACGACCACGGCACTGCTGAGAATTACGAGCGATGTTAGGAGGGCTATGCGCAAGAAACTTATGTCGCTCCTAATATTACTAGATTTTACGCAAGCATTTGATATGGTTAATCATAGGCTTCTTTGCTCTAAGCTCAGAGTGCAATTTGGTTTCGACGCGACTGATGTTGCTTTGATAAGTAATTACTTATCTGGCAGAAAACAGTCTGTATGTATCGAAGGGGTTATGTCTGATTACCTTAGTGTGACTAGGGATGTGCCACAGGGGTCTATATTAGGTCCTTTGCTTTTTTCTCTATATGTTAATGATCCCCCTAACTCAATAAGGTATATGTTCCCTCACTTATTTGCTGACGATGTCCAAATATATAAGGTATTTAGTGCTGATGAAGTGGGTGATTGCATCAAGCTGGTGGAAACAGATCTTGCTGCTGTGAGTGCTTGGGCTTCCGTAAATGGACTTTTTCTTAATGCTGTTAAGTCTCAGGCCATCGTGATAGGCTCGCCTGCTATGGTAAAGGTTATACCTCATGTGGTTGATGGCTCTGTCATCTACCAGGTTGTGGTGTTGGGTGAGGATGGACGATATGATAGAGTTCCTGAAGTTGTACTTGGCGGGTTTGAGATTGAGTATACACGTGTTTTAAAGAACTTGGGCTTCACAATTAATCACAGTCTTTCATTGTCTGATCATGCTGAGGTGGTTGCGCGGAAGGTTGGTATAGGTCTACGCTACCTCTGGCTTCTTGCTTATTCTACTCATATCAAGACTAAGCAACTTTTAGCAAAGTCTCTCCTGATGCCACATTTCGAATACTGTTGCGAGGTATATTTGCATGGTATTGATGGAAATGCTATTAAGATTCTTCAAAGAGCCTTCAATTGTGTGGTCAGTTATGTTTATGGTAAATGAAGGCGCGAGAGTATCACAGAAATAGAAAATAATCTTACGGGGATGGACCATCTTAATTTTAGGTCTATGATCGCTTTGTATAGGATTTTGCATGTGGGGCAGGGTTATCTCCGGGAGTTTATTAGTTTTGGTAGATCATCTCGCATTAAACATCTCGTAGTACCTAAGGAAGGAGATAATAGATTCCTGCTTGCCTGTGGTCTTAGGGATGAGGTTGTCTGAGACTCCAATTGTTGAACTTGATGATCCCAATGAGTCAATGAATTCCTCAGTGGACATTTATAAATGCGTACAGGACAAATGAACGACAATCAGTCATAAGACGCTAAGAGAACTTGAATTATGTCCCTGGATGAACCCTCACTTGCGATCGGTGATCAGTAGGAATGAAAACTACTATTCGAAGCATAAAAAAATTCTTGGTTTGCCCAATGTAAAAGCCGAATTGGCAGCCTTGAACGTGGAGCTAGTGAAGTGGCTTTACAAGGACAGATATCATGAGGATATGTTCTCCAACTCATTTAATGACAGGAGAAAGACCTGACAGAACATTAATCGACTTTTGGGGAGGGACAAACATGGACAAAGAGGCAAAGTTGTGAAAATTATATTGGCGGGAACTGACTATGTGAGTGACAAGGAGAAATCGAAGGTCCTTAATGATAACTTTACCAGTGTTGGCAAGGCAAGGAAATCGCTGGAGGGATTGGTGGTGGGGGAGGTGGATCTCCACTGACTAATGTTGCTGCGAGCAATTCGAGCATTTTTCTTAAAGGTGTAAATTTGGATGAAGTCCAGAGGCTTATAGCCTCTATGGATCCTCGTAAGAGTACTGGTGTTGACGGTATCACTGCCAGCTTCCTGAAGAAATGTAGTGAAATTATTGCCTCACCTATGACCATAATTATTAATCGCACCCTGAGTACTGGCAAGTATCCCGACTGCTTGAAAGTTGTCTCTGTAATTCCGATTTACAAATCTGTAGCAAAACTGATCCTTCGAATTACCGCTCTATTTCGATTCTTCCTGTGATAAATAAGGTGTTTGAAAAGGTGATTTATGAAAGGATATCCAATTTTTTGAAAAAGACGGGTTTCCTATACTCAATAGATTAGCCCTTAATTTGGATAAAACCAAGGTCATGCACCTTAAGAAGGGTAATAACATGCCAGAGGTTGGTGATCTCATCTTCGATAGTGTGACGATAAGCTCTGTGGAGAAGTTCAAATACCTGGGACTGGTAATTGATGCAAGACTCAGTTGGGCTCAACATTTTTCACACTTGTGCGGAAAACTGGCTACTTTGAGTAGAGTACACTATCCTGTCATAGCTTGTTCTCAATTATGTCCAACGTTTGTTGTATAAGGGCAACCTTGACATGATTTTATTAATAAATTGATTGATTGATTGAGTACTGAGGTCGTTGATGTTGGTAGGAATAACGTCTCTGGAATGGAACTGGGCCTGAATCATGACCAGAATGGCAGTTAACAGCTGCGATGTACAAAAAATATCAAAAGGACAGTGGGGTCGAATTGGCAACAAAAGGCAATGGGTCGTTAAAAATATAAGAAGATAGGGGATGACTACATCCATCAGTGGATATATACGGGTACACGGGTTGAATAAGAAGAATTCAAAGATGAGATTGCGAAAGGGACTACAATTCCCTTGAGTTGCAATTCTCTCTAATAATGAAAACAGTACATTTTCTACCTCATTTGAGATGGGAAAATAAGAACTTTCACAACTCAATTGTGTAAAAATATTTATGTTGTTCATCGCAATCTTCAAATATCTTCAAATTGAATTTTTCATGGTTGGAAGCATCACATTTGTGTTTATTTTTATGGTATGTGTTGCGGGTCCTTACATCCTTCACACGACACGATGAAGTTAACGTGCTGACTAAAAAGGATATAGGATATTAAAATAATATTCTCCCTTCTTGTTTAGAATTCCTTTCACATGACATTTTAATGTTTAGCGACACCGAATATTATTTTAGCAAACTTTCTATACATCTTATATACCTGTCTATACGCTAACCCATGAACGAAAGAGTATTTACTTAACTTTCTTGTACGATTTGAATGCTATCTGAATTTTATGTGTTTCAGGATCTAATCTAATCTATTTGGTATACTAAAAATATAGCTTTACAAGCCGTAGCTTAAGCCGCATGTACGAATCCTCTGAGGGGATTTATTTGATAATATGTTGAATGTGGATTCGAAAATAGGTATTTGATTTAGAAAAAGAAACTTGGGTAAAGAAATTGATGTTGACCGAAGAAAGTTCGGTTTAGATGTGGGTCATTGTTGTTAGTTGAAATGAGATGAAATACGAAGAAAATATTGGTTTTAGTTAAGCTATAAATATTAATAGAGCTTTCAATTCCGCACGTATCTGTTTCGACTTGTATTCCTTTTAAGACATTTAGCTAAGATGAAATACCTTTCGCGTATAAAAGAAGTGTTTCCGAAAGAGTTGTTTACGCAACTAGGTCGATCCGAGGAGTAAGCGACTCCGGAAAATCGCGGCACAGGCAAAAAATCCCAAATTACTCTGGAAAATCTTCAAAAAATCTTTAAAATCCTTAAAGTTTTAAAAGTTTTTAGAAAATCTTCAAAACCTTAAGAAAATCAACAAAATATTTACAAAATCTTCGAAATCTTCAAATTTTGAGATAAATATTTGGTATGATATAAACACTATTTATTTCAAAATCATTTCTCACTCCGGAGGTCAGGGACCAGGCTTGTGTGCGGCATGAGTGAAGCATAACCGTGTAAGTCCTCGTAACTGCGCTGGGTATAGTACAACAACCAAAATAGTGCCTTTTTTGAAATCCTAGTACATAGCTTACAAGATATTTATCTCAAATGATTTGTAAAATTTTTATAAAATTATACGGCGTCACATACATAGTTGACTGTGTAAACGGGCTCAACCTGGCTTTAATGCCTCAAAATTTTTCAAAGCTTTTGTTGATTTTATAAAGATTTTGAAGATGTTCCAAAGATTTTTAACATCGTCATTTATGACATTATTGTGCTGACTGGTAGTTAGATCATGAAAATATTTTTTATTCATTAAATGATGGGAGATGGCTTATTTATCCATAAATTGAGTTCAAAAACTTATTTAGGCTATTTGATTGAATTTTATAAAAGAAAAATTGTGGTTTAAGAATTTGCTGCAACAGTGTAATCGCACCTTGTCAGTTTATTGTCTGGAGGGTCTGGAGAAATGTATGCAATTTATCGAATTTGGTTGGTACCAATGGTCATGCTGTAAGTGAATATTTGCGCGAATTATTTGAATGCATCAAGCTGAAATTGAATTTAGAAACAAAATATACATTTTCAAGATGTGTCGTAGAATAAAGTTTATCTTAACAGACTAACAGAATAGATGTGGCAAATAAAACAAATCTTGCAAAAAGATTCGAACGTATCGAACGTATCTTAATATAGTAATAAGGAAACAATCCAACGTTTTATGTTCTTTTAGACTTTAAGAATTTCAAAGATCCATAGAAATTACCCAAAGTAATGTCTTTGCCTTTGGAAGCAAGCTTCTACCTCTTATAGTTCTAGAGAAATGGATCATCCCTCGCAATTCTAGAAGTGGTCATATCCCAGGATTGTGTCATTTTTACCCAAAAACCCTGAAACACGTGTACACGTGTACAAACTATTTTCGTATATGGAAAAAAAACTCAATTTCATCGATTCCATTGGTCCCGATTCCCACAAAATTTTTTTCCCAATTTTCTGACATCAAATCCTTTCATTTTACACCAACATGAGCAATTTCCGTGCTATACTTGCTGAGATATTTGCGAAAAAGCTTCACCGACCCTCGAAAAACCATATCTCCGGAACCACTTGATCGATTTTGCTCATCTTCCAACTTGAATCATGGGAGGCATGTATCTTTCAGGGAACAAAGTTTAGGGCGATCGGTTGAGCCGTTTGGAAAAAAAGTGTGCTACGTCGAAAAACCTTACACTTTGGTGCATGATCTTTGAGGAAAGGTAACATACAGTACTTGTTTATTGGTCCGCCCAAACGGGAGTGTATGTCACAGTAATAAAGGACAAAATACTAAATTTGATGTATTTTCGATGTATTTAGACCCGTAAAGGGCCCGAAAAGGGGTCTTATCCGTTTACCACGACGTTTGTGACCACTCCAATTTCGACCCGGGAGTAGGGGTGGAAGAATAAAAGAAATGTCCGTCCGTCCGTCACCGCGATAACTTGAGTAAAACTCAACCGATTATCCTTTATGGGATCGAATCTGGGCACTTTCGGCCCAAGGGCAAGAGTTAAGGCGAGTGGCTTTTGGTCTTTTGTACATAACTCGAGTTAATCTTTTGCGATTTTCATAATTTTTTTTGTTTGAAAGATCTGGGCATGGTCGACAATGTATGGAAGAACCTTTTTTGGATTTGAGTCCTTGGACTTACCTAGGGCACTAAAAACGAGTCTATGCTAGGGCCATACATGTTTTTCGTACATAACTCGAGTAAATCTCTTCCGATTTTCAATTTTTTTTTTGATCAAAAGGTCTCGGACTGTCTCCCGTTTTATGGAAGGAAACTTTTTGATTAGAAACTCTTGGACTCAGTCAGGACCATAAAACTGAGTTTCTACTAGGGCCCAACATGTTTGCTTACATAAATTGGATAAATCCTAACTGTTTTCGTTGATTCTTTTTCTATTTGTACCGAATTATATTAAAAAAAAATTGAACCCGTAGCCTATGCTTAGGGCTGAAGTGGGCCTCAGGTCTGTCCTAAGGTCGGCCCTAAAAAAAATTTTTTTTGGTATGTTGCAGAACAAATTGAGGGAGACATTTTTGTCTATGGAATTATGTGTCCGAGGCATTTCCTTATGGCCCTAAGGTCGGCCCTAGACAAAAAAATTGTTTTTCCTATGTTGTACAAATAAATTGAAATGAACATTTTTGTCTATTTGGGGTCAATTTTGTGCTTTCGGGAGGGTTCTTTTACACCGTTTCTTCGAACGAGTTTTTCAATATTGCCCTATCGGCAATTTCCAATACAACTTACTGTGGACGTAATTTCATACACTTAAGTGTTAAGGCAATATTTACTTAAATACGTTCGAGTCTTTTCGTAACATTAACTCTGTTTGCCACATCTATTGTGATACGTACGGGTCCCTTCATATGTTTCTGCCATACACTTTAAGTGTAGAAATTGAACACTACGCGATAATTGCTGCCCACAATACATAAAGTTTTTCATACACAGGCCCAAAATCGAGAGCATGAAAAATGTTTTGCAACATCCTATATTCATCGCTATTGGGGCTAGCGTCTCTAAATGTTTTGTTCTTAAAAAGTAAGATTGAAATCTTATACTCCGGAACGTTCTTTTGTGAAAGTGAATTTTTTAAAACCTTGGATCACAAGCTGGTTTTATAGCAATTTTTGTATATTGGTATGTTGACGGTAGCAAGGCCCGTATCATTGGAGGAGGTGCATTGTCCCCCTGGTTTAGGCTGAAATACTGAAAATGGTACATTGCCCGCAACAAATCGTCATAGCTACGGCACTGGCGGTAGCAAGCAGTAAATTCTACGTTCAGACGAAATGATCCAAAGTTTTTAGACTCTTACGCTATAACGTTGTTAGCCACATACAACTGCTATCTCAGTTTTAAATTTGGCATTTGTGCGAAAAAACATGACAGCAACTTATGTCAACAACCTTTAGCAATTTTTGCGATTACCGACTGTACTAACTGTAGTTGCCAACATGACGATTTTTTCTCCAAGTGTTTGACGTTTCTTTCGTTGCGCGCATAAGTTTTTGTTTTTGTTTACAATCACTTTTATCACAAAAACTTTGTGTATTTTGTGTGCCATGACAACAATTACTGTTTCGTTCATAAATAATGCCGGTCTAATTTTCAGCGGACAAGGCAAGTGGTTCACATTTTCATAAAAGCAACAAAATAGTTCTAACAACTCATTTCACTGCAGACTACATGACACTTCGTAAAAATTATCGTATCATTGGAAATTTGATTGGTTCATCATTGATAAATTCTCGAAATTTTAGTCATAAAGGTAAACGAATAACCGACAATTTTTCTTCTATAAAAATGTATGAATTCCAGGTCTGCCAGCAATGTTAAGTCGTTTGGAACTGCAACTCTTGCTTGAAAAAAACATCATATCACTTGTCTCCAAAAAGGGACTGTTGAGTCATCCCACCGAAGCACAGCAATTACAATATGAACTTTTCAAATCAAATCATTTGGCGGGACAGCATGAATTTCTACGGGAAAATAAAATCGCGGAAAGCAGAAAGTTCATAGGCGACATCTTGCGTGGCAAAGAAAAGAAATTATTAAAGTCGGGTGTCAAGAAGGAAGACATCCATTTGAATGAAGACGAGATCTTGAATGACATTGGCAATTCATGTGAACGCAATGACGACAATGCTTTAGTTCAAATTCCAACTGCACATCCATTTGACGTGGGTAAGTTCAATTTATACAGGCCCGCACTGACCATAGTGAGCGATCAGGCCGAGATGATAGAGACTCCTTTTTCTGCTTCCTGTTGATTTTTCAAAGACCAGCCGGTGATTGCAGAAAGCTCTCCTGTAGTTGGAGGTTATGTTCCACTTTTTTTTATTTACAGAATCCGAAAATATTGACCTCGATATTGGCACAACCTTCAAATATCGAGTTTTCAAAGACCTCTGGGAGCACGGAGCTACCATTACATCAGGAGAATCATTTGGTGGCGATTTTCTTGTTTATCCGGGAGATCCGTTGTACTTCCATGCTTCGCACATCGTTCATGTCATAGAAAGTGGAAATATTTCTCCAGTTACACTGACGTCATGTGGTCGGCTTGCCGTTAATGTAAATAAAAAATGTCTTTTCGCCGTACTTGATGTAGATACAAACGAGATCTGTTATCTGACAATGTCGTGGGAAGGGAACAAGTCCACCAAATTGACAGAATACAAAGACTTTTCTAACATTTGATATTATTGACGTTTTATTCAAATCCAATGAACGCTACGTCATAATCATGCAGATAAAACATTTAAAATAAGAAATAACATCAATGCTCAGTTGCTAACTAGAATAAAAGGAATGGTGTGTAAATTATTTATTATCGGAAAGCAGCTTATAATATTTATTGTTACAGTTGCATGTTGTGTTGCTGTGAGATAAGTGATGGCAGGCCAGCTAATTAATTCTGCTTCTTGTGTAACGAATTATAGCTCGGTGGCAGCTCCTGCAAGTGAACGCAAAGTTATATTCATTAACTATTAATTAACCGAGAGATAAACGATTCTTCAAAATTCTGTCACAAGAAAATCACAGAAATCTTGTCACACGACAAGAAGTGGCCATATACCAGGATTGGACCATATTTCCCCAAAACCCTGAGACACGTGTTCGCTTAAATTTAATTCTCTACATTTTTGCCTTTGGAACCAACTTTCTAACTTTCACAGTTCTGGAGATCCAGGTCATCCTGCCCAATTATGGAAGTGGCCATATACATGGATTGAGACATATTTCACCAAAACTCTGAAACACGTGTTCGCTTATTTTAAATTCTCTACAACTTCGCCTTTGGAACCAACTTTCTAATTCTCATAGTTCTGGAGATCTGGGTCATCCTGCCCAATTATGGAAGTGGCCATATACCAGGATTGTGTCAAATTTTCCCAAAACCCTGAAACACGTTTTCGCTTAAATTTAATTCTCTATAACTTCGCCTTTGAAACCAACTTTCTATCTCTCATAGTTCTGGAGATCTGTGTCATCCTGCCCAATTATGGAAGTGGCCATATACCAGGATTGGAAAAATATAATTTTGTTACTTTCACTTAAGCGGTAAGATGGCGCCACACTCAACTTCATTTCATTTGGACCGATTCAGCTTGCAATCTAACAATCGGAACAAATCTGTCTGCGGAAGAGTTATATTTTCTTCCCACAATTTTGAACCCCCGTACTGGCAACTCAATCTCATTTTCAGCAGACGTATCAAGCACTACGCTGTTTAGTTGTAACCTTTTACCTGTGTGACACAACAAGTAGAAGAAACGCTACATGAGATACAAAAATGAGATTTTTCAGTGGTGCCAGAAATGTATTTTTTCAACTCCAACTTGAACAGCTTGGTTGCCAGACTTTTACCACTCCAAGCGACTTTGGAATAAATTTACGGTCGCTTTACGATTAAACATATTCTGGTGAAAGTGAACGCGTGATGCGATTTCTTTATTCTAAATCAGAATTTATAGTTCTTACAAACAGACGTACGTTTGGACACATTTTTTTGTCGACTGGGCTTCAAGCGCATTCGACACTCCTGCGGCTACCTGGGATATTTCACACACCCCGACACAAAAGGACTAGGACTAGCCATAGTGGAAGATTGGGCCGAGCCGTTTTTCAAATGCTCAGAGATTGCCCGAAGCCAGTGCAGCCAACAATAGACCTGAACTTCGTACGGATGTAGAAGCTAAAAAAACTCAGAGAGGAATAAAAAAGGAAGAATAAGAAAATCATGAAACAAGAGCAGTGAACGACTTTTTTTTCTTTTGGAAAACAGAAGTAAAAAGAAAATAAAGAAAACAAAAGGAAGAAGGACATTTTTTGAAAATCCTTCATTGTTACTAATAATCTCCAACTCCTTAGCGGAGAATCTCCACAAAATATTGTTGTTGGTGTACTTGGACTATGTAGTTAGTACGAAAAGATCAGACAGGAAGTTATGTAATCTCAGCCATCAGCACGGAGGGCGCGGGCGTGACACGCGCGTGTGGAAAATGTGCAGTATCCTGGTATCCTATATACCGGGAAGTTTGGGAACCAGACACCGGGAAATTAATAGAGAAAAGAGGTATGACTAAAAGTCGGTAAATGACTGAAAAACGGGAAATGACTGAAAATCGGGAAATGACTGAAAATGGGGAAGTGACTGAAAAACGGGAAATGAACAAAAATCGGGAAATGACTGAAAAACGGGAAATGACTGAAAAACCGGAAATGACTGAAAAACGGGAAATGAATGAAAAATGGGAAATGAACAAAAATCGGGAAATGACTGAAAAACGGGAAATGACTGAAATGACTTATAATCGGGGAATGACTGAAATCGGAAAATGTCTGAAAATCGGGAAATAACTGAAAATCGAAATTTCTAAGAAAGTGAAAATAGCCTAAAATTGAAATCGGTAAAAAGAAAAATAGAAATGGATCGAAAATTGTCAAAAGAAATTTTGCTCGCTCCGCTCGCCAATTTTTATTTATTACTTTACAAAGCCGAATGAGCTTTGTGCACTAATAACATCTATTTTCCCCGAAGTCACGTTTTTCAAATATAAAGAGGAGGCGCATTTTCCAGAAGCCCGAGCGATTTTGGGGCTCCCAGAAATGATGAAGATGATGCGGCGCTTAAAACATTCGGTTACTTTATTAACGATCTTACATGCAAGAGCACCTTGTTAAAAAATTTCGTCTTCGGCGCTAATAACGTACTTCATCGAACATGACGTAAGCTCAGCTGAATTTTGACAAATAAATCTTTCAATTTAACTTTATTCCTCTGCGTTTGAGATTACTTAAAAAAAGTGGCTCGCGGTCTGTTGCGGAGAACAATTGAAAAAGGGAACTATTTAAATGTCAAGTTAAAAATTTATTTTTGTCATGTTAAAAATGTCAAGTTATAACTTGACAAGTTTATCTTTTTTTTGAACAGGGTGCTGCCGCCCCCTAGACCCCAGCTTTTTTTTCTCCGTCTTCGGCTGAGCGGTTATCTATCGGTTGTCCTTTGCGCTGAATACCTTAATTCTCAACTAAACGAGAAAGGTACTTACAGGTAACACAATCTTCGGAATCGGGAAATTTGATTACCAAAATCGGAAAATTTCACTTTCAAAATCGGGACATTTAGCCTAGTTTTACTGGGAAAAATCGGGAAATCGAATTTGGATACCGGGAAAAAAATATTTTTTCCATACGACGACGCAAAGCTCATAGTCGGAGCAAGTTATTACTCAACTGAGTGAATGCAATCATTCGGTGATGACCTCAAAAATTGTGGCAAGGGGGCCCTCCCCATCAACAATAACTGTGAATTGATGCAATCCATGTCGACTTAGCCGCAATTTTTCAGTGTAATGAACTGACGTAATTGGAAGTGGGACAATGCAAAAAATACTTACATTCATATCTGGAGGTGGAGCGAATCCGCCACGGTTTTGTTGATTAGCTAACATGCGAGCGTTGTAGTTAGCACTTTGATTTGCTTCTTCTTCTTTCGAATCTAAAAAAAATCATAAAAGGCTTCAGGTGTCATTGTTGATATCATTAAACATACAGCTTGGAGCTGATGGACCAGCACCGCCAGCGTTATTGGGGTACCCAGGACCATTGTCGACAACTGTTCCTCGATATTCGTTTGTTGACGATTGTTGAAAACCTGGATTACCCCACTGAGGATAGTTTGGCTGTGGACCAGAGGAATTCGACTGAACTCCTGGATGATTGGGTTGTGGGTAACCCGGTTGAGTGCCGGGATACCCCGGTTGAGCGCCAGGATAACCCGGTTGAGTGCCAGGATATCCCGGTTGAGAGCCAGGGTAAGACGGTTGCGGATAATTCTGTTGACCATTTGGTAAACCAGGATACATTCCCCCTGCTGTTGGATTACCTGGATATGCTGGTGGTTGCGCTCCGTAGTCGGGTTGACCATAGCCACCATAACCTGGTGCCCCTCCTGCATAGCCATTAGGAGCTTCAAATAACTCAGTTATACAAACTCTTTTATAAAGTTCTGAGCATACCTGGTCCTTGAGGTACTATTCCAGGGTACGGTGGCGGACTATCATGCATAAATACAGAATTGGGAGGTGGAGGATTTGGGAAAGCTTGAGTATTCGGTATCCATCCATAATATCCATTGGGACTGGCTGAATACGCCGGTGGTGGCGCTTGATACCTGTATCAAAGTTATTTGAGTCATAGGACGTTCCACGGGCTTTTTTATGTTAAAAACAAACCATGATCCTGCTGGTGGTGTGTATGGTGGAGGAGCACTATTATTGCCGTATTTCTTTGCAATGTAGGCAGCTTTCAATGCCGACTGCGCAAAATCAATGGCTCCACCAGACTTGAACAGCAACTTGAATTTAGCTTCGCCGGTAAAGTTACCATCCGGCTGTGCCCGAACTTTACCGCGTATGTAATTAGCTCCAAAAACGGGTTGTTCGACTTCAACGTCTGACAAACAAACAAACGGAAAGCTAAACGATTGCAAGGGATCCTGGGACGATTTACTGTTAAAAATCATTCGATGTGTTGTCAAATAGACTTTTCCTGTTTTCGTTCCTTTGAAAAGTCCATTATCTTGACCTGAGAACTCCATTGTGACATTGTCACTAAATAAGATAATTCTGGAAACGAAAATGAAATTCCATTAATCCGGATAACAGTATTTACTCAGCATTTTCGTAAATAAATTAATTTATGACGTCATATGTATTAAAAGGCCACAATTTGTTCTTGTAACTTTTAATGCGCAATTTCTCTCTCGCCTATTTTTCGATTGGAATGAACACTTTTTTAAAAATAAATTATGTTTCTGGAATAATTTCGGCTTTAATCGAGATATTTGAAAACAATTGTGAGTCGAAAAAATTCCGATGTTGTGAAAATAGTTACAACAATTATAATTGTGATTTGGCAAAATAACGAACGTACGTTTCACCGGAGTGGATCAAGACTCCATTATTTGCATGGGCTGTGTTGACGGACATGATTTTAAAGATTTAATTGTTTTTAGTCTTCTTAATTTGAAAAAAAATTTGCACAATAACAAAACGTAAATTTTTCTAACGATGAATCACTTCTCTTTGCTGTCAACATCGACATCAAACGATATCATTCATAACACCGTCTCGGCCGTCTACACAAACAGCTTTGTATATTTTTCTCATTGAAAATCGATATAGAGAGCGCCACTGAAAAATACAGTCGCAACGTATGCCAAATAGTTTCAAATAAAACTTTATACCTAAATCATGCCCGCAGCGGTCCCTATGCGGTTTCTATGTTCTATATATAATAATCATTTTCGATCTCGAGAACTAGGCCGCCGATATTCCTGAAACTTTCAGAGAACGTCAGTCTCGGCCTCAAATGAAAAATTTCATAGGCCACTTTTCGGGAAAATTCTGGAAAAGCCGTAGCATGTGGATAAGTGGTCAATTTTGAGGGAATTTTAGGTAATGCTCGGGGTTTTCGAATTTTAGCTCCGGAGTGACAATAGCTAGAGATTTGGTTTATTCGATAAAGTTAATGGTCAGTAGATTTTTTGGGATCTTAAGAAAATGGCTGCCAGAAGTCAAACCGGCGCCATCCTGAATTTTCCAGCAATAAATTAGGTTTTTTTTTGTTTTCGAATTTTAGTTTTGGAATGACAATACTTAGAGAACTGGTGTCTTCTACAAAGTTATAGAGTTTGATCAGGTGAATTTTTTCGGATTTTCAGAAATCTGCCAAAGTGACACCATCTTGGATTTTTGTTAGGTATTAATTATGCTTCTTTGGGTTTTCCAATTTTAGCTCCGGAACGATAACACTTAGAGAGATTTTTTCTGTTAGAAAGTTATATTTTCATCAGGAGAATTTTTTGGTATCATTAGAAAATGGCTACCAACTGTCAAAGTGACGCAATCTTGGATTTTTTGCTAAATTCTGTATAAGAATACCTAGACAGTTGGTTTCTTCAGGAAAGTTATATGAATCAGTGAGAAGAATTGGTGACACGAAGTGTTCCGAAGGTAGCCGAAGGTGACACGAAGTATTCCGAAGGCAGGTGAAGGTGCCATAAAGTATTCCGAAGGTAGCGATACGAAGTGTTCCGATGGTAGCCGAAGGTGTTGGAGAAAAACTTTTTTCTGAAAGAAAATTTTTTTCGTAGAAAAATTTGTTTGGAGATAAATTTTTTTTGGAGAAAAATTTTTTTTGGAGAAAATTTTTTAGGAAATTTTTTTGGAGTCCATTTTTTTGAGCAAAGGTTTGTTGGAGAAACATTTTTTCTCAGCAACTTTTGTTGGAAAAAAAATTTGTTTTGGAGAAATTGTTTTTTTGGAGAAAATTTTTTTTTGGGAAAGAAAATTTTTTTGGAGAAAATTTTTTGTCAAAAAATGTTGGTTTGGAGAATTTCTTTTTGAGAAATTTTTTTGTAGAAAAGTTTTTTGGAGAACATTTTTTTTTTAGAAAAAATTTTTCGGAGACATTTTTTTTCGGATACAATTTTTTTTCGAACACAATTTTTTTCGGAGAAAATTTTTTTCGAACACAATTTTTTTTCGAAGAAATTTTTTGGTTACCAAAGAAAGCGTGAAGATGTTGAGTTTTATATGGAAAAACCCTGGAAAAACCCGAGCTAAAATTCCAAAACTCCAAGCATTACCAAAAACCCACCAAATTGACCACTTTTCCACATGCCATGATTTTTCAAGAGTTTTCCCGGGAAACCGGCTTATGAAATTTTTCAATTGGGGCCGAGACTGACATTCCCTGAAAATTTCAGGAAGATCAACTGTCTCGTTCTCGAGATCGAAAATGATTAATAGAACATAGACAGACAGAAACCGACAGATCAGAAAAAAGTTTTCATAATGATGAGAACAATAGGAAAATCGAAGATCCATTGAAAATGCCATTTTCAAACCTCGATATCTCAGCCAATTTCCAACCGATTTTGATGAGTCTGGGCTCGTTGGAAAGCTGCTGCCACGTAGTTTTTTTTTAAATAATTTAGAGGGAAAAGGCAGGGGTAAAACTCAAAAGTTCGCGTATATATGGATCCTTGTCCCAAAGGTATTTGTATGGCGTTTTTCGAGTTTGTGGACTTCTTTTTGGGGTGTGGGGTCTGTGTCACGCCCTCCGCTACCGCTGCGGGCATGATAGATCCAATCGTGACAAATGTTTCAAAGGCTAGGTGTGTGCAATTATATTTTATTTTAACATCTCTAATTCAAGATTTCCTTTGACTCCATCGGTAGTCCTATGTTTTTGGTAAATATGGTTAGAAAACGCGGATATTTGTCAGTTGATTATGGGAGTCGGTTGTTGAAAATGTTAAGGCAATTAACTGATTCGATAATAATGAGATTGGAGGATCAATAAAAAGTTAACTGGATGAGACAGATGGTGAGAGTTTACTTGTGGAAGACTATATAATTTCGACCCAGAGGAAACGTTGTGTCAAGTCTCTTTGCCTATGTTTACAAGTTGTGTATAAGATTTTATCTTAAGCGTCAGTGCTTGAAATCATTTGTAATCGAATTCCGTTGCGAGTATGATGAAGTAAATGCACCATCGGTTATGTTATTCATATTTCATTTTTTTCTTTGCCGAATAAATTTATTATCAAAGTGACTGTTACACTCAATTTATCTCGGTCCCTGAGCGAACGGCGTTGTCGGATCTGTTGTCAAGAAGAATACCGTGCCCGGCGGACTTATGCCGTCGACAACTGGCTCACCACCCATTCGTCTACTTGCTCCCGAAACCACACAATCTCTCGTCATTATGTCATTAAAGTCCCGGCAACGGATAGCACCAAACACATTTTGTGGATTGATAGATTGAACCATGAAATGGGCTACAATTTGGTGGCTGCATATCCCTGCAATTTCTCCTTCACAGCCGGGCTGCCTTGACCCCCAATTTGCATAAAAGTTAGCTGTTAAACATAAAAGAAATATTCAACTTCTGTGCTGGTCGACAAAGTCTCAATTTCAGGTAAAAGTATTTGAGTTAGAAGCTTCTTCTTATACTTCACACGTTAAATAGAATGGGAAAATGTCAATGTAGTAAAATGTAAAAGCAATTACCATGACCGAGTGGACGTAAGAAACCTAAGAATTCAGTGTCAGTGGCCATCATTTCAACATAGTTTGCGTCACTATGATCGAGACGATCATTTGAATCGATTGAAAAAAGTGGTCCCGCCGGATCTAGTCCTTCAATCGGAATATCATTTGTTCAGCTCACCGCTTACTTTTCATGCGATATTATAACAAACCTACAATGGCTGCAACTCGTCCTCTGGTTACTTGTTTCCCAGCGTGCCCTGCACAGTGTGCTCCGAGTGAATGACCCAAAACCGTGAATGCGCTGAACGGAGTGCCATTCTCATTTAAGAAATCCAGAAAGGCCGCAAGACCACGACCACATTCACCAACACGTTGACGAGCTAAAATATAATTTGGTGTTTGTCCGCCAACAGTCCAGTCAACAGCAAAGAAATTGAAATCCCCTTGAGCGAGGTAGGCGTCTCTGTAAGGATTTGCCGGAACATTTGCACCACCATCGAGCCATCCGTGAACATGAAATCTAGTTTGATGATTCGGATTGAAGAAACTGTTTTGAAGGTCAGCCACATTTCCCAAACGGATAATTTGGGGTTGAGTTGGATTACTTCTTGTAAACAATTCGAAGATCATGTCGTTTGGTCCATTGAAGGATGGCTCAACTACTGCATCCTCTGCGTTAACATCAACCAAATGTAGTTTGTAGTTTCCATCTGGTATCAAACGCCAATCTTCATTGTTTTCTGCTGGCTTATCATTATTTTCTCTATTTTCGTAGAGTGGAGTGGCATTCACTGAAGATAAATAATTATTTTTTCTTCAATTGATTATTGATATGAAGTGATTGGCTTTACCCGCGGCAATAAACAACACACAAATAAGTAACTTCATGGTAATACTGAGACCACTAAGACGTACTGAAATCGGTTCAATAATTCGTGTTGTTTATATAGAAGCTGAGTTTATCTCACCCTCTTATCATTAGAAACGAGTTAAGAAGACTCGTTTTATCCTTCGATCAATGATTACATTTTTAATTAAACAATTTGTCTATAGTGCCGGTTCCAACTTGTGCAATGCTTTTTAGTACGTCCATAGTAGTATAGGTTCGAGGATTCTTCTCTTCTTCTTCTCTACTTAGGATAAAATACTTCCACAGTACAGTCTCAAGTAATTTAATGTCGTAGTACCTAGGATTGATTGATTGATTGATTGATCATTTATTGATTGATTGATTGATCATTTATTTAGCAACGCTATTTTTAAAACATTATAAACATTTATCACATAATTAAATTAAAATTAAACTTTACTATTTTTATCACTTTTTCGTTATGGTCTCCTCTTTCCCTTTTTTGGTCATTTTAATTTTAAATAACAATAGTCTTAACATAATTTTTTAACTTATTTTTAAACACAGTCTCATTGTTCTCGTTCTTCAAGTCACTGGGTAGCGAATTAAACAAAATAAGTCCCTTGTGAAACAACGAATTCTCTACTTTTACACTTTTCTTAGCCGTCACGTGGAAATCTTCTCTTGTCCTCGTCGGATATCGATGTATATCACCATTAAATGTCACCATCTCGCTAAGTTACCGAGGCAACTCTCCACGTCGTAACTTGTAAATGAATATCAGAGTTGTCGTATAAATTCTTTGTTTCACGCTCATCCAATCTAACGTCTCCAACATGAACGATTTGGGAGTGATCATCCTACACTTGAGCACCGCCCTCATAGCGCGATTTTGAAGCTTTTGCAGTCTGTCAAACGCAGATTGATTACTTAAGAACAGAAGTGACGAGCAGTAGTCGAAGTGGGGTGCAATAATCAATTTATATATGCTGATTCGTGCTCCCACTGTTAAATTGTTAGCCAATCTTGACAAGACTCCAACTTTTTTTGCCACCTTTTTGCAGGAAAGATCAATTCTATTGAAACTTACTGCTTCATTTGTTGAAGATAAGCTAAATCTGTACAAAAGGAGAGTATTTTGTATACTATAACTTGACGGAGTTCTGCAATAACTTAGTTCGCGGCAGAAATTCCAATGAGCAACCCACCACAAGTGGAAGATCTAATATCATGGATGATTTACTCTATCGAATTATTTTTCGTTTTTTGCTTTCCACTCATTTAATTTTTTCGATAACAGCTTCATAGGTATCGTTGGAAAGCTACCTATCCAAGCTTTTGAACGATGCCTATATTTTCGCTGTGTGTTGCCATGCGTGAGCAATATAAAGGTCGAAACACCTTAACAGTTTGAATTGTCGATCTCAGCAATTATTATACCAGAATTCGTTTCGGCATTCATTATTTTCACAATAGAGGGAAAAATTATTGTAGGGAATAAACATTTTAGTACTGAAAACCAGTATGGAAATTGCTGAAATCGACAATTCAAATTGCTAATGTGTTTCGACCCTAACAGTATTACTGAATTTCATCTTTAACGTATTTTTAATGAGAGAAGCAACCATTGCACGCACATTGCACAGGGATTATCATTGAATAACTCCGCTCATTGACAATATGACACTAGACCCGTGCGCCGGTCAATATTTTTCGGCGGCTTAAATCGGCTCAATCGATTTTCAAAAATTCGGCGACGGCGTAAGTCAAATTATGTTCCGGCGGCGGTAGCTTGAATCGTTGTGAAAATCGGTGCGTGGAAAAAATTCCCTCCTAAATTCTATGCTAAAATTGAGTATTGTGCATTCAAATTTTCGATCTCTTTTTCCACCAATTTTTGCATTATACCAAATCACAATCACAGACTTTTCAAGTATTAAAAAAAATCAAAAAAGAATCTATATAACGATAAAGGTGTTCTTATTTTATACATTGTTAAAATGTTCCGCGCCGAAAAATTTTAGAAAAAAAAAATTACGGCGGCTGGCGGCGATGCAGTGTTTTTATTTTTTCGGCGGAGGTGCAATCGGTTGAACGATTTAAAATGTTTGGCGGCGGTGGCCGAGTTTTTATGAAATTTCTTTCAGTGGTCCGCGGCTGACGGTGGCGCACGGGTCCGTATGACACTAGACAATATGTGGACAACATGGCTGTCGCTGGAAAGCTGACGATACATATAATTAGCCTCGCAACGGAAAGGGTACGGCCAGCTAAGCCAACTAAGCTATTTTCGAGAGCAAAATAAATTTTCTAAACATTTAGTGAATATTCCCTATGGGGAGCTTTTTCTTTAAAAAAAATCCTAAAATCTTGTGCTACAGTAAAAGTAATCTCGTTTTTCGCAAGACTCGCTTGTGGTATATATAGATATTTTTCGAGTGATTGAACGAAATAATCGATTAATAAAAAAAAATTAAAGTCACTGCTAATATTCCACTTTTAATGAATGGTAAGCGTTTTCTTACAGCCGTTAGTACAGCTTGCTATTTATGTAGTAAAATAGATAAGCGGACGTTCAGATATTGCGTACACAAACACGCAGGGTTTCTGTGTATTGTTATAGAGAAAATATAACAAAAGACCCGTGCGTATGAGAATAGATGTGGCAAACAGAATAGATGTTGCAAAAAGACTCGAACGTATCTAAATATAGAAATGAGCAAACAATCCAATCTTTTATGGTCTTTCATAACTACAAGAATTTCGAAGATCCATAGAAATTACCCAAGGTAATGTCAAATGCCCTACCGAAGTACGTCTGAGACCATTGATTTTGATCCCCTGATCTCCCCTGCATCAATAGGACTAACATAGTTTCTTCAAGAAATCCCGAAACCAGCTTCGCCAAGAAGAAACTCAATTTCGTCCATTCCATTGCCCAGACATCTTACACAAAAAAAATTTTTCCAGTTTTTCTAGATCATATGCTTCATTTGACACCAATATGAACAATTTCCGTGCTAGACTTGCTGAAATATTTGCAAAAAAGTTTCTCCGACCCTCGAAAAACCATGTTTTTGGTCACTTTTTCGACCATATCACCGGAACCACTTGACCGATTTTGTTCATCTTTGAACTTGAATCATGAGACATTTAGTAAGTGGATTTATCAGTCTGGGACGACCTATTGTTGGTCTTGAAACACAGATCCTCGGATCCTTTGTTCCTTTTCCCGTTCATGACGCTCAGACATAAACACATCTTGAACAGTTGTGTCATGGAGATTATCAGAAGAGATCAACATTTTGGCATATCGTTCTAATCATCAGGTAAGTCATTCAACTTACTATGTTATTGGACATGAAGGACGATTTGTTATCATATCTATTTATCTCAGTTAGAGGTATTTCCGGTACTAGTGAATCGTAACAGAAATGTTCACAGTCGCTCTCGCATTTCCAACGATTTCTTACTCTTACTCTTGAAAGTCACGCCTCCAAAGGTAGTTCAAGATCTTATCAAGTTTTTCTACGAAAATGGTGTGGTTTTTTATTTGTGGACTACATGCACTGTATTTCTGTTACGATTCACTAGTTCCGGAAATACCTCTAACTGAGATAAATAGATATGATAACAAATCGCCCTTCATGTCCATCAACATAGTAAGTTGAATGACTTACCTGATGATTAGCACGATATGCCGAAATGTTGATCTCTTCTAATGATCTCCATAACACAACTGTTCTAGATGTGTTAATGTCTGAGCGTCATGACAATGACAAAATAATTCATAACATTATCAAGTAACGAAATGGTTTTACGTTCATTATGTGAGCCTTACTGTCGCTTCCAAGAACCGGTCCAAAATGACAGGTCCACATTTGATAGCCTCAGATGGTCTCACAATAAAATTCCCAAGAATCCTTTCTCTCATTTGGAGGAATTTAACGCAATCACATATCACGTGTATGCCCGTTTCCTCTTCTAATTCGCAAGAACATCTGGGGGTCTCCGACAACCGCATCTTATTCAGGTGTCGGTTCAGCCCATAGTGCCCAGTGGTCACCCCTACTACCCTGCTGATACCATCCTGGTCCATTTTGATAAGGTCCTTGGCCCATTTTCATTAGGTTTCGGGAAGAATCGCTTCGTATGCGCGCCTCCTACATACGCTTCCCAGCGTTCTGCGTGTCTGCGTCGCACTCAGGTGCTTAATGTATCATTGCTTAATGCCTATTGTATTGGAAGACGTGGCTCCACTCCGCTTGTTGTGGTAGTGGAGTCTACCCTAGCAAGCTCATCTGACCTTTCGTTTCCTTCCACGCCAGAGTGTCCAGGTGCCCAAACCAAGGTAATCTGATTACTCAGTCCCATGTAGCTTAGATAATCCTTTCCCTCTTTCATCAGCTTGGAGGTCGAGGTGGGAGACATGAGCGCCCTAATCATCTCTTTACTGTCCGAACAGATAAAGATCTCTCTTCCCTGTGTCCCCACCGGCAGCGATTCTTGAGCTCCCATGAAAGCTGCGTAGACCTCTGCCTGGAGGACACTGGAAGTCTGCTCTTTCCACAGCCTTGGATCCATCAGTGAAAAACACTTTCGCATTTCTAGGCAAACAGGTTGGCCACCCTACCTAGCAGCGTCTCCAAGAATTATGCGACGTAATATGTACCTTTCATGGGAAAAAAGATCAGGGTGATCGATTGAGCCGTTTTTAAAAAAAGCAGAGATGGACGAACAGACCGACAGACGGACATTTTTTTATTGCTGATTCGTCATCACTAGACGATAATTAATGTATCAACCCCACTCCCACTTCGATCTACCCCATGTTACAATAAAATTATTTGTAGTAAACTTTACGACCTTTGGACTTTGAACATTTTTTTTCAAAGAAAATTTTTTTTTTATTGTCGCTTCGGGCGGGTTTTTTAATATAACCATTTCGGCAATTTCCAATACAATTTAACGTGGATGTAATACCGTAAGGCAATATTTATTTAGATTTAGTTCGAGTCTATTGTGATTCGTACGTTGCATATGCTTGGGCTAGGGCCAACCTTAGGATTTACCTAGTATAGATCTCTAACAAACGTAAAAAAATTTTTAGGACGCCCTCTATGTATCCAGATTTTTTGAAATTCAACTTTTTTCCAAATTTGAAAAACTTATTTGAAAGGCTGAAGATTCGAAAATATTTTCAAATTTTATTTATTTTTTAGAATATCGGTCCAGCTTAGGATTCACCTAGAGTCTTACTATGAACTTAAAGAACAAATAAGCAAATATACAAATAAGCAAACAATTAAACGTTTTCTGTTCTTTTACAACTATAAGAATTTCAAAGACCCATAGAAATTACCCAATGCCCCACCAAAGTACGTATGAGATCATTCAAATTAGAAAAGCTTATATCCAAGGACTAAGTCATTTTTCCCTAAAACCCTGAAACACGTGTTCTCTAAAATTTTATTCCCTTCAACGTTGTTTTTGGAAGCAACTTTCTACCTCTCATACTTCTGGAATTTCGGGTCATCCAGCCCAATTGTGGAAGTGCGCATCAGCATTGTGCCACATTTCCTCAAAACCGAGAAACACGTGTTCGCTTAAATTTAATTCTCTACAACTTTGCCTTTGACAGTAAATCTCCATATTGCATAGTTAGGGAAATATAGACGAAAAACTGTTTTCGTATATGGCCAAGAATCTCAATTTCGTCCATTCCCTTGGGCCCAGTAGCCAGACCCCTGACCCGATTCCCAGTTTTGTGACATCAAATGCTTTCATTTGACACCAAAATGAGGAATTTTCGTGCTATACTTGCTGAGATATTTGCGAAAAAGTTTCATCGACCCTTGACAATTTCATGTCCGGCCTCCACTTCTTCAACCATATCTCCTGAACTACTTGGCCGATTTTGCGCATCTTCGAACATGAATCATGGGAGGCATGTACCTTTCAGGGAGTGGAGACGGACAGACAGACGGACGGACTTTTTTTTATTGTTGATTCGTCATCTCTAGACGATAATAGATGCATCCCCCCCCCTCTCAACTCGATCTACCATATGTTACAATAAAATTGTTTGTAGTAAACGTATAGGATCTTTGTACTTGGTACGGGTCCAATGATTGCAGAACCAAAAAATAATATTTTCAAAGTACCCTTTGACCGTCCTACTGCCCCAACATGAGCACCGAACTATTCAGTTTCCTGACACAGATGCTTTAACGCCTTTTCCTACGCTTAAGCGAAAAAGGCTCAACAAGTATCTACTACTGAAACCACTCGACTGATTTTCCTCATCTTTTAACTGGATTCCTAGCTACTGATTTTCTTTCTGAGAAAATCATTTATCTAGATCGTTTGAGATTTGACGGAGCTAAGGAAAACTCCCCAACTCGCTGTTGAACGTAGTGATAAATTCGTATACTCCGTATTACTTCAATCTTTTCAATCTAAATTCCGATTCTTTGTTCTAAAAAATCTTAAAACTTTTTACAAGTTCCCGTAGCTGTTCATTTATTTTAACTATCATTTTTAACAATAGATGGCATTACGGTCGAAAATTTGAAATAAATTTTGATGCAGCGCGGGTTAAAGATGTGTGTTGAAAGCGAACAATGTTTTCGTCGCAAAAAGAAACCTTTCTATCTACGGATATAAAAAATGAAGTTTCTTTTGATTTCAAATCTACATGCATTTTAAGTCGATTTAACTTAAAATTCCATTTTCGAAACTTTCCATTATGCAAAACAATAATAGGAGATCGAAAACAAAACGTCAAAAAATCAACCGTCAATGAGTGCGTTCCATGTAATGAATGAATTAGTTCAGAGAGAGCAAAATGCGAATTTATTATTATGTTTTTCATGGTATATGAATGTTGATTCAGTCGGTGTGTGCGCTTGAATGGCTTGAACACAAATTTTTACTTCAGCACCGTCGTTTTGAATTCGGATTTCGGCAAATAACAAATTTTGATGCAAATTTTGTTGAAACGTACAAAAGTGTGTTACAGAAATCCATTGAGAAACTCAATTTGAAAATTATTAACAGTGTTAATGGAAAATCGAAAATGCATTTCTTGTGGTACTTACAAGCCGTGTGCATGTAGATCTCCTGCGCCGCTGTGAAATTGATAGGTCAAACCAGAAGAAAAAAATGCATTTGTTTCATGTTTTGCACGCAAATTTGAAATAGATTTATTGTGGAATTGAAAATAATTAATTTTTTTTGTGGTTCAAGAGCATTATTTGCCAGTGAAAAATGTGTGACAGTGATAGTTCAAACAATATATTATCTTCGTCACAGCAGCTGCTGTTTCAAGGCACAAATTCACAACACGAATCTGTTGCATCATCGATTAAAGCACCTGGTTGCTTGGAAGACATCGCTGCTGAGAATGTTTGGTTGAGACGACAGTTAAAGGAAGTTACTCATGAAAGGGATCGACTGATTCGGGAAGTAGCTAATCTTCAACTTGAATTGGATATGGGAGAGTTAAAACGTCTTCCAGAAGACAGGTAAGAGACAGAAGTCTTTATTATGTTGATGTTGATGTCGTCAATGTTCGGAGTCATTAGTCCAACTATCGTTTTAATTTCAAATAAAAAAATCGATAAAACAACAAAAATTATTTTAAAATAAAATTGTGAAAAGTAAACTACGGTTACCTCGCCCTTTACTTTGCGCAACACATTATTACGTTTGAATGGCTGATATGTGTATTGTTGTGAACTTTCAATTAGAGGGGTTGCTGAATTTTACATTGAACTCCTGACGTGTGTTTTTTTGATTTCGATATATGAGTCATCAGCGATGCTTAAAAAATGAAAAATTAATTTGGAAAATTATCTGACTAGAAAGATTTTGATTCTTTTTTCTATCCTAGAACTTTTCCACTCGTATGGACGCGTATTTTGCTATCAGTTTGCTTAGCTGTTATCATTTCGCATTTTTATTTGCACTATTATCTCCTTATCATTTAATCACAATAACGTCTGACTCATTCCGAGTGTTTTTTTTCGTTTTAGGTAAGGTGTTGGTAGAAATTTCATTGTAGAATTTCCGTTGGTTTTTTAAAAGTTCATTCATCCCTTAGGTGCAATAAAGACCCATTCTTATCATTACTCACACATGCTTTCCTCCCTACTGTTTGTTTTTTTTTTGTGGACGAAACAACATCAAAACGTATTTGAATAAAAACAACTTTTGTTGTTACGACCTGTATACATAGTTGCCGGCGGCGATGGCGGGTCTCCTGAACGAATTGTAACCAAATACATTATGTTTTTCTGAAAATTTTAGAAGCCCGATAGTTACCATGCAGTTGCTGTCAAAGGGGTATGTTTCTAACAGTGGTGAGAGAAGCGATAGAATGTAGTAATAGTGCATTACAGTGTTAGTGTTAATACACATAGAGTTATATAATGTTTTATTATATTCGCGAGAGTGTTTTGGTGCAGACTTTTAAGTAAGGCAGTGCGGGTCATTAAAAAGGCGACCACTCCTCAGTATAACCCATTGAAAGACGCAAGCAAGTGAAAATTCGCATGTCAATCAATCAATCATTCCGCATTATTACATCATCTCAACGTTAAATATTTGTCATCCACGATAAAAAAAATCATCCGAACGAAATATTTTTATTTGTCGCATATTCTTCTTTATTATTAACAAATATTGACTTTTATTTTCTATTTGTTTTTTCACCTAATGTGAATAGAAATTGATAGTAATGCACATTTGGATACTCTTTGTATTGGCTATCCCATCCGAAAGTTGAGCATTACATGTATGTTTACGCGCTATGACAACCATGCATTACATGTGAATGAGGATCGGAACAGTTTAGGTTCATGACCTGATTTCTGACCTGAACCTGACTTTGAATTTCAGGTCCGACCTGAGGTTAACCTGAAATCTGACCTGAAACCCACAGGTTATATTCAGAAAATATCATTGAACAATTTGGATAGTAAAAATCTTTGTAACGTGCCAGGGTGCATACAGCTTTCACCCTGACTGATGTTTTGGCAAATTCCCATGTAAAAATCGCGAATCGGGGGGTCGCGACGACCAACACAGGTGGATCCGTGCTACAGTACATTAAACCTACAAAAACTTAAAATATGCAGTGAAGCTGGTTAAGGGGAACGTTTTTTTACAAGAACCACTAATAAAAACTTATGGAGTTCAAGTAGTGCTCCAAGTGAATTCTATAGTTCTAGAGTTGTCACACACCGAAGAGGGGAGGTGTTAGTGGTAGTATGACAGGGGGAGGGATCCTGAAAAACCTTCATTTATGTGTAACATGCTTTATGAAAAGCCCCGAAAAAGAAAAAACTGAAATTTTGAAAAAAAACGTTCTCCCTAAAAGCGGGCGTCCTTTATGGACGACCCCTATGTGACTCACACACTGAACCCTATGTGCAACACTTTTGCAATAAAAAAGCATAACTGCATTTAATGAATAGATCACAAAATACCGTGTATATACAATGCAATTTCGTCAGTTGAGATAAAATTATCGATTGCTCCAAAATTTTCTCATCTCGTCAGCTCTAAATATTTTTGTTTCCTTTGTAGAACATTCAAAGCATTCAAATGATTTCAGGTCAATCAGGTCAGGTTCAGGTCAGTTCACGTTCGACCGGATATCATCAGGTCAGGTTCAGGTTGAGAAAATATCGACCTGAACCTGACCTGAAAAATTCAGGTCACAGGTCCGACCTGAACCGACCCATTCTCACTTTTACTTCACTAGTGAAAACAAAAGTTTTATCTAGCTTTCAGTAGTTCAGTAGTTTTTCCTCACTAGTGAGGGAAAACTTTTGTTTTCAGAAGTTTTACCTCACTAGTGAAGTAAAACTTTTGTTTTCACTAGTGAGGTAAAAAAGACCCTACATGTAATGCATGGTTTTCATAGAGGGTTAAACATACATGTAATGCTCAACTTTCGGATGGATACGTAATAAACATTACACAGTGGACCCTGCTACATAATCCATTACTTCGGATACAATTTTGAGAACTCGCAAATTCATTCGTGTTACTTTGAGCAACACGCTTTGAAAACTGATATTTTGATTCGTGAAGTTGCATACCTCGTCTTCCGCTCGGATATGCAACCTCTACACTGGTCAAAATAACGTTTTCAAAGCTTGTTGCTCAAAAAACACTCGTAAGTTTGGCTCTTATGACAAAATTGTGTCCTCATGTAATGAATTACTTTCGCAGGGTCCACTGAAATATACTATTACACACCATACGGCCGTTTTTTGGCAATCTTTGACGGTAAAGAAAGTGTCATTGTAATACCGTACAATATTAAAGGTTTGTTTGTTCCAAGCTTTTCAATGCACACCGGTAATTACTGCCTTAATTTTGATAAGAAACAAGTCCCACAAATAAAAATGAACAAATAAGAACTTGTTTCTTGTGAAAATTCCGGCGGTTTATGGTCACATTCCACCTAAAAGATGTGCGCCGATCAATTTTTCTCAATCCTTCAAGAAAATTTTTGGCCGCCGCCGAGAAAAATTGACCGGCTCACTTCTCTAGGTGGAGTAAAACGCAATGAAATCATTGAAATACGCTCTTTTTCGCAAAGAAATTTTCTGAAACTCCAAAATTCAACGAAACTAAATTGAGCTTAGGTATCAAAGTTCGGTTGCAAAGTGCACGGACTACTTGTTAGGGAAATTTTAGGATGAAAGTCGTCAGTTACAAGATGGAGTAGTTTTTGAGTTTGTTTCTATTGATGAATGCTTATCCAGGGAACTAAATCGATTACAATTCTTCTATCATTTTGGAGCACTCTTTCAGTTTTCGTCAGAAAAAGCTGATATAGTCGGTTGGAGAAGACTCCAGTAATTGATGTTATAATTTTGTCAACACAATGTTTTATCTCTAAATTTCAAGTATTTCTTAGCTGGTTTTAGAAATCTTTTTGAGCTTTCTGTTTGTCCAACCGAGGAAATTTTCGTCCGATTTAATTAAATCTTTCAGTTTATTTATGAAAGATACTTTATTGAGGGTGAAATTGTAGGTGAACATTGTTTGGAAACTAAAATGGGAAAACTAGTACGCGCAGTACTCATTCTTCGAAAATCTGTTTGCTCTTAACTCAACTGTAACCAACTTCCTTATAATTAGGGTTCCAATTTTTGAAAATTGAAAAAGGGGACATTTGACATGAAAAAAGAGGACACTTTTTCAACAAAAAAGAGGACAAATATGAGTCCTAACTGATCTATTATTGATTTACTTTCGTACGGTCATTACCAATGATACATAAATTACGCGAGCCAACTTTGACACAGGGTCCTTTTTCGTATTGATTAAAATACCTGTTTGCTGCCGTAATTTGCATGTGAAACTTAGCTCCAAAATTATATTTCGGGTTTTCAGTTAAAATACGCATAACTCCGTCGGAAGCTAGGTTTCTTATGCAAAGTACGGTTGTTTTGTATTGTACTTTTCATTGCCAGAGTCGCAGTTCATGAAAATCAATGTTTTAAAGTATTAGGCTACAGTCAGGACAGTCAGGTAGTGAGTAGAAACAAGAGGTTCTAGGACAAGGATCACAGAGTAAAATGTATGCTATTGGTGACTAAAACTTGAAGTTAGGCCTATTTACCAGAATTATCTATAGAAATTGCCTCGCGGCGAGAATTTTTGCGACAACTTGATCATAACTGGTAAGATTTGCTAAAAAGTTAAAAGTTTTAAGAAAAAAGAGGACGTTCTATGAAAGAAGTGATATTCTTAGAATTTTTGTAAAAAAGAGTAATAAGAGGGCATGTCCTCTAAAAAGACGATGTATTGCAACGCTACTTATAA
This sequence comes from Pseudolycoriella hygida, assembly GCA_029228625.1. Taxonomy (NCBI): domain Eukaryota; kingdom Metazoa; phylum Arthropoda; class Insecta; order Diptera; family Sciaridae; genus Pseudolycoriella; species Pseudolycoriella hygida. Next base: position 11,950,246 of record CM055403.1, on the reverse strand, counting down.
TAAAGTTACCATATCTGCCCTACAAAGCATAAAAAACCTAGCGACGTTATCAGATGAGAGGTTTTCATATATTTTCTCTCACAAATTCTCGTCGCTAGGTTTTTTATGCGTTGTAGGGCAGATATAATAATAATAATAATCCGCCGTTAGAACCCGTCCGAGTCAGAGGCTAGATAATTTTTTATTTACTAGTTTCCCAATTTTTCGGGAGCTTTTGCTCACATGGATTCTCTTAGAGATCCTTTCGTTACCGACGTTTTTTTTACTGTGTCAGTGGTAAAATGCACACAAACCTGGTGCCATCTATGATGTACTAGGGCGGAAACTAGTAGGGCCTAGAATGCCGGTTTGCCCCATCAATGTGTTTTACCGGCAGGCATTTTTTGGACCACATGCTTAACGTGAATTCCGAACCACGCCTAACGGTAGCTAGGATTTATTCTGGTGCTAATTGTATCTCCGTCCAAAGTCAGACTCAGATATTTGTACACAGAATTCATCGAATATGGGCGACGTCATATTTGTCATTCTTCTGTGTACGATTCGTAGCGGCACCAAATTCACAACTACCCAAATTATGAAACCTGGGTGTGCTTAGGAAAGTTAATTTCATGCTATACAGAATTTGTCACCACCAGAATTGAACCCAGTTACTCTCGGTGGAAAGCCAGTACGTTACCACTGAGCTAACCCGTTGCGTACCATAACAGTAACTAAAGTGAAGTTGCTTCTAACCAAGAAAAGGTGTAATTCATAAATAACGTAACGCAATAGGGGGAGGGGGGCAGAGCCAAGCGTGACAGGGGGGTCGAAAAATCTTCATTGCTGTGTTGCGTAATTTGTGAACGTCCCCTAAGTACAACAAAGACAATTGTAACAGAGTTGATCACTGACCCAGCGCAGGTCAGCCATATTTTTCTATCCTGTATGATCGGCTCACACATCACACTTTTGCGAATTATTCAAAATTTCAGAAAGCGAAATCAAGGACTGAAAATTATGAGCAGAAGAAAAGACAGTCGTAGTCGATAAATGAGTGTAGTTCAAACTTTCAAACATTCTTTTTGAATTTTTTATTCGTCCACAGGGACAAGCTCGAACGTTACAAGGTCAATTTCGTTAAGTCGAGATAATCTCCCAAAGTTGAAAGATGATCTAGCAGTTGCGAAATTATCAAGAATGTTCCATATTTTCTTTAAGTTCTTTTTTACAAAATGTTGAAGCTCACGTCTATTTTTACGAAAAAATATCTCAAACTCTCCCCATGAGGTATGTTTGACAATGCCAAAAATATCTTCAATTTCGTTTTACTCACAACAAAGGCTTTATCTTCTAGATGTGCGAAAATACCTCAGAGAATGCATGCCGAGATTCTTAGATTTAAACAAAAACTGTCAAAGATGTTTGAAGATTGCTGAAATAAGTGTCTTCAATAATGGTTTGTTTATTTTTTACGTTCAAAGTCTTCAACTCTCATAATACAATTCCATATAAACAACAATCCGTGCGGTTCGCCTGACTTCTTTTTTGTGAAACGTTTATTTTAATTTTGTTTATTTTTATGATTTGAAAACATGTCAACACAAGCAACAGTAAGTTATTGTAAAAATTTTTCTATGATTTGTTGTGATTATTTCCTCTGATAATGACACAAAGAGAAATAAAGTAAAGTGTTAATTCTGTCCATAATTTTTTAACACTTGTTTTATGGTCGATAAAGAGTTTATATTTGTGATGATAATATGAAAAAGTTCCGATTCGAATTTGTCCTTGATTGAAGATCTTGTTCTATGCACCTTGTCCCGATGTTATTGATTGATTAATGTTAATTTAAGCAACGATATTCCATTAAGTAATCAATCACCAGGTGGTTTTCTCTACCTCGAGAGTTGTTTGTCTTGTTTTTGTTCTGCATAGTGCAATCGCTAATCAACAGCGATTTAAATCACCCGGTGCGTTAATAGGTTAAAGCATCTTTTGCATACACTAGTAAGAGGCCACCCATAAGTACATGCGCCATGACGAAGGTCGCTGACCTTTTCCTCAAGGAATAATTTTCCTGAAACTGCAGAACTACCCTTCCGAGTTATGAATTACTTCCATTTTGACTTTTGTTGACCAAAAAATTCTGCAATAAGAAATGAAAAAAGAAAGAAGAAGTGAATGGACATGGTTTCATAGCGTGGGGGTGATTTAAGACACTTCTGCAGTTCTCAGAGAATTTCTTCCTGTAATCCAACTTTCAACAGATCGCCAACTTTCGTCAATTCGAAATTGAAATCAAATAGTTATTTAGATCACAAGGGACGAAAGTGAAAATTTTCAACCGTGTGCGAAAGGCACATGTGATTCATACAACTTTTCATTACAACAAATACGAATCCTGTAATTTTCGAATAGACGAGAAAATTAAAAAATGCAAGTCGTTAATCGTTAATAAATTCAACTAAAATCAAATTATTCATTATAACTGTCATTTGATTTGAGCATCAGTGTAGTAATAGCAGCAAGAGCATATAGAAATTCAAAATTATGATTTTTTGTGATTCGCAAAACCATGTGATTCACACAACATTAATAAAACAACTACGAGAATATTGTTGTGTTTTCTTCCAAAACTAGAAAGACAAAACTAATTTCCAAAAAGTAATATTTCATAAAAGATCTCGTTACCACGGGCGCACAGATTTATTACACTTTGATCAAAATAAACTCAATGAAGCATCGAATTATTTTTGTTGTGGCAGTAACTTTCGCGCCTCTGTTTACTTTCGCACCTCTGTTTAGAGGGCCGAAAGTAGTTTCGGTTCCCATAGCATTCTATGGCTTACGGAGAGTTGCATTTTTTAATTTTCGATTCTCGTTTGGGAAGAGAAACAATAAAGTTTCGTATTTGATGTAATGGAAATACTAAAACATAAGTAAGGACCCGTACGTGTCAGAATAGATGTGGCAAACAGAGAATCGATGATGCAAAAAGACTCGAACGTATCTAAGTAAATATTGCCCTAAGTGTATGAAATTACGTCCATATTAAATTGCACTGGAAATTGCCGAAAGGGCAATATTGAAAAACTCGTCCGGAGCAACGACGCTAAAAACCTCTCCAAATCCCTAGAAAAGCCTCAAATTTAAAAAGACATTTCCAAGAAAAGGTTGAAGAAAAACTTAAGAACAAATTTGTTCACAAAAAAAAAAAAAAATTGTACTAGGGCTTATCTAGAGACTGATCTAGAATACTTAGGAGAGGCTTCTAACCGAGACTTCCATACAAAAAAGTTCGCCCCTTTTTTCTCTACAATACCGCATAAAAAACCTCATCATTAAATAAAACGACAGGAAAAACGACCAAATATCGTGGTGAGTTTGGCCCACACTAAGGACACTACAGCCCGAACGACTTAACAGAATTTTCGTGATTTTCTGATGTCCATATTTTTATTTAAAACCTTCCATAGCGATTTCCGTTCTAATTTCGCAGAGATTTAAGTGAAAAAGTTCCACAAACCTTCAAAAAACCACGATTTTCACCACTTTTTCGACCGTAACTTCGAAAGTTTTCAACCAATTTTGCCCAAATTCGTTCCCTTAATCAATTTTTAGATTATCTTTCAGGAAAAAAAAAAGAATTTTAAAATGGGATAAGATTTACTTGATTTATGTAGAAAAAACACATTGAGCCCTAGTGGAGATTCAGTTTTAGGGCCCTGGCTCCTGACTGAGTCCAAAAGCTCAAAGTTAAAAAAAAGTTTCTTCCATAAATTGTCAGGCATATCTTTCAAACAAAAAAAAAATATGAAAATCTGAAAAGATTTACTCACGTTGTGTACAAAAAACAAAAAACCACTTAAACGACCCTAGCTCAGCAGCCCTTGGCCCGACATTGCCGCTAGACATATTCATTTTAGTTTGATTTCTTTGTGAAGTTGTTTTGGTAGATAATCGAGTCTAGATCAACGTTGGTTAGAAAGAGACAGATATAGTTGCATCGATATTCATTCACTTCGCATAGATAACTCGGTAGCCGAATGCTTAGCGTGGCTTTCTAATGTGATGTTATGCCTTGGTGTCGGAAGTTCGAAATCTGGTCACGGCAGGAAATTTTCATTTCATGCTTCATAGCTGGGCAGAAAACAAAATATCAAACCACCAATTTCACATTTTATTATTTTCTGCCCTGCTATGAAGCATGAAATAGTTATTTACGTAACAAGGAAAAATATAATGTTTTTGACGAGTGTTAGGTTTGCAGTCCGCGGCGAAGCCAAGGGTTGCAATCACACTAGTTAAAAAAATATGTCTTTCCGAGTTTCGTACAATATTTTTCAATCCGAGGGTTCAGAAAATTGCTTTTCTGTTTTAAAATAGGATGGAAAACAGCAGTTTTCCGTCCTAGAAATGAAAAACTTAATACGTTACGCGGAAAGAAGTTTTCGGCCTACTCCCTTGTAACGTAAATAACTATTTCATGCAAATATTCTTAAGCATTACATCTCCAATGTAAAATAGTTCTGAAAGAGTTCTGAAAAATTCAACTTTTCAGAAATCATATGAATGCTGAAAAATTGGACTTTTCAGAACTCAAATGGATCCTGAAAAATTGGACTTTTCAGAACTCATATGGATGCTAACCCCTTTTGTAAGAACTTCATTCTTCGTAGGGGTCTAAAAATGTAATATTTTTTGAAACTTACGCAACCAAAGATTTGACTGTACATACCCCATCTGTTACATGCATTACAGGAAAATGTCCTGTTACTTTACAGAATCCTTCGACCTGTTACTTGTTTTGATTGCAGATTTCCACTGACATTTACATTCGTAAACCAATTCACCATTAACGTGGGATATAGCGTAAAAAAGTTAAGTTTAATGTTTACGAATTGATGTGTGGAGCCATAGGTGCCATGTGGTTTATAATCAAATCATTTTTAATGAGGCGGTAGAAAACTAATGAATAACGAAAACTGACAAATTCCATAAATAAACAGATTTGTCATAGTTTTAATAAAGTGTTTTATGCATACTTGTTGTACTGATGAGGTAATAAGTTTCAAATTTACCCATCTCTGACAACTTTTAAATGACTACGCCAAATTGGGAAGTAAATTTTGTAAGTTGACAAATTGCTTGACTGTGGCTTTTCGACATGTAACAAGATAGTTAAGTTTCTTCTATCGATTACCAGTATCAGTGGATATTGCGTCATGCAATTTAATTTCTGCAATTAAATTGAATCTAAATTGCTCGCATTATTATCGTAGAGGACAATATTTGCATAATATTCAGCAAGAACTTAAATGGCTAATAATGACTTAACTGCCGTGAAAAAGGTAATTGTTCGACTTACCGTCATGGACGTAGTGGAATCACAAAGTAGTTAAAAAAATATAAAATTTTAGATAACCCCGTATGGCTTAGGATTAACCTACGCCCTTGACAGTAAGAGAAAAATATCAATTGAATATGAAAAACTCACATGTGTAAGGTTTATTATAGCATTAAAACTTAATCGCTAGGAGGAGGCCGTTGACCGAAAAGTTATGATATAATACAAATATTTTATGGCAATGAACACAGTATAGAAAACTGTGAGAAATAGGCGACACTCTATGTTTATTGTAAAATGTTATTTTAAAAAGACGTATTTGGATTATCGGTAATATTGAAATTATTTTGAAAATGTCTCACGGAAATAGTGTTGTACAGTTTGTTTAATGATAACTTCTTGTCCTCTATTTTGAATAAAGTATAAACGTCCCTTGAAATATTTTTATTAATAGTATAGATTTTATGTGTCTGGTTATTAGTCTATCACTTTTTAGACCCGTACGAAGAACGAAGTTCTTCGAAAAGGGGTCTTATGCGTTTGCCACTACGTTTGTAACCACCCCAATTTCGATCGAGGAGTAGGGAGGGAGCATCCATCATGGTACTCAGATGACGAATCAGCAATAAAAAAATGTCCGTCCGTCTGTCCGTCATCGCGATAACTTGATTTTCAAAAACTTTTTTTCCCTGAAAGGTAATCCAAATATCTTTTATGGGATTGAATCTGGACACTGTCGGCCCAAGGGCCCTCGAGCTAGGGCCGTTTAAGTGGTTTTTGGTCTTTTGTACATGACTCGATTTTTCCGATTTTCATAATTTTTTTTTTGGTTTGAAAGATCTGGGCATGGCGGACAATTTATGGAAAAAACTTTTTTAAATTTGAGCCCTTAGACTTAGCTAGGACACTAAAACAGTGTCTATGCTAGGGCCATACCTACATACCTACCTACATACCTACATCTAGGTACATACCTAGAGTAAATCTTTTCCGATTTTAAAAATTTTTTTTGATCGAAAGGTCTAGGACTGTCTCCCGTTTTATGGAAGGTAATTTTTTGATTCAGTCAGAACCCTAAAACTGAGTTTCTACTAGGGCCCAACGTGTTCGCTTACATAAGCTGGATAAATCCTAACTGATTTTGTTGATTCTTTTTCTATTTGAGAGGTAATCGAGTACCAAATTATATTCAAAAAGAAATTTGGACCCGGTGCCTGTGCTTAGGGCTGAAGTGGGTCTCAGGTCTGTCCTAAGGTTGGCCCAAGCCAAAATGGTTTTTCACTATGTTGTAGAGAAAATGGAGGGAAACATTCTTTTCTATGTAAGTATTTGTCCGAGGCCTCTCCTGAGGACCATAGGTCGGCCCTAGATAAAAAATTGGTTTTTTGCTATGTTGTCGTCTCGGCAATTTCCAATACAATTTAATGTGGACGTTATATCATACACACAATATTTACTTAAATACGTTTGAGTCTTTTTGTAACAAATCTATTCTGTTTGCCACATCTACTCTGATGCGTACGGGTCCTTTGCATATGTTTTAAACTAATTATTGATTTATATTTAAAATTCGAAGATTGGAACGATATTCTGAAATATTGGCCCTTCTGATATGTTCTTAAACTCTACTGTTCTAGTTGAGTTACATCTGATCGTTATTACAATGACAAAATAATTCTATTAAAAATTATCTGTTAATAATAGTAATAATAAAATATCTCAAACTGAGCGGGATTCGGTCCCCCTGGAAACTTTGCGAGTGACTCGAAAAAATCGGAAAAACCCGAAAAAAGTCAGGTTAAGTGTAACGTTTTTTTCGTTGTTCAACGAAAATGTAATTTTTTCACTTTTTTCACCAAACTGTATTTTTCCCTTATTCTACACATCCCAACGTTTTCAACGATGTATCAAAATAAAATTTTAATGGGTGGTAATAATAAACTACCGATAAAACAATTCAACTTTACCGATAAAAAATAATAAATGACCGTTAGTCATTAGTTAGTTATCGATCATTTATTATTTTTTATCGGTAAAGTTGAATTATTTTATCGGTCGAATATAATATCCCAATTTTAATTGTTTTTTAGCTGAGATATGAATTTTCAAAGTCAAAATTTCCTGTAAAATCTGACCGCTGCGAAAACTTGTTTTGACTTTAAACAGTCATTCCCAAAATAGGTTTCTCTAAATTTTTGATGTTAGTGACTTAAAAACATCTTTGGACTATGTTGAACATTTCCTAGAAAGTATGTTATAACTTGCCACCTCATAGGAAAATTTTCCTGGTATGTCTAAAATTTCCTTGCACGGTGAAAAATGTCAACGAGACCAAAATTTATATGCAAAATATACGATGTTTTTATTAAACAAATTCGTTTTAAATTAATTAATAATTCAGCAAAATTGTTTCTCGTTGTCTGATTGATGTCAGGATGACCAAAAGATTGGCTGTATTTGGCTATGGTGGCGCAACCATCGCTTTTTGATTGAAAATTTGATTTTTTTTCGTAAAGTATCAAGGAGATCTGGTCTGTGTGAAGGACAAAGTTGTTTGTTCTTGTCTAGTGGATGAGGTGATGCCCATAAACGTGGTCCCTATTGTCTGTTGTGGCATCACCAGCACTGAGAATACTTCTTCATGGAAGATGAGTAAGCTATCAGATTGAAATTGAACCAGGTAAAAGTGTCCGTTTCTGGAGCTTAAACTCCATCCCCTCTCTCTTCTATGGTTTTCGAGCCATCTGTAAATCTTACAAGATTGTTCTTACTGGCTAGCCATCTAACTAGTCTAGCCTACTTACGAGAATCGCCTCTGATGAAATCCGGTTTCGAAGTTATCCAATCTCAAGGCATAGTGAGAATTGGGGTCGCTATTAAACTTCTAATTTTTCCATGTCTAGCGTGCGAGTGTGGATTCGAAAAGCTATTCTACGCTGGAAGGGATGAGCTAGTTGGTTCGTTGGTTTTGGTTTCTATATTAAGGCCATTACAGCAACAATTCATATTTTTCTATTTTCAGCTTAAAAACTATCCGAAAGAAATCCGTAGCTAAGTGTGGACTTTCTCAGCGATTGTAGGTAACTGTCGATGTCGATTCAATTAACCACCTAGCTCATACTCGTTGTGCTACACATTGAGGGTAGTCATGACTCTAACCATCCGCTATTTGTAGTTAAGGATAGGATATCGCTCAGTAATCTTTGGCTAAGTTCCTCTGGTGAGAGATAATAGTCCTCTCAGGTTTTTTTATAAGGGTGAGGAAATCTTCATAGACACCCGGTCCTCCTGGACCAAAGTAGTGTTGGATTCCATCCTTCAATGACCTACCAACTGAAACCTCCCTCCTTATTCTCCGTGCTCTGTTTTCCCCTGAACCGCCTCACAGCATTACTACGGGGAGGGGCTGTGCTTTCGCAATTACTCTCTCAGATCAACTGGCAGTCTTCTTTGATCGTCTCTCCATGCGCTTTGCAGCTTCCTCAATATTTCTGCAGCTACATTATCCGCTACTCTCCACACCTACTCATCGCGGCAAATCTCCAATATTATGTTTTCGGCATTTACCTTTGACCTACTCACCGTCGCCAGCTCACCTCGCTCTCGCTCGAAGTGGAGGCAGACAAATAACACGTGCTCCACAGTCTCTTCCTCCCTCTCTTATGTTGTGCAGAAAGGTGATTCTTGTGAAACTTTTTTAATTTTGAGCTTTTGGACTCAGCCAGGGCCCTAAAACTAAATCTCTACTATTCAATTCTTTAATGAAAAGGTTTTTTGTGCAGTGTTGTAAAGAAAAAAGAGGCGAAATTTTTTGTTCGTGGAAGTATGGATCAGAGGCCTCTCCTAAGTGGTCTAGATCGGTTCTAAGATCGGGCCTAGTGCATTTTTTTTTTAAATTTTGGGCTTTTTTAATAAGGCTCGAAACAGGTCAAATTCAGGTCAATTCAGGTCACACTTTCAAGATGCTCTAGCCTCCCCAAATCGGAAGCTAAAATCGTCTCAGAGGCCTTCGCAGACTTGTTAAACATTCCTTAACTTTCGTCTTGAATAGATTCGTAGTTTTTTTCATATAGTTCAGTGAATCCTGTGATTGAAGGGTAGAAGACATGTTCAGGTCATCAGGTCAGGTCAGGATCATGTTTTTGAGTATCTAGCATTAATTAGTGAAGGTAATTTCGAAACAAAAGGTACGAAAATCAAACAAGAGTGTTAAATAATGTATTACGAGGCCGTCGAAACATCTGATGTAGCTCATACTTTCAATAAAAGGAAGCTGGATTACAAATGAAGACTGACCTGAATTTGACCTGTTTCGAGCCTTATTTTTTAAGGATTGGAGATGTTTTTTGCGCTGTTTCTTCGGACGGGTTTTTCAATATTGCCCTATCGGCAATTTCCAATCCAATTTGACGTCGACGTAATTTCATACACTTAAGAGTTTAGGCAACATTTACTTTGATACGTTCGAATCTTTTTGATACATCTATTCTGTTTGGCACATCTATTCTGATGCGTACGGGTCGCCTGCATATGTTTTATTTTAAACTTAGACTTAGAACTTATATTGGACTGAAAATGCCTTCGCAACATTCTCTCAACTATGCAATAAAATATAGTACACAGTTTCAGAAGTAAGTTTGTCAAGTGGATTCAATTTTATTGTCCAGAAAAAAATTGCTCTTGCATCAAGCTTCTGATGACTCAATTTTCTAAAACTCTTTCTTTAAAAACATAATTTCAAAATTTACGATAATTACGAAATAAATAATTTGTTATGTTTCTCATCGAACACCAAATTTAAATAATTGTTCACAGATTATAAGTGAGTTTTATTTTTACAACATTCTACATTTTCTTTATTTCGACTACTACCAGACCACCTCAATGAATTCATTATAATTTCGTATACCATCATCTCACTCGATATACTTGAAACGAAACATAAGTACTAAAACTGCCCGCGTTTGTTCTATATACTTATATATTTTATTATGAAATTTGATGGAATTAAATTTCTTCGGTCGTATCATTTATTTATATAAAAAGAAAACAATTTCGTCGTCGGAACATACAAGAAAGACGTAAATGTTTTTCATTTCTTTTTCTTTCTATTTTCAGTACCTTCTTCTTATATGGTTCCGGCTTTGTTGCTCAATTACTTATTATTAGTTTATTATTTTTGTTTTATTAACAACCGTTACCGTTGATTGAGTGTAAATAATTGATTTTCGTTTTGTTTCAAGTAATGCCCAAGGCAAAAAGGAATCCAATCGATGTCTTCAAACTTTTTTCGACTGTGCCTAATTACGGAATCACATATTGTCACAGCATTTGTAATACTTTTCCGTCTCGATACATTGACTGTGTTTACTTTTGTTTCATGGAAACTTTATGTCTTACAAGAAACTTGTAAGCAATACGAAATACAAAGCAATATTTCGTCTCACAATTAGATCGAATCCAAGTGTTCGACATTACGATTTCTAAAATTACAGCTGATCAAATAGATTCGCACAATAAGTGTATTAACTAATTTTCGTAATATATTTTGTCGAAAACAGATACTAACACTTTTAAGTTAAACTTTTTCGTAGTTTATTTAAAGAGTCGTTTAATTCAGAAATAGGCAACGACACTTAAAAAAAAGATACTAAAAGTTTACAAGCAGCACAAGGAGAATGAAAATAAAAATATGTGGAAGGGTTAAATGACACCGTATCACCTGCAATCGATTTATCAATATTGATATGATACGTTGCACCTTGTGTCGTTGATGTCATTACGGTCATATTATCACATGGGTGGAGCATTTGTGGCACTGTTCTGCACAATTTCTAGTTTATATTTTGATTTTGTATTCATTTTGGCGGATCAGAACCCTGGAGCAATCGTATGGTACTAAAAAATTTCTCCACCATTTTTCGTTAGAGCTTTATCTTTTTGCGAAACGACGGTTTCCGGGGGACCGTAGTCTTTATTCTATCTTTCTTTCGGGTTCCCCCTGGGTTCCAGTGTAATTCAGTTCAGAATAGATGCGGGACGTTACGACGTTACGAGCGACGGTGTAAAAAAAACCCTCCCGAAAGCACGCAATTTACCCCCGACCTAAACCCCTCAGGAGAGGTCTCGGACAAATACTTCAAAAATTTTTCCCCGCATTTTTCTCCACAACATAGCAAAAACTATTTTTTTGTTTAGGGCCGACCTACACATACCTCCATAGACAAAAATGTTTCCCTCAATTGCTTAATGCTCTGCAACATAGTAAAAAAGGCCCACTTGAGCCCTAAGCAAAAGCACCGGCCCCAAATGTTTTTACGAATATAATTCTATACTCGGTTACCTCTCAAATAGCAAAAGAATCAAAAACCGGTTAGGATTTACACGATTTATGTAAAGAAACACGTAGGGCCCTAGCAGAGACTCGTTTTTAGTGCCCTAGCTAAGTCCAAAGACCCAAATCCAAAAGCGTTTTTTCCATAAATTGCCGTATGACCATATCTTCCAAACAAAAAAAAAATTATGAAAATCCGAAAAGATTTACTTGAGTTGTGTACAAAAGACCAAAAACCACTTAAACGGCCCTAGCTCGGCGAAGCTAAGGGCTGCAATCACACTAGTCAAAAATAAATATTTTTTCGAGTTTCGTACTATATTTTTCATTCCGAGGGCTCAAAAAACTGCTTTTCTGTTTTAAAATAGGACAGAAAACAGCAGTTTTCCGTCCTAGGAATGAAAAATATATTTCTTGATAAAACAAAAAAATATCGAAATTGACATACTGCGCTGGTGTGATGGACTATTGAAGCCCTGTGTATTCTAAACTTTATTTTATGTCTTGTCTTGTCTTAGACAAGATGAGATTTGAATTTGTAAAATGTAAAACATCCTACCCATAATTTTCACTGAAAATCGTTCAGAAATTCACAAACGAATTGCAGCCCTGAGACTTATCACCTCGCACGTATGAAGAGATAAATATTTTGCATTTTACATGATTTACGTTCTACATACTATATGCTCACATGCACCTGTTATGTAATATTCATACAGCGCCAACATAGCGACTAATTTCATTTGCAAGTCGTGCGCCTTCTTTTTATTTTTACTTTTACATAAAGAGTTCATTTTGAATTGTTAATGGACAAAATGCATGTTTAACGACAGTACCATTAGTCTGGAAAACCCAAAAAAAAATTATTTCAAATCAACTTTTTGAACTGATTCGGTGGCGTAGCGACGCGTGTGTCATGTCTATATTTTTGGCGTAAAGTTATCGTCTTATATATTGCTCTGATGTTCACGATATTGCATATACGTGATGACATTTTTTGGTGTGTAAATACATCGTTTGTTTCATGTCGCACATATACTTTTCGTGTCAGTACATTTTTTAGCAATTAAAGTTAATTAACTACACTGCGAATCATGGAAAAATGTATTTTGTAAATATTATCTTCTTCGAGGTGGAAATTTACCCGTAATAGAACAAATACATTTATTTTCATCGTCATGGTTGTATGAAAAAATTTTAATTAATGACTGCTGACTTTAATGGATTTAAATTTTTTGGAGAAATGTATTTTAGTTCTCGCAAAGAAGACAAATTGGAAATACAACGTAGCTCATACGTTACATTTAAAAAGGAGGGAACTGAACCATATGCATCATAATTGCTGTCAAACACATTAATATATGAAAGAAGTAGCGTAAATTCCAATGTTCATAATAAAGATTACTTGAAACTGGGCCAAGAAAAATGTTTTGCGTACAGTTGTAAAAGAAATAACTGTGCTCCAGAAATCTTAACCACACCGTCACTATCTTCAACAGTTTAGATAAATCACACTATTTTATTCAGTTTTATTCAGATCTCAAAAGCAATTGTCTTGCGATAGGCTTTCCTAATGTCATTGCATGCTTTGTTCAGTCGAAGAAATTCTTTGAGGAAACAGGTACGCCTGTGACTACAGAGGACTTAATTTCTAAATGTTACACTTTGATTTATGGCAATGTAATTTTACATTTAGAAACGTCAAAGTGTGGGTACTCTGCAGAGCGTAATTTTGGCTGTAAAGTAATCTCATTTAACTCGAATGACCTGATACACCTGATGTAACATTTGTTTACAATATTTTATAGCTCCAGCTGGTAATATTCATTACCTGGACAAAAGTTACCTGCAGCAGGTGCAGTTTTTTAATAAATCAGTTCAGTTCGTATAAAGTGGCTGGGGTCCATGCACTGTTACGAGTTCTATTTATAATTCTGATGCGGTTTTTTCTCAAAACACTAAAAATTGGACTGTTACTCTAAGGGGCTTCTTTCAATGTGGCTCTTCTACACATTTTTACTATCAAATTGTCGCATCTATGGCATGGTATTTTATTTCGATGAATTAACTAACATTTTCACAGTTAAAGTTGTCCTACCTACAACATACGTAAATAAATAAAAACCAACAAACCTCTTACAGAGGAGGTGTGACGCAAGTCTTTTTGTCTACTCACAGAAGTTCTGAAATCAGAGGAGGGTGACACATTCAGCTTTGATACTCAAAAAAATTAAAGCAAAGTTACTTTGTGTATTTAAAAAATTGCGTCACGAATTCCAGACCCTACAACGATACACACACGCGCAAAAATTTAAATTTGCATAGCACAATCTTCGCCAGTAGTAAAAGTCAAATTTTTACATTGTAAAAACTGAAACTGAAACAATGCAAAAATTTGACTCCCATCATTATTAAGTAGTACAATATTTTGGTCGATAATTAAAGACATTAGGCGAGGTGGCAACATTTTAGATCGAGATGATGAACTGATTACAAATAAGGATGTAGTCCTGAAGACTTAAGGTGGTGTTGAAGTAGGGAAGTTTGAATCTAATATCCAATACATGACGGCGCAAAACTTTTTGATTTGGCACCAGGTTGCCCTCTATGAACAATGAAAAAGAATGAATGAAAAAGAAGGCAGCCTAGTGCCAAAAATTGAAGAATATTACTATGACGGCGTTGACGAATGCTTTACAACGCATCAATTTTCATCTTGGCACCGGGCTGCCGCTGCCTTCTACATTTAAACGAGCATAGCTCAATTAGACAGCCTGGTGCCAAGATAAAAATTGATGCGTTGTGAATCATTCGTCAATGCCGTCATAGCGATATGCTTAAATTTTTGGCACCAGGCTGCCTGCTCTGTACCGTCGAACCATGATAAAGTAAGCAGCCTGGTGTTAAATTGAAAATTATTTTTCCAAGGAGTACTTGCTATTGGCTTTGGCATTACCTTACATCATTTTTTGATCCCAGGCTTCCTAGCCAAAAATGCAGTCTTCCACTTGTTGCAACTTTTTGAAGGTTGCGTACTTCAGATTCAAGATCCAATAGTTACATGCACTAGGATCATTCCAGTGCATGAAAAGAACTATAATTGCTGAATGTATTGGAGATTCTCAGTAAAATTGTAACAAAGTGCGCCATCAATATGTGGACCTTCACCTTAACGAATCTATTTGTCTCTCTCAATGATGTTATTGAACCTGATAGAAAATTCTAGTTCGATGGTTGAGGAGGAAACTCGTGAGCGAAAGAGATTAGACAGAATTTGTTAAGAATAGGCCATCAAGTGAGATCCATTGGCTGCAGCATTTTCAATATAGATATAAAGGTTCTGCCGTAAAGGGAATTTCGTTTTTGAGGGGATGCAAAGAGAAGATCTTCTATCTCTAGCAAGCTATCTAAAGAAATATTGATTATTGGTTATTGGCTATTGATTAAACAGTCACTAAGTTGTTTAGACATACCATAAACCAAAGAGGTCCAAAGATAGACCCTTGAGGGACACCAAACTCATTCGTCAGCTCATCTGAATACACTCGATTTAATCGATCTTTTTGCAACCAGTTACTCAAATACCTTTTTAGCCACCTCAATGTCCGATTACTAACATCGCATTGCCTAAGCCTGTCAATGAGTATTTTTGGATTTATGGACTTAAAGGCCAGTTGTAGATTCAGAGAATTTTGTTCTTTCTTCCATTCATGTGGTAAGTCGTGAATACTATTTCTGATGTCACAATATCGTAACCATGACAAAAAGAAGGTTACAATGGGGACCAAGACAGACGATCACATAAACTCTTTCGAGGGTGACTGCAGACGTACAAACTACAGTGTTACACAAATAAATTTGGGGAATTAAAAGCAATCGACATAACTTTGATAAAACTGTATTATTATTATTACACTAGCCAACAGAGGTTTTGTGTTTTAAAAACCAATGATGACACTTTACAAATTCCGACTCTAATATTCCGAATCTGAATTCCAATATTTCCTATCGGGCTACGTTTCGCCAGTATCATCCTCGGAATCTGCCATACATTCCCAAGATCCCAGAGCATTTGCTTACAAGAACAAACTTCCACTTATAAGTAAAAACATTTACTTACAAGTAGAAGGATAAGTAAAGCTTTTATTTCTGAACCGTTGCTTATGCTTATAGCATTTGCTTGCTTCAAATATAAGTAAATTCTAAAACGATCCATTGCTAAATTGCCAAAACGATCGTCTAATGGAATCCACATCTTGACTGAATCTATAAGCTTCCTTTTTTATTCACCCGTAAGCCGAACCCCTTCTTTCACCAACAAAGCCCTTCAGTTTCCCTTATATCCTCGTTTCAAGATAACTACCCTATTGCTCCCTAAAGTCGACCATTTATGTGGCCCTACTTAAAAGTCATGAACTAAGAACTAGCCAAAACAACGTAAGAGGTGTGACGCAAGTCTTTTTGTCTACTTACAAAAGTTCTGAAATCAGAGGTGGGTGACACATTCTGCCTCGATGCGTTGTGTTTTTAAAAAATTGCATCACAAATGCCAGACCCCACAGCGAAATAATTATTCAGCACTTTCAATTTTCAAACACAAAAATTTTAATTTGCACAGTATAATATTCGCGGAAACAAGTAAAAGTCAAATTTTTGAAGTGTAAAAACTGAAAGTGTTGAAAAATTATTAGTTCTATTTTAGAGGCGTCAGATTGAACAATTTTTTGATCAGAATATACGAGTATATGCGAGCGAAGCTACCCAAAAAAATATTTGCAATAGGTATGCTTCGAGAATTGGTTAACTTTTGTTAACTTCGGAAATATTTCAGCAATCTTTCAAGTAATTTGAAAGTAAATATATGTCGGATTTTTATTTTGTCCGTATGATGTTGTGACAATATTTCTTTAGTGTATGTCTGCCTCCCAACCACTCATCCCACCATTCCTCTTACCCCATGCGTTTTATATTTGTTCATTTCAGCAAAATAATAAAATCTGTTTTCGAATTACGCATTTCGAAGAATGAAAATTTTAAAAGTCGAAATAATACAAAAATTACAAATAAAGCCATATGCCACAAATTCATTTGTCCAAAACTTGAATGATGTCATAGTCATTCGATTGAAATTTATCAAGTGAATAACATATGCTTAAGTAACATGAAGCGCACAGCGCTATAATCCTAGCGAAAGATAAGTTAAAACAAATCGATTAAAGACTCGCACGATCAAAAATGTTGAGCTGTAATTTTGTTGATCAGAAGAACGAAAAAGACAGCTTTGCTTTGCAAGTGAATCAACAGCACTAATAAAAAACGCAAATGAGAAAAGTAAAAAGTGGATTTCGTACTTTTTTCCTCCGACATGTCATAACATAGGAAGAACACATACATGTGTCACTGTTTGCAGGAACAAAAAATTTTTTAAACATTTGTGCACTTAAGCGCCTTAGATTACTTGAAAGTAATGTGCTATTAGATTTCTGTTTCTAGAATTTACATTGAAAGAATTATCGAAACTCTATATTCACTTTAACTTCTTTTATGGCGGCTAACTTTACAGCTTTGATTGCATGCTATAATACTTGCGAGACTTTGCTAATTAAATATGTTCTGTAAGTTAAATATATGGAAAAGATTAATGTTGCGACGGAAAAAAGTTTTGAAATTTGCTAATTTTTCCTTTGCAACCAAGCCAGACAGATAAGCGAATGTAGTTTTTATGTCTTATAATGAATAATGTTCCATGTACCAACGAACGTTGCTATTAAGAGGATATCCTGGTGAATAATTTACTTGCTTTTTGCATGTGAAATGAGGGATGTAAAATTGTCCACTGATGGAATAAAAACAATGACGAAGTTCTAACTAATTTTTCTATGTGAAAGTTTGCTGTTTTTAAAATTTATTGCTTTTTTAAAAATTCCATTCCATTTAAAAAAATCCATTGACTTTTTTACAGAAGTTTTCGACGAACTATCTTTTCTCTGTGTCGGTGAACCGGAACCTCCGGTAAAATAACCGGTTTTCTTTCTGAATAGCATTACATTCTGCAATAGATTCCAAATTTAAGGACGAATAACAGTATGATATGATATGAGGATTCTTGGGAACAACATGACATACACGTACACGGAGAAAAATATTTCACGGTAAATCCATGCTTCCCATTAAAAGTAGCATACATACAACTATGCAATACATACATTTAGAGATTTTTGCGTGGTTTGGGTTTCGGCATGGTGAAAAGGATAGTAATTTTTTACCGTGAGTATTTTTCTCTGGGGAGCAATGGAATAATAATATTAGGAAGATATCAGGGAAGATTTAGGGGTCCCATCGGTGAAAGAGGTGTGAAACAATCGGAAATTTCCATTTTTTACTGATGCATCGGGAAGTCACGCTATTTGGTTAATCGAACTAAGCGGGAATTTGGTTTTTGATTTCTACCACCCGGTGTGTTCGACTTATTGCTTCCCGTTCAGTTCCGGCTATAAATATCACAACAAAGAACTTCTTCAAAGGTTAAGTGGGACGCAGTCCACTTCCAAAATTAATGATATGATATGATAAAAATACGCAAAAAATTATTATGCAAAAAAGCTTTTAAAAAAAAATTCAAATGTTTGAAATTGCGTCACAAATGCCAGAGCCAACAACGAAATAATTTTTCTGTACTTTCAGTTTTTACATAGCAAAAATTTGATCTAGTTTTCGAGAAAATTTTTCATGTAAAAACTGAAAGTGTGGCTCTGGCATTTGTAACGCAATTTCAAACAATTGAATCTACTGATATCATTAATTTTTGAAGTGGAAATTAAGGACTGCGTCACACTTTACCTTTGAAGAAGTTTTTTGTTGTGATATCAGTCGTTTTGGAAGTTCGTACATTCTCACAACGAAAATCTTCTTCGAAAAAAAAAATTACCGCGGCGGCTGCCATATCTTGCGGTGGCCACTCCCACTTATAAGTATAGAAATGTTCACCGTCACTTCCTCTACAACCCCCACTGAAACGTAAAGAATTGTTCACAGTCACTTTCTCTACAACTCTATCTCATCATCCAGAAGAAACCATCGAAATAGCTATAAAATGACTGAGAAAACATTAATTTACTAACAAATCCAAGATGACGTCACTTTGACAGCAGACAGTCATTTTCTTAAGACCACAAAAAATTCTACTTACCAATCACTACAACTTTCCCGAAGAAACCAACTCTCTAAGTATTGTCATTCCGAAGCTAAAATTCGAAAACAAAAAAAACCCAACTTTTGCCGACGAAAACCCAAGATGGCGCAGCTTTGACAACTGGCAGACATTTTCTTAAGACCCCAAAAAAATATCCTGATCAAACTGGCTCGAAGAAACCAACTCTCTTAGTCTAAGTATTCTCATTCCGGAGCTAAAATTCGAAAACCCAAAGAAACATAATTTATTCCTTACAAAAATCCAAGATGGCGTCGTTGTGACAGATTTCTGTTGATCCCAAAAAATTCACCTGACGAAACTCTATAAGTTTGTAGAAGACATCGAGCCTCTAAGTATTGTCATTCCGAAGCTAAAATTCGAGAACCAAAAAAACCTAATTTATTGCTTGGAAAAATTCAGCAATTTTTTTAAGATCCCAAAAAATTCTCCTGACCAAACTCTATAACTTTCCCGAAGAAGCCAACTCTCTAGCTATTGTCACTTCGGAGCTAAAATTCGAAAACTCCGAGCATTACCGGAAAAACCCTGAAAATTTACCACTTTTCCACATGCCACGGGGTCATTCCATGTCAAATCACGCAAAATTAAAATCGACCATCTCACATTTCGATGAATTGGTAGGATGTAGGAAGTCCTTTCCTCTAAGTCTAAATATGACGATTCATAAGTTTCTGTGTTCGAAAATGAGTTCATAGAAGTGTGTGGACTTCTTTTTCGGGGTGTGGGGACTGCGTCACGCCCTCTGCTTCCGCTGCGGGCATGATAATGGTGTCTGGATAAAAGATTTACCCGGAACAATAGTCGCATCTGAATTACATCTCTACTGGAAATGGATTCTGAAAATTGTTTACATCTCCGTTCTCGCCGGAAAATTGGATTCGAATCAGCAGGAAATCTCTGACTGATTATCGGTTCCCGGGAAATTTTTGAATCAGTTTATGACAAGGAAACATTATTTCCATGCTATTTAACCGAGCGTTTAACAGAATGTGAAAGCGGATCTTATTTCGGGTATTGGTCTGAGAGGCTTTCTTTAGACGGTCAGTAGTTCCTTAGCTTAATCTAACTGAACTTTGAACTGAGTTAAATAATCTTATAAAAAGTTGAGAGATGCAAGCGAGGATGCAAAACTCTGCATTTCGAAACAATCTTACCGCTGTGTTTTCATATTTGTTCGGTAGCTTCTCCATCTGTATCGTGTCCGATAACCGCCCGTTGTCGAAGAGACAAACTTTTTTTGGTATTTTTTTGTGAAAATCGTGACAAGAGCTTCCCAAAAATTCCATTGAATCTATCAAGGGCGGTTGAGAGAATTTACATTGAAAAATCGTCAGTAAAAACTCTTTGCCTCATAAAACTCACATAACTGACTACATTTCAAACAAATTAATAAAAATATTTTACGACATTAACAAACAATAAATTTTATATGTTTGCCAAATATCTATCCTTCTATGTGAATGACCCTGTTCGTCTTATTAACCTATTTTAGATTTTCTGTTTATTTTTGTTCATCCTCAATGGCTTTCAACTTTCAAAAAGTCAAATGAAATTAAAATCATCCGCCTACAGCCTTACTTTACCTCAATCGAATCATTCAATCGTTTTAAATTCGTTTTTTAATCATTTTATGAAAAAATGATTTGTTTATGAAACAGTTTTTGCGAACACCATATGAACGGCACAACGTTTTAATACCTACCTACACGTGTTACATTACTGACTTACGATGAGGCTTATAACAACCTTTACATTTTGCACTTTAAACTTTGGGAAAATAAGTTTCTCACTATATATTTTCCCACTTTCACCATTAAAAGTTTTTGATTTTAAAATTTACATACATTGGGGATTTGAAAAGATTACAAACGAAAAGCTCAACAAAGTGCTGCAAAAATTAAGTTGAACAAAACTTTTCGGAATTGTCGGTTAAGTTTTTCTAATACAATAAAGAAAGTTTTGTTATTGAAAGAAATCAATAAATTGATTTTTCGTTCACTTTGTTGTTATATTTTTTCGTCAATGAGTGACTTTGACTTTATTCGTAAAATAAAGTTTTTCCATTGTTACCATTTTTTCATGTTTTGTCATGTTCGTGTCACATTGAACCGCTCAACAAATATCAATTTATCGCAAAATTTTTCTTTATCTCACATAATCTGAAATATTGGGGCAATATATTCAGTTGTAACTTTGTGTTTTCTATTTAACATATCGAAAAAATGTCTGTTTTGAAATTCGTTTACTTTCAATATGTGAGATCAGCTTGTTCTATGTTTTCATGATCAGTTTGCTTTAAAACAGCAGCATAAATTTATTATTGCTTCATCTTTTGTGCCTTCGTCTGCTTCTGCATCGTGCTCATAAAATAACCTTGAGCCATCAATTACCCAACAAAATAATATTCAAATGATTTCTTTTCGCTGAGGTATGAAGGTGTACTGTAGCCTTTCCTCAATGGTCCGTATGAAACAAGCAATAAGATGGTGGACACTTTTATATGAGTCTGTTGGGAGCAAAAACCGGTCTATTTTAACTGTCAAAGTGACGTTTTAAACGTCAAACAAAAAAATTTCGAAATATTCAAAACCTGTTTATTTTTCCTCTATTATATAACCTAACAGGGTTCAGGAAAAATAATCATGTTTTGAATATTTCGAAAAAATTTTTTGCTTGACGTTTCAAACGTCACTTTGACAGTTGGAATAGACAGTGTTTTGCTCCCAACAGACTCATATGAAAAATCCGGTATTATCGCCCAATTTTATGGGGGCCATTCATAAATGACGTTCGACACTTTTTGGTCGTTCATTTTTACTTCCCTTCCTTACCTTCACCAGTTCTCTAGGCGAATACATATATTTTTTCACCCGTAAGGGTTCGATTACCTTATTTTCTTCACTCAAATGCAGCGGTTTGTTTACGTTTCGTCTAATGACAGTTCGGACGACAAAATTCTTATTTTCTTACCTCTTGTTCTCCGCGGGAGTAAAATCGTAATTCAAACTGTCATGATTTGTTTTATGGAATGTTCTTGTGTTGTTATGTTTTCTTTTTGTTGATGTGAACGTTTTGGGCTATTCTACAGCATGTACAGTGGGAACGGACTTAATGGCAGAAAAGTAAGATTTTTGTTGTATGGAAAAAATCCTAGTTAAGCTTCAGTGAAAAAGTTTTTCCAACATCGAAAACTTTGACTTTTTGACGTTTAGACACTTGAAGCCGTTCCCACTATACAGGCTGTTCTAGTAAATTTGTTCGTGATAAAAACTGTAATTCACACTTCGCACGCACAAAAAGTTATGTGTTACCCTCAGGGAAAAAATTGAACTCCAACTCGAGCAAATTGGGGCCCTCGTTCCGGTCTGGCGCTTTTGTTAGAACTCATCATCTTCTCTCCTCGGATATCAAAATAGTTGTTTGGATTACAAGGGATAAAAGTATGAAAATTCAACCCCGTGCGAGAATTGCTGCCCGTCCCGAACGCAAGGGCCGCAATCGCACAGGTTGAATTTTGATATCCGAGGGGAGAAGATGATGAGTTCCAACAAAAGCGAAAGTTTGCGGCCAGAGCAGAGCGAAGGCTGTAATACCCCCGAGTTGGAATTCAATTTTCGTGTTATGACGATAAGTTGACAACACATAAGTTGAATTTTTTTATTTTCGGTTCGAGTAATGAAATAGTGTTTTATGCTACATGAACTGTAAAATGGTATTTCGGTTCGAGGTTGAGTAAATGGTTCGAGACGAAGTCGACAACCTAGTTTACGATCCGAGAACTAAGATACCGTTTTATATTTCGTGTAGCAAAAATAGTTTTATGTATAGAGCGGCTGAAAGTTCACTTGCTCTACTGTAAAGTGGACTTTACAGTAGAGAGATATATAATAGTATATTATAATACAAGGGGTATAATCAAGTAATTGTAGTCGAGGTTGGTAAAAGTTCGAGGGGCGTCAGCACCGAGAATTTTTACCTACCATTACTATAATTACGCGATTGTTCCCCTTGTATTATACGATAGTTTATCACATTTGAGCCTATAATTGTCAATTATGCACAAAAAAAAAAAATAACTACAAAATTAATATAAATCAAAAATTTCGTATGAAAACACTCATCGAATTTGTTGCAAAAAATGTCGTCTAGATTGATTTTTCGATTTAGTATGCGGTTGTTATAACAACACACGTTTTATTCTCATTTTTAAAGAACCGGGTTATAATAGCGTCATTACAACCCTACTTTTAACAAGAAAGTCGACTATAATAGGCTGATTAGGGTAATAATTGGCTTATTATAGGCGGGAATGTGATAAAGGTTATTTATCTATCTAATCTCGAAATTATCACTCTAGTGCAAATTTACTTGCATCTCTTGGCAAAATTGTTATTTTGTCGTGTGGCATTATGATCCACGACTTCGGCTAGGGCCACAATGCCCCACACGTCAAAATAACAATATTGCCAAGAGATGCATAATCTACTATTATGGCACACTGTGTGTGTTTGTGTCTTGTATCGAAGTAAACGAATAATAAAGTAAAAGAAAGCGGGCAATAATGAAGATTGTATGAAATATTATTGCCTTTGTCGATAGAGAGCGTATTGACGTCTCGAAGTATATAAGAGACTCATACTACATTTATCTATAACCTACTTGGAGATTTAGCGCATCGTTAAAATTAATATTTTTATAAGTGCTACGCTTATCAGTGACGGGCAGACGTGCGACTGTATGGATTTGTGAGAGAAATGTTCTCCATACATTTGTTCGTGGGCGGTAATATAGACAAACACAATTTATCTAAATTATTATCGCCCACATTTGTAAAATTTTGATATTCACTTCACAACATTTCGTTTCAACTCTTTCCACCAAAAAATCGTGTTTTACGTGGTCCAAATACAAGCGAATAAGTGGAATAAGTGGAAAGAGAGATAAAAGAGAAATAAAAAAGGTGCACATGTACGAGCGAATTCTATTCCTGTTGTATATAATTATCACTGTCTGGCAAATGTATGGGGAAGTGTTGGTTGATATCATAAGCAGGGACATCATACCATTTTTATTATCGCCCGATTCGCCACACATTTCGTCGTGGGTGATAATAATTTAGGTGAATTGTGTGTATATTACCGCCCACAAATAAACGTATTGAGAATAGTAGAACGATAATACAGAAGGATTCAACACAGCTTATTATTATGTCGCTACTGCAAAAATCAATTTTTACCAACTCTTTCCAAAATGTTTATTTTGACGATTTGAAAGTTATGTACCGATCCGAAGTAGAGGTGTAGGGTCGACCTTTTTTCCAAATCTGACCCGAACGGAACCCGATCTAAAATGAAAATTTCAAACCCTAACCAAACTCGAATAAAAAAAAATCAAAACCGTCCCGAGCCCGAAACCCAGACCCGAACTTTTTTTTAAGAAAGTTTTGCTTGAAATGTTTTTTTCAAACTCAATTTTGAGAAAATAATTAAGTGAATTAATTTTTTCGGTTCGGGTCGGTTTTGAAGTTGAAAACCCGATCTGACCCGACCCGACAAAAAAAAAAATAAATTCAAAAACCCGACCCGAAAAATTGATCGGGTTCGGGTCGGGATTTTAGTCGAGTTTCGGACGGCCCGCTCACCCCTAATTCGAAGGTGTCCATATTCCAAATCTTAAAAGTCTAGATGGAGGTGCGTGGAGGATAGAGGTGCGTGGAGGATGGAGGTGGGTATGGAGTGGAGGTGCATACTCTTTTATCTGCCGAGATTAGATATTTCGAGATGAAGAATTTTTCGGCTAGGGCTACAAGCAACCCACTCGTCAAAACCACGAATTTAGAAGCAACAACGTAATATGCTATTACGCTTTGAAGCAATAAAAATATGCTCAGCAAGTGAAATATTAAAGTTTTTGCAATATTTGCACTTGCCTAGATCGGCCAGTAAAATAGTTCTCCAGAATTGACAAAGTGTCACCCTCCGGGACTAATGGCGTTGTTTCCAACGATAACAAATTTCATTTTCAATTTCTGAGAAAAATCATTATTAAGAAATTACAACTTCGATTGGAATCACTGCACTTCTAATTGGAATCCAATTCAATAGAATTACAGACTTAACAGTCACTACACATAGTGGAAACAATGTTGCATTCATTTACGATGTTTTTAGCCGATTTTGCAATCTACCTAATTTCTATATCTCCTCTCTTTTGTATACTCAGTAATCCCTCAATTATAATTTCTTCCGCATTTTGAATGTAATTTCTCGTAACAATATTACTTCCAATGTTGTCACATATTCGCTATGTGGAACCGAAACAACATTTTTATTACGAAATAGCGACGTGTTTTTATGAATAAAAATTCAATTTATGAATTGTGCTTGACGTTTAGACACGGTTATTGTTGCTTTTGCATTTGTTCAAGAGCACATCATTAGCATCGTCTAGAGTGTACTTGAAAAAAGAGTGAAAATCAACAGTAACATTTACAAAAGAACGTGAACTCCGGAACGTCGTTAGTTATAGTTTGTGATAAAGGTGTACTACACTGTATTCTGATAGACAATTCGATGTAAGGTTTATAGTAGAAATGTGCACAATTTACCTTTTATTGTCGCTATACGCGCTATGTCTTTGTGCGATACGTTTAAGTACGTACTAGACTAGAAGCTCTTGAATTTTACTTGAAACTCTATTATATCAAGTTTATTAATATTCTCAAATGTTACTTTTTGTAGAGTGTGACAGAGACGTGATTGCATGAATTTCATGTTTTACGAGTAGCATGAAGCATAGTTAATTAATTTATTATCGGATTCAATCTTCTTTATTCTATTTCCAGACGTTACACATAAATACTTAAGCTTGCAAGGGTCTATAAGTTTCTAGCGTTATGATTCCGTGTTGTACATTATCTCTTTTATACCGCTGCACTGCACCATGTGCAACATACATTTACACATTTGAGGTGCAAAAATCCCTTTTCGTATTTCTTATGCTTTCCCCGGTGATGACAATCATGCCGTTTCGATGGATGAATCAGTTAATGTTCTGCGTAATCGTGGTAGCGCACACTTATGACATTTAAGTCAAAGTGCATAGATGAGAATCTACACATCACTGAGTCACTCAAAGGATTCTTGCTGCAGTTGAAACAGATATATCTATTAGAAAAAGATAAACTACGCAATTTCGATGCGAATTGTAAACTAATGTACCAATCATGGTATTTATGTTTTTATTCGAGCGAAACGTAATTAAACATAAGGTTGTCCTGCCTTTGTATGCATTCAATATTAGTTTAAAAAAGTCGCCGTCCTAGGAACATTAAAAATGGTAAAATGTAATGTGGAAAAGTTTCACAGTTACGCGGGTTTTTTCGAAATGAAGGTGGTGTAACTTGAAAAGATTAGTTCGAGTCAATCCACCCAATTTGTGCGATGTCGGCTTATGTCAAAGTATACGACATTGCAAGACGAACTGCATGGGTTGACAGGCACACCATTTTTCAAATTATGAAATTCGTCGTGAAATTGTGTTTACTTTGACATATTAAGCCGACGTCGCAATAATGGCGTGGATTGCTTCGCTCTACAGCTACAACCCACGCCTTTAGATGGTCACCGGCTTATGTCAAATATAGGTATTTCCCCGATACGATGCTTAAGCTGTCAAGCAAGTAATATCATTATTTTAACAGCTGTTACATCGTGTCACCCTCTTCGTAACGATTTTTCTACTTTCTCCTCTTGTCAGAAAAATACCTATTGAGTATTCGATCTACAACAATACCATCAGTAAACTAAATATCTATCAAAACATCGTGTTGGTTCCTGTTTCCTTTAAATTCACTTTTGTATACTTCCGTGATAGTCACTTTAATTCCCAACACACATCTGAACATTTTGTAAGAGATACAGCAGTCTACCGGTTGTCATCTCTTATGTATAAATACACATAAAAATTGCTAAAGTAAATTTTTCATTGTCTGTTCTGCTGGCCAAGAAGGACCGTATTATGCGCATGCACGCATATGTGTTTAGGCTATCATTCATTCATTTTTGTATGAGCTATTGTGTTTGCGAATTTTTTTCTTTTATGTTGGGAATAAAAATATGGAAATATGAAAGAAAATTTATGGAAACTTTTTTTGTATTTAAATTTATTTAATATTTTATTCATTGCAAAGTTATATACTGAATGAAATTTGTACAGCAAAGTGTTACTGGTCATGAACATAATAATTTTAGAAATCGATATTTTTCTGTTAGAATTTAAAGAAGGGAAGGGAAGAGCCTCGACCGTCAAAAATAGAACTACATTTAGCATCAAAGATAGAAACTTTTGAATGAAAATGCTTTACAGTTGTAGATTTGCTATCTTCATAAAACAAACCGACAAACCGAAGGGTTTCTAATTGACCCCGAGTGTTACTAACATATATATATGAGTCTCATATATTCACATCTGTTCTTTTGTTATTTACAACACCTTAACTTAAATCCAATTAGGAAAACAACAAACAGAGTATTACGTTACACTTGACAATTTCAGCTGTTCAGTGATTTCACTACGCTGACACTTGAGACTTGAGATTGCAGATATTGTATTAGAAGATTTTGTTTTTGTGTTACACAGCGTAGCCTTGGTAAGAATTTTGTTTACTTGTCTTTTTTCAGTGTAAAGTGGTAGTTTCGCAAAATTTGAGAAACATGACAAACACGTCAAATTAGATAGCGTAGATGTGACTGATGTGAAGCACCTCGACTTTCGTTGAGAGAAGTTTTTCAAACCTTAAAAAAATCCATTAAATTCATCACAAATATTAGACTCCAACAAAAATGGGAGTTTTCAACTTCCCCTCCATCTCCTTCTCAACGACTTATCCTCGTAATCATGGGCGTGCGGTAAGAATGCGCCCTTGACGCTAGTCCATATACGAACCAAAAATTATGAACAATTTTTTTCGTAGACTGAGGAACCATATATACAACTAAGTTTTGACTTCCTTGCCTTAAGACGTATCCCCCGGAAAATATTTTTACCGGATTCAACGGAAAATTCTAACGTGAGGTGTCTTTCCACTCATTAAAATCGGCTCAGTTGATCCGGAGATATGACCTTAAGAAAATAATCATTTCCTATACAAAAAGTGCATTTTCATAGAAGCCAATGTTAATGAAAACATCCTACGTTAGTTAGTTACTTGCTGGTCTCCATTGGTCCTTGTATGAAAAACGACTTTTTTGGCTCCCGCTCGAAAATGGCTCGATAACTTAACCTTCGGCTGGGCATTTTACGCCATATGAGATTTTAAAAACAGGGGTACCGGCCTCGTTTGGGCGCCAGGGCTCTTAGAAGGCGCGATATAGAGTCCATAATGTACTTGTTTGTGTGTGTAATGTGTATGGTAATAGTAGATTATTGAACAGGCCAGTAAGTGACGCGTTAAATAATTGTCTTTTTGAATATACAGGAATAACATACAAATAAATAATTACGCATCGAGGAATGTTTTTATGCAAAAAGCCTTGAGAACTGTTTTTGGACGAGGGTAGAGTTTAGATTCCGAGCCGAAGGCGAGGAATATAACTACACGAGCCAAAAAACAGTTCTCAGAACTTTTTCCTTAAAAACATTCCGAGATTGAGTAATTATTTGTTTGTATGTTATTCTTGTATATTTAAAAAAATTATTTAACAAGACTCTTACAATGGCCTGTTCAATATACTGGTTTATCTGAAAAAGCGGTCGGTATAGGTGAAACAATTACAATTTCGGATTCACAGTACTTTTCATGTTACGCAAATTGGTATGATATGCATGACTGTGTGCAACGGTATTTACGATTTATTTCAGTGTCTACTCGCGAATTTATGAAAATTCATGAAATAATATAGGCAATGACTTGTGTAAAAATACAGCTTAGCAAAATTCATTCCTTTTTCACGCCATTCAGCCAAACACCACTGCATAGAGTCGTTTTTCTATATTTTTTCACGGTGTTCCTTTATCAAAATAAAGCTCTATTGAAGAATCTAACTAGAGTCATCTGATATCTGGTTTGAACTTATTGTGGATCGCTCTTTTCATTTCTAAAGCCTAATTTAAGTTCTTGAGAGTCCGTCTCTTCATTTCTTAAATCACCTCGTCGCGACGGTAGGAGCGTTTTGATAAATGCGTCATTCGTACAAAGCACGTTGTTGTCGGTATATGGTGAGTATAATGTCACATGAAATTCAATTAATTTGCTGTTACTGGATTCAGAAACTATAATTTCGTATGAAATTCAAGTAATTTATTTCTTCACATAACGATGAATTTATCGGCCTATTTTGCGGCCGATAAATACACCATACCGGCCGCTTTCAGATAAAACATTTTGTATGAGAAAATGTGCGGTGTTGGAGATAGAGGTTTGGTGTCTAAGGGAAAGTTGGTTGTGGGTTTGGATGTGTACACACTGTGTCACTGTGTAGTGTATCGGGGTGACCGCCAAAATGGCGGAAAACAAACGGAGGCTCAAAAAAACTTTTGATATGTTCATTTTCGTCTCATGCTATTTTCTTTACAAAATTTCCTTATGTCAACTGTAATTTAAAATCTTTTTTATCACAGGGTCACTAATTTACAATTTAAACTTTCACTGTATTCTTTAAGAATTTTCCCAATTTATTTTCAAAAGTTTCTTCACTTTTTTCGTATACTTCACATCGCTCGGCAACGAATTGAATTGAATCAGTCCCCTAACGAATTGTACTCCTGTTTGGTCTTCTTGTAAGCAATTTAGAAATCCTCTTTTGATCTCGTCGTGTACTGATGAACATCAAAATTATACGTCACCAGTTCATTAAGGCATGTAGGTAGCTTTTTGTTTCGAAGATTGCGTATGAATCTCAACGTCGTCTCCTGAACTCTTTGCTTATCTGATGACATGTTCAATGTCTCCAGCATTTTGATGATGGGTGTGAGTCTTTTGAATCACAGAATTGCTCGCATTGCCCGATTCTGTAGCTTTTGTAAGCGATCAAATGATTTTTCATCACATAGATACAGTATCGACTAGCAGTAATCGAAGTGTGGGGCGACTATCGATTTGTAAATGCTTACACGTGCACCAAGCGTTATATATCTTGTCAGCCGTGCCAACACACCTAATTTTTTAGCCTATTTTTTACTTGAAGTTCACATTTTCGTCCAGAATCACTCACAGATATTTTAACTCCCGTACAATTTCAATAACTTCTATTATTATTTAATTCAATGCCGCATTCGTTGCCGTTCCCTGTATCACCATAACTTTCGTTTTACTTACATTCAACTTATTTATTGATTAATTCTTTCCAAATCACTGTTTAGCTTGTCTCTCATCTCATCGATGTCTTTTCCGAATATGTAGATCAAGGTGTCATCCGCAAATAGATTGTTAACAGCGTTTCCTAATTGGGAAGGCATGTCGTTAATGTACAATATGAACAAAATCGCTCCCAAAACCGATCCTTGTGGCACGCCTAGGTCGTTTGTCATAGCAATGGAAGCGCATCCGTTCATTCCTGTTTTTTGGCTTCTGTCGTGTAAGTATCCTTCGAACCACTGAATAACATTCGTCTATGGAAAAGTAGCCGGTGTGTAGTAGTTCGGTTTGGCGGCGCGGCGGCTCGAAAAAATTCTATATATAATTCGTCAAAAACAATTTTCCTACTTCCAAAAGAACTGATATTCCATCAAAAACCCTTCCTCGTCCCTTCTTCCAAAACAACTGATATCAATTTGGGTGACGCTTACAGCTTCGGAATGCAAAAAATTCCTTTGAAATATTTTCACATTTTCGGCGCTTTCAGATTTCACACCCCAAAAATTTGGCTACCCGTACTAGACACATCGCGCAAAGCTAAATTTTTGGTGTGTGAAATCTGAAAGCGCAGAAAAATTATTACGTTTTTTGTTAAGCAATTTTTTAATCAAATGTGAAAATATTTCAAAAGATTTTTTTGCGTTCCGAACGAGGTTCCGAAGCTGTAAACGTCACCCAAATTTATCACATTGATTACATCATTATGCACCTCACACCTAAAACTGCTTCAACTTGAACCGGTCTTCGATGAGCCAATCTAAAAAGTTGAAGGACTAGATTTTGTTTTATTTGTATATTGAAGGTTCCTTTAGATTTTGAACACAGACTCAATGATCCTTTGCTCCTTTCCCCATCATCATTTAGATCATGCGCAACCGACTTGTCACCTGACCAAGACACTGGTACTATTTTAGTGACGCACAACATAGTCTGAGTCTCCCAGTAGCCTGCTTCTCAGTTAAGATACATCTGGAAGTCATCAACAGCATCAACTTTTTCATGTGATTATTTACCCCGCAATGTCCAGAAATCGCCCCCATATCCAATCTCACACATTTCGAGCTAGACTTTAGAAGGAAGTGCTTAGTGTGAACACCTGCTTCGTAAATTGGGTAAGGTTCCTTTACTTAGGGGGTACCATGGAGCAATAATTTGTTGGTGACGTAAATTTTCCTAAGTAACGGTTCTTTGTTGATAACAGAATACAAAAAATTTGTCGAAAATGTCAAGAAATTTAATCAATGAAAGTGAGAAAAGTAAAGTAAAATGCTCATAGCCTCCTCAATTTCGTGTGGAGGAATTGATTGTGACCCTATAATCAGCGCCGACATTTCCAAAAGATTATTTTGTGCGTTATGTGTTGGACATTGAACTTTAATTCAAACACTAAATCGTTTTTTATTAATACAAACTGAAATTTGTCTTATCTTCGGAAATGTAATGCAACAGAATTTGAGTGAAATATGTGCAGTTCATCTGTATCAATTCAGTGAAGTGCGTGATAAACTGCTGCTTTCTATGTGTTTTCTATTCCCTTTTCATTTTGGTAGTGTTTTTCAGTGGTTTTCAAATGTTATGTACAACATTATGTGATGATGCTCGCAACAGATCCATTTAATTCCGATGAAAATGTTCACCATGACAACGAGGCGAGAAGAGAAACTATGCTTCCATATTACTTGGTATTTGTTTATGTATATAGAAACGATATTATTTTCAATGGAGCTCGTACATGAACGTCGTCGCTACATACAATAATATATAGGGTGCCTTAATGACAAGAGGAGGGTCGCAACACAACTTCACAAGGAAATTTCCTGTAATGGTATTTTATGTCGAAAAATAAAAAAAGAGAGAAAGTAAAATTGCTTGCGTATAGAATTTGACATTTTGGTGAAATCGTTTTATTGAAATGATGGTAAAATGTTCCTTTTGTCAGCCATAAAACAAATTAAAATAAAAAAGGAAGTGACGATATATGGAAGAATTCCTATTCCAATTTGAAAAAAAAATATATTTGTTTGCATTGATTGTGCGAGAATAACGGCATACAACAAATCCGCTCTTATAATATGCGCACATCATAAAACAACTCGCATATTTCCATTATACATACACAATCTAGAGAATAATTTTCTATAAACCTAAAACCAGAATGGAAAACTTCACTTTCAGTCTATTGGAGTATTTTGAAACCATCGTACGGAAGTTAATATTAAAATGATGATGTTCCGGTGTATTGTTAAAGTTTTCTGTAGTGTCTAGTGCATTGTATGAAATGGCTAACACTCCAATTCATGTAGGAACGTTAGACTTTTCATAATCTACTGAAACATTTCGCTGTTGCAATTTGAAAAAATCAATAAGTTGACTTTGTTATCGGAAGCCTCGAACAAAATAAAAAAAAATCAAATCGTTCTATGTATTTTGTAACCTGAAGGAATTTTTCATGTTTCCCATAACAGAAAGTATAGTTATGAAGCCGTAGATTTGTGTACAATTTTCTTAAATCCTTATGTATACAAATTTCCATAAACGAAGTGTGCACTTAAAATAACGAGCTATAAATAATAGATATTCTTCAATCGATAAAATTATATGAAAAATAAAATATCTTCACACCCAGAATGTTATTGGTAATTTGCGGGACACTTTCTACTCTTCAGACGACTTATAGCTTGTGCGTTTGTTGAAAATGACTGTGTTCAATCATTTGTTCAGTTAAGAATTTGAAGTTCTTTTTAAAAGGATTGACATTAACAATATAGTCGGTCAGTGGATCAAAGTTCAAATTTCAATTTTGATCGATCTGAAAATCAAAGTGAGTGTCAGCAATCCATATAGAAACTAAATTTGGTATAAAATTTCGACAACTAAGAACTTTTCCTCACTGTTTGGATTCTTTTTCACGGATTTCCTTCGCATTTTGGAAATCGACAGTTCGTTGACCTTTTGGTACTAAAGTTCACAGAAAAGAATGAGCGCTATAGACGTTTATTGGTGAGTGTTTTCTTCAAATAAATTTTGTGAGGCTTAACATAAATCGTTTGACTATATGGATGGGATATATTACCATATCGTTAGTTTAAGGCGCTTATCTTCCTAGCAGCTGTTTCCCGTTATATCTTTCGGAAATTGTTTACATGGCATATAAATTAAATTGACTCACCTTTACTTGCGGAGGAAGCTTTTCACTTTTCTCTCATTTATATTTCTACAAAGAAATTATTGATCGGCTGATAAAAGCCCTCAGTACAGCTGAAAACAGCTTAAACCCTCACGTTGTGTCGTTTATTTTGATTCTTATTCATCTTTATATTACGTTGATATTCCCAAAGTCCTTTGATTTCAACTAAATGGCAAACTAGAATTTAAACGATGACATAATTTATTTAGACCAAAATTAAAATCTTACGAACGAGCACAACATTGGAACATTATTTAGGTCATACCACCTCTCTTCCTGTCATAGGAGTGTTAGGTGGACTCCACTACTCTAGACTCCTCTCTTGCTTTGTCGTAATCTTTGATGCAGGTCTCCTCCCCTCTCTTTATAGCGTGACAAACTTTATTAGCAAACCTACCGCACAGTCTATATCTATTTTCATGGCAAGTAGAGTTATTGGAGGTTCCTCAACAAGAGTTAAGCTTGAGAAAGTTAGCAGCTAGAGCGCATTGATGAGATTGAATTTTTGGTTTCTTCCAATTTGTAGCACATAGAGATTTTTCAGCATCAGTTCTGAATGCTGCCCTAACCAGCCGGAGGCGAGTAGGACTGTAATTAGGACGTGTGCTTACACAACAAGTTTCAAACGATATTTTTGCGATGAGCAGAACCGAATTGAGACAACACAAAAAGAAAATGAAAAAAAAAAAATCACTCTACAATAACCATTTCAGTTTGCAGTGTAAAAATTTTGTGTTTTGTCATTTTTGTGACAAAATTAATGAAACGAGAGTGGAGAGAAAATAGTCTCCCTTTAAACATGTAAACAATTAGATTTGTCATTCATTTAAATGTTGTTCGTAACTCAGTCTGTGTCAAACAGTGCGAAAAAGGATTTCCATATAGCTTTCTAACTAACTAGTGCGAGAAAGGAAATGGTGAAATCGCTTCGTTCGAAAAACTTTGTTCCATGCACGTGTCCTATGATGGTATTTAATGGCATCGCCTCGGATCGACATCTGAAATCTATAGGGGTCATACTCAAATTTTGTTTAATACCTATAAGGACATTTTTGCTATAAAAGTAAGGACAAGTTTTGAAGAGGAGAATTTGTGGCTGTACCGTGAAGAGGTTAGCGGCTGAAGATGACTAAACCAGGCTAGCCTGTGATCACCACTAAGCCTCGAGGTCGAAACAGCTTCTGTTCTTCCAATGGATTTACTTAACGTTCTTTAATAGTAGATTACAGTGGGAGGTGCGGAAGTAAGTCATTACATGAGGGATTAATTTTGTGAAATGAGCCAAACTCAAGAGGGTGTTTTTAAGCAAAAAGCTTTGAAAACTGTTTTTTGACGAGTGTAGAGTTTGTATCCCGAGCCGAAGGCGAGGTATATAACTACAAGAGTCAAAAAACAGTTTTTAAAGCGAGTTGCTTAAAAATACACGAATGAGTTTGCGAGCGTAACGAAATTATCCAGAATGGATGACTCATTAAGCATTCCCCACTGTATGCTGTTTTACTCGGTATCCCAACCGAAAACGCGTCATTACATTCAGTTTCCGGTGGGACTCTAACATACATGTAATGAATTATTTCCGTGATGTAATTACAATTTTTCGGTGGGACATCGATTAAAATTTGTTACAATTTAACGTGAAATTTGTGACTTTTAGTTTTCGCTTTCTAATGAATGGAAAGTAGTTAAGCGTTTTAAACGTTTTTATAAAGGGTCAAACGTTTGGGTCGCTTTGCTTTTCGTTCTTTTCTTACAGCTTTCGAAAAAATTGAAATAAAATTTATCGTTCTTTCGGGCTCATGCAAAGAATTTATTTAACTCAACTGCTGCAGAAGTAAACCTTCAGTTTTCCCTGCTTTTCTTAGGCATGCAATTAATTGATAACTTAAAATCAAGAATTTGATCGCTAAAAAGAAAGAATTTTCAAAACAGGGGACTACCGCCAAACCCCCGTGCGATCAATTCTTTATTTTTCGCGGTCTAATCCCGAATAAGTACGGGTTGAGCCGCTTTCTAGGTCCATCCTGACTCATGAGTGAAGATTATTTCTTTGATAGTTCCGCCTTAAAACTCATAGAATCTTACCTAACGGATAGACTTCATTGTGTTGAAATCGAAGGTTGCGTTTCAGATTTCTTACCAATGCGATGCGGACTACCACAAGGGACGGTCTTAGCTCCTTTGCTATTCTCAATGTTCATTAACGACCTGCCCGAGGTACTGAATAACTGTAGCTGCCACATGTTTGCTGATGATTTCCAATTATACCTGAGTATTCGAGCAGAGGAGATAGACCGCGGAATTAACTTAGTAAACCTAGATCTTGACAAAATCTCTAACTGGGCTAGAGACAATAGACTTGCAATTAATGCAGGCAAGTCGAAAGCGATGATTATATTTAAGCCACCTGAACTAATAAATCCAACGTTTCAAATCAATGGTGAAGTGATACCGGTGGTCACGAAAGCGAAAGTTCTTGGGGTGTGGATTAATGAATCATTAACTTGGGATGACCATTGCTGGCAAATGAGGACCAAGGTGTACAGGGGATTGTGGGCACTCTGGAAAGCGAAGACTTCGCTTCCGCTTCTTGCCAGGATTAAAATAGTTAAAGCTTGCCTTGTTCCATATTTTATGTACGGTAACGTTGTGATGCCGGTCCTTGATGCTTCGTCTGTTGACCTCCTTCAAGTAGCATTTAATGACTGTCTCCGCTTTATATACTCACGTAGAAGGAGGGAGAGTGTTTCCCAATATAATAAATCAATTTTTGGGTGCGCATTTTGGAATTATATGGAATTGGACCAGTGCAAATTTCTTTACGGCCTCATTTTTAGTAAAAGCCCTGGCTACCTTTATGAACTGTTAAAGCCAGCAAATTCAATGCGAACCTTGAACTATGTCGTGCCAGTCAATCATTCTGAAACATTTAGACGGTCGTTCTTCTCTCACGCCATTACCACTTGGAATTCTCTTCCAGTTTCTGTAAAGAGGAAACCAACGCCCGCCACGTTCACTACGGCTTGTCGTGAATATTTCTCCAAATCGTGAGTAACAAAATATAATAATAATCAATTGGAGACTAAATTTAGACTAATTTTTGCACTGTTTATAATTATGTTCTTTTTTTTTGTTTAATGCTTACTCTGTAGTTTGAGCCTCTTAGAAAACTTAAGTTAACATATACCAAATTTGTTTTGTTTGACTTGTTTAAAGGGGAAGGGAGTTGTAAAATATAGGTTAGGTTAGTTTAACGCTGAAGATAGTGAAAATTATATTATAGAAATTGTTATAAAATCTACACTGTACAGATAGATAAGGCTTTTGCCTTGAGTACTTTAACAAATAAACATACATACATACATATTTTACGTCGTTGGGATTTTCGAGTCTTTTTCTTGAAGAGAGTTGCAGGTGAAAATTCACTTCTTAGGTCGTTCTTTCTATCTGAGGCCGCGAAGTCTCACCTTTCGTCCGTTCCGCTTTCAGAAAGAGACATTAAAACGAATCTTAAGGAAGCCTTCGGTGGTCTGAATTTTTGCTTTTCCAGATTAAAAAAGTTGTAGTCAGGATACAAAACCAGGACAATTAGGACAAAATCAGGACAAAACTGAAAAAGTAGGACAAATAAGGAAATAAGGACAAGTACAAACCGTGCATGTCTTGCGATAAAATTCCTTGATATGACACTTGTGCCGAAATATTGAACAATTTCGTGATTTAAATTTAATTTTCTCTCTGAAAAGTGTAAAGTTATTTTTGCTAGAAGGCAAATCCAAATCCCAGTGTGTCTATCGTTTTAAATAAAAAACTTAGTTTTTGTCCTAATAAAAGTTCACAAATTCATTGGACTTCGACCAGTTGCAAAGTCAAAATATTTCAGCACTAGTGTCGAATTTGCCTCGTACGCCGTAAAAAAAATCTGGTAACAATATCGATTTTCAGCATTGCAAACTACATCGACATTCGATTGCGCAAAAACTTCTATATCAACTTACCACACAATCGCCAAATCTATAATTTGTTCATAGTTATGTTTCAGCTGGTTCGACCAGCTGGTTGGGCGCAGACGCAAAATAACCCCGGAAAAAATAACCACCGACATAATAACCCCAAAAAAATTTCAGGACAAAATAACTCCCGACAAAAAAACCCCTATTTTTATTATATAAACCGACAAAATAACCCCAAGTACAAAAAAACCTCGACATAATATATCCAATTTTTAAATAAATACAATTGTTGATTGGACACCCTAAGCATATTGAACATCAAAGTCAGTAAAAGAGAAAGTACAACATTTAAAGACTGGGCGTTGTATGATATAATAGAAATGGGTAAATTGATGCGACGCAAAAATTGAAATTAAAAAAAGCAAGGCGCCGCAGGCCTGAACAATTAAAAAAAAAAAAAAGCGGGGTCGAGGGGCGGCAGCCCCCGCGATGGGGGGTCAAGGGGGGTATAACTCCCTTGTGGGGTCTAAGGGGCAGAGCCCCTAGCGGGGTTTGGGGCAGAGCCCCATGCACGTTGGGCCGCCTGCAGGGCGTATAAAGCTCGCCGCAGGCGCGGGGGTTTAGGGGGCAGAGCCCCCTACAACAAAAAATAATTGCCTTTGTCAACTTGCTGTAAGGTGTACAGGCTGTTCATTAGAAAATAATGCATACCGTATGCCCAATAAGTTTCAACTATGAGTATAGGGGATACTTTGGGGTTATTTTGTCATTGGGATATTTAGTCCGGGTTATTTTGTCTGTGTGTATAGGGGATATTTTGAGGGGTTGTTATGTCCGGGTTAATACGTCCGGGATATTTAGTCCGGGGTTATTTCGCCCTAGGGCCGCTGGTTGCACTCATACAAAGAAACATAGAAAAATTGTAATTTTGTAAGTGCCAACAGTGAAAACACACGCAAAGTCTAACAGTGCGCATACGCAATAGCTTATTGTTGTCAATTTTTTGAATTAAAATTACGAATTAATTAAATATTCTTTGTATGAGTGCATCAGCTGGTGCAGAATTGGGCTCCCCTACAAAATCCGGAGGTACAAAATCCAGAGACGTCAAAATCCAGACAAAAAGTCCGGAGGCTACAAAATCCGGAGGCTTCAAAATCAGGATGCGTCAAATTCCGGTGGCGTCAAAATCCAGAGGCATCAAAATCCTGATGATGTTGTTGCGTCTGAATTTTGTAGCCTCCGGATTTTTATTAATACTAAGTATACAATACTGTATTATGAATTTTTTACAAATTTAACATTTAACTTAAAATATATCACAGCGAATGAATGATTGTAATTCATTGGCGACGCGACAGTCTTAACTATATTTAATATTTGGGGGGCTCTGCCCTGCTTGATAACGCCCTGCAGGTGGCCATATGTGTATGGTGCTCTGCCCCAAATCCCGCTAGGGGCTCTGCCCCTTAGACCCCGCCCCTCGACCCCGCTTTTTTTTTAAATTTTATTCACGGCCTGCGGCGCAGCAATATATAATATATTCATAACACAATTTGTATAAATAAACTGTAGGTGCTGTAAATAACAATACATATTTCGTCCAGATTTTATCCTGATTTTTTATTTTCTTCTGGATTTTGTGCCTCCGGATTTTGTAGCCTCCGGATTTTGACGCCTCTGGATTTTGTGCCTTCGGATTTTGTAGCGGCACCGCAGAATTGAATGGACAATTTTCAAATTTTATAATTGTGCTTTTCATAACTTGGGGAGAAAATAAGGAATTCCAACAATAGCGAAAGTTTGCGGCCAGAGCGGAGCGAGGTCCGTAATTCGCTCGAGTTGGAATTCAATTTTCTTCCGAAGTGTAACACAATATTTTTTGTGCCTGCGCGTGAGAAAACGAGTGTTTCCACGACAAAATGTGTGTAACGTGTGAGCGGTGAGAAAATAACTACTTCCTTACCGCTTTTATGGGGGCAAAACACGAGTTTTATCACCGCAGGTATTACCATACCTTGCCTTTGGGTCGGGTCGTAACCTTCCCACTTGCTAAAGAAACAAATTTGGAAGCATTTACACGTAATGTAGGTACCATTACATGTTTGAGAAATGACACGAACCTCAAATGTAAAATTCTAACAACCCCTTATTCAAGTAAGTTTGATCTGCTGTAATTTGGAAGCTTTTACGTTCCAAACCAAATGTGCCACATATTACTTATTAGTTTTGTCTCTCGTATATATACATGCCGATTTACTTGGAAAACATGACGATTTACGTCAGTATATCTTTACAAGTAAAAAAAATGTAAATTTTCAAGGTCACTTTCGTACGTACTCGACGAGAATAAGTTTTTTAATCTTTGAATGCAGAGTCCGACTGTATGTATATCACCATAAAAAAGGAATTTCAATAACGCATGTTTCTGTTAGTGTTAAACTTTTATAAGACCGAGTTCTTTAAAGAGTATATTTACTCAAAATCACCTGCAACAAATAAATGTACTTACCTGATCGTTTGCATAAAGTGTTCCAATTTTTTAATTTGACTTGTTTTGTAAAATGTTATTTTGTTCCTAGGTCAACAGTCACAGCATTGAAATGTAAATGAATCTTAATGTATTCAGCAATTTAAAATTTGCCATTTTATTTATCATTTTTTATGGTTACACTTCAATTCGTTTAAATGGTTTGCGACAGTCTAATTGAAATAAATTGTACATGCGTTTGAAATAAATGATTGTGCGACTATTGTGTGCGTAATCTAGTACCGACATCATTTTATCAGTAAGAAATAGCATGACATTTTTATACGGAAGTTTGGATTCTTCTCCTCCCCCGGCGGGCGTCGTAACAAAAATCACCAAAACGAATCAGCCATACACATCCACACTACTGTCGCTTTCCATCAATGCGACGTTATTTCTGTTGCGAATAGCATCTAACTCCCCTATCTCCGCCCCAACGTAACAAAAACTCTAATATTTTTGTGTTATGTGTCGACATCGATTAAAAATCGTAAAATGAATAAGTGCATTGGGCATGTCTAACAAATCAATGCCTAAAAACTGTATTGACCCTATCCTCCCCCGTTCAATTTTTTCACAAGATTTTGCGACAGAGGAAGTCACCCACACCTATCCTCATAACGTAAGCTCAACGTAAGTTTTAACGCTATGAACAGTTGAGTTCGTAATAGATAAGTATGTACAACAATAGAATTGAACGTTCTTGGAAGGCAGACGTGTTCAGTTCATAGTCTTTATCGTTTTAATTTGTTTCTCTAACGAAACTCAAAAACTTATGAATAAAATTTGTCTAATTCAACGATATTCAGTGAATAATATCGCCCGAATTTCGATGAAGGAAATAAATTTTATTCTTCACAGTCTTACGTAAGTACGGCCTAATTTTAAACCAATATTTTGGTGTTCAAAATTAGACTAATGTTATGCGGTTTTTATACAAATTCAGCTTGCAGATAACTCACATTTCCATTTTTTTTTCGACAAACTGAAAAAGTACATTAACGAAATTTATAGATATGCTTACAATGAGTCATGCTCTCAAACTCCTATCACCGAATAGAGTAGGGTGAAAGCTTTTACGCTACAGAAAATATGCGCGTGCGCATAATTGCAATTAACTATAATGCACTTTTAAATAAATCATTATAGAATTGAAGAAGCTCGTCTTCATTTAATGCATTTGGTAATTACCTTAACATCCAAAACTTTTAATTATGACTCAAAGAAAAACTATTGTTTGTAGAAAAAATTATTGAAAAAGTGCTCTAGTTGTCGTCTTTGTCACTTATAGATCTTATAGGTTCATTGTATCAGTGTGCGTTGGTTTTATAATTTCGATGGCGGCTTTGCATCAGGCATTACATTCTGATCTATGAGAAGTGAAAATGGTTAGAATGTAGTCAAAAAAGTTAATTTTGGACCTAAATCAACGACGATTCATTGGTGAATCATCTATGTTTACTCGGTGAATCATCTATGATTCACCAATGATTCATCGATGATTCACTGGGGAATCATCTGTGATTCCTCTGTGAATCATGAGTGATTTCTCGTTGAATCATCGGTATTCGACTATGAATCATCGACGATTCCAAGCTGAATCATTGGCGATTCCACTGTGAATCATCGCCGATTCCACTTTGAATCATCGCTGATTCCCCAGTGGATCATCACTGATTCCCCAGTGAATCATCGCTGATTCCCCAGTGAATCATCGCTGATTCCCCAGTGAATCATCGCTGATTCCCCAGTGAATCATCGCTGATTCCCCAGTGAATCATCACTGATTCCCCAGTGAATCATCGCTGATTCCCCAGTGAATCATCGCTGATTCCCCAGTGAATCATCGCTGATTCCCCAGTGAATCATCGCTGATTCCCCAGTGAATCACCGCTGATTCCCCAGTGAATCACCGCTGATTCTCCAGTGAATCACCGCTGATTCCTCAGTGATTACCCGGTGAATCATCAGTGATTACCCGGTGAAGGATGCACAGACGGACGGACGGACAGGAAGGGTGAAAACATAAAGTAACTAACAAGTCAGAAGTACTGGTGATTCCTTTTCATTTCCTCGATGTAATAGTTTCTTAATCGCTTGATCAAATGCCAAACTCAATCACTCAATGATTCATTGTGGTAATCGGCAGTGCTATCGGGACACACTACATCACACACTATCATTTTTTTAGTGGCGGCAAAACTGTTTTCTCACGAGAGCCGCCGCACATGTCTTGTACATTCTCTATTTCTTCGATCTACTTTAATTAAAGTCGTATTGAGTATTGTTTCTAATTAAATTCATTAAGTTTTCTTAGTCTAAAGTGAAATAGAATCGACAATTTTGTGAAATGTTGAACAAAAGAAAATGCATTGTCTTAGCACTACATCACAAGTGGTCTACTGTTTTAAGTGCCAGACATTTTTGTTGCATAAGTCACATATATTATTAAGGATTGTGTCAGAGGTTTTCTGCATGCTGCAGTATTAATATTTTTCATTAACGGTACAGTTTGTAGTGCAATGATAAATTTTGTGTGCTGAAATAAGCATTTATTTTGTTTTTAATCATGGACTGTTAAATTTATGTGTCGTGTAGTCATTTTTAGTAGGTCGTCGGTCGTTGCAGTAGTTCCATTTCGCGTCGGTGTATTTATTTGCGAAACGAGCCAATGACACTATGTGAAAACGTAACCTTCATTAAACCATTATGAAGCAAGAGACAAATTGTTGGAAGCTGTGGCGATGATATTATTATTGAAACTTTACAACTAATTTTTTGTTTGGGCTTTTGGTTGCCAGGATGCGCTTAGGACTAAAAATGTCCCAGTAATAAGAGTCCATATAGAGAGGTGGAAGTTGTCGAAAGTATTTGATGTCATTGGATGTAGTATAGGCTGGTATTCTACCCCCCTGATGCGGACGCTTTTCTTACCCCATTCACACCTTTTCGAAGATTTTCTCGGTTTATAGTTTTAAAGAAAGTTTTTGTTTGTGAAAAAAGCGATGACTTTCTTGAAGTGAATCAGTAATTCGTTTGAATGATCAGCGTCAAAAATATAATTTATTTTTTATAATTATTTTCCAAATGCATTCAGTACAATTACTCACGATTAATTTTTAACAATGAAACATAATAGACCATCAATCTCGACACGCATTCACAATAAAGCGCGTAAATAAACGATATTTGTTGGAAATGCTAACTAATCTTTTATATTCAACCAGACGACTGCCTCTAACCGCCCACATTTAATGACTTGGAATCCCAAATGAATTCGTACATTTATATAAAATGCATAGTTGTCTAACAGATGATAACGAAAACATAATTATTTCAGTAAATATCAACTGAAATCGACTAAACAATAAAATTAATGAAAAGTGGGCGACTGAACAATAATTTTGAATTAAAAATAAGTTTTTTTTATCATAATTATTGTACCTGTTCTGGTTTCCATTGATAACATTCGCATTTATTAGCATTTATTCGTGCAGTATATGGTCACACCAACACACCAGTGTTAAACACTGTATTGACATTAAAAATGTCCATTAAAAATTCTTTTTCGGATTATAAGGTGCGTAGAACAGAAGTTGTTTAATAAAAGTTTATTGGATGCATAGGTAAGAAAAATAAAATAAATACACTTCCTAACACATCTCTTTGTCTAGCATTATAAATGTGTCTCTCCGACTGGAAATAAATTATTCAGCAAAAAGTTTTCTAAGTAGAATTATGTCTCCGCGCTGACGGATGGCTGGTAACACGTCTATAGGAGGTTCTTAGGGAAAATAACATAAATATTTACACAAGTCATTTATGTGGATCGTACTGTACTTATTGTGTGAATGGTACATACCAATCTACCCACAATATGGTCATTTTTCTTGTGACATAAACAACAATTTTTGGTATACCTTGTCACATTACCACCTGGCTTTGCAGCATCATGAATTATGTTAACTAATTAATGTTTTAACGCTACCTAGATTTTCTTTAAAAAAATGTTATGTTACTCTTGTTTATGTAAAAAAGAACTTTTTCGATGTGAACGAAAAAGAATCTCCCACACTTAATGTTCGTGATGTTGGTGAACTGTTCTTGAAACTGTTTGCTGCTTAGTAACGTAACATTACAACCTTTAAAACTTTGTATCATTCAATCATTTTGTCGTATGAGAAGTGCAAAGAACTTTACCTACTTTATTGATGACCCTTAGCCTAGTATTGACTGATTAAGTAATCTTATGTGTAAATTATTTTCAATATTGTTTCTTTTTGTACAAACGAAAATGTTGTTTTTTATCTTGGAAGATGTCAAGGTTCACAATCTTTGGAATTGGTTTAATTGAAATGGTTATCTTAATGTTACAGACTTCAATCTTGAATAGTTAAGATCTCTAATCTGTTTAATAAAAACCGAAGAGAAACAGGAAATGGTAAAAAACTAACAATAAATCAATTTATTTAAAATATGTATGATGCTCAATTCATGTAATACGGTTACTTTTTGAAA
The DNA here is from genome assembly GCA_029228625.1 of Pseudolycoriella hygida. NCBI lineage: Eukaryota > Metazoa > Arthropoda > Insecta > Diptera > Sciaridae > Pseudolycoriella > Pseudolycoriella hygida. The sequence goes on along the minus strand of CM055403.1, from coordinate 11,905,829 downwards.
GGATTTTAAATAAATAAAATAATGCCTTTAATGCCTTAAGTCTTTGTTATTAAAATGTTTGGAAAAAATCCATGAATTGATTAATGGGCGAAAGTGTCTTCATCACTTGCAGATCACTTCGTTTATCTGAACCGTTATAATAACAATAACCTATAACATAGGGGCTGTCAGAGAGGCGTGACAGTCTTTTGTCTTGATCTTTGCAAGTAATATGCAATGAACTTTTCAATGAAGTCAGCTGATTGTGGTTTTATGAATGAAATCAGCTGATTTTTTGTAATGAAGTTAGCTTCGGTCGCAACTACAGCTAACTTCATGCAAACATCAAAACAAAAGACTGTCACGCCCCTGGGCTGTCCCTAAATTACGTAACGGTTGAGGGGGAGGGGGGGTGTCAGAGAAATTGTTACGGTTTGTTAGACGGGGGGGGGGGGGGAGGGTATTTGTGGCAATGTTACGTAACAAAGTTATGTTAACGAAAATTTATATTTTTCACTGAATTTTTTAAATTTTGTAACGACCTCTCATGCTAAAGGTCATCTTAGAGTTGCAATCGGAGTAGCTCAAAAGACTGTTTGAATTGCAAACTGGCGGACATGATGGCAATTCAAACTATCTTTTGAGTTATTACGATTGCAACTCTGAAATTCATATCAAGAGTTCATTCAACAAAAAGCTAAAGATCGTTTTCACATAACGGATCGGGGTTCAAGAGATTGTTACGCGATGTGACACCGAGGGGGGGGGGAGGGGATCTAAGCCCGACAATCGTGTTTACGTAATTTAGGGAGAAGAACAGAAAAATGAACTGTTGTTGAAAGGGCAATAAGCCATGTCAAGACGAATACTTTGTCAATGCACGCTTCTAGAACGGATTTGGTAATGTCAAAGTATAGTGATTTCAATGACGCGATGCTTAAACTGTCAAGGAAGTAATATCTTTAGTTTGACAGCTTATGCATCGTGTCATGAAAATCGCTATTTTTTGACGCACTAAAGGCGTGGATCGGATGCCGAATTTTGAAAACACCAGAATTAAGGAAGTAGCGAGTACATTACATTATATTAGTTTATAATTGGACACCTGGCTGCGTACATGAGCCCTGTACCTAGGATTGAAGAAGGCAACATGGTGCTTAGTATCGGTTTTTACCAGTTAGCTGTAGTGAGATATATACGTCATCGTCACATATATTTCAACTCGGCACTAGGCTGCGTCCTTGAGTTATGACAATTTGAATGCAGAGGGCAGCAGCAGTCTGGAGCCGAATTGAAAGTTATGTGACGTATAGAACTCACTCCTGTTTCCACGTTGACAAAAACAGATGTTCAGCACCAGGCTTCCTTCTTTATTCCCAGCTATAGGTCCCAAGAACGCAGCCTCGTGCTGACTTCGATGACGTTACTAACTATTAACCTTGCTCCTTCTTCTAGTCAGGCGTAGTCAGAACAAAGGTAAGGTAAGGTAAAACCTTGTCAGACCAAGGCAGCCTGGTGCTGAAATTCTGACTACGCCTAAATGGAAGAATGAGCGAGGCTAAAACCATTTAAGTCGGCACCAAGCTGCGTCCTTGGGAGCTAAAGCTGGTAATAAAGTAGGCAGCCTGGTGCTGAACATCTGTTTTTGCCAAAGTGGAGGTTGTAGTGTGTTCTATACGTCACATAACTTTCAATTCGCCTCCAGACTGCTGTTGCCCTTTGCATTCAAAGTGTCATAACTCAAGGACGCAGCCTAGTACCGAGTTGAAATATATGTGACGTACACATCTCACTACTGCCTATACTCTGGTAAAAACAGATACTAAGCTCCAGACTGACTTCTTAATTCATAAGTACAGGGTTCAAGTACGCAGCCAGGCGTCAAATTCTAAACTAATATCATGTAATTTTCGACACCAAGAGTCCTAACTGAAAGCACGAAAAGTTTGTTACAGTTACGGAATCCAAAATTGGTGCAGAAGGGGTTTTTCAACATAAAAACGAAGATATCTAAAGCTGAATTTAAATATGTGAAGAAACTTTAAAAATCTCTCTTCCTTACACTCTTGTCTTCGTTTATGACACTTAAGCTCTAATATTTATTTCCCCTTTCGAACACAAAAGTATAGTTTATATAAAATGTATTTTTTTCGACCATTAAGAGATTTTCGTTTCTTGCGCCAAACCTTTAAATAGGAACACAATTTTATACCGAACGTTTATTTCTTTAAATTTGTATTTCTATTCTTCCATTATTTTATTTAACATCCAGACAATAGTTGTTAATTCAAACAACAATAAGAAATGAGAAAATATTTTTAACATATGCTAATTTTTTTTACTTACACACGTAAGGACTGGTGTTTTTTTATTAATATTTTTATTTTAAATATTTTGTTTATTCGTGAAAGTTTACGACGACGTGGTACTTTGGCTTTCTAGAAAATATTGGACATGAAGGAAATAATGCAACAATCTTTATGAACAATTTGTGAGACCTGTACATTAAACGAATTTTAAATTTGCACAGAGTACTTTCACTACAAAGCGCATTTCGAATTTCGACTAACAGAATGGGACAATTTTCACAAGTACATTGTCTGTAAGAATTGGTGCTCTTCCAAGTGTTTCAATCTCTGGTGTATTTCTTGGAATCTCGGATGTATTCCGATCCGGACCCTCAATAAAAGAGATGTTTTCACTTTGAACGTTTATTGAGAAGTGAAGTGTTCTGTGAACAGAACATCATGAACAACTAGATTATTAGATTCTTTTATGCACACTATGTTTTTCACATTTTCACGAGTGCAAGTTATTGTCGAGTGACAATTCCAACAGTATTGACAGTTACGTGTCGCTCTTGGTATAAGAAGACATTTATAAATTGTGATTTTTCCTCTAATTACGATGTCGGCTCTCTTTCCTTTCCAAAAACTTCTACTTAACAGTCTCCATACTTCGTCCAGATTATTTAGTGAAAACGGTGGAATAACTCTGAATGATCTCATTTCCAGATCAGCTAAAAGAAATCCATAAGAGCTGACTTTGTCCAAAAGCAAGTCTCGGTTGCTTGATGAAGAGTGCGTAGGAGAGTTAATACACAACGTGTTATATATTTCTTTAAAGCATAATGTTTTGAGAGCATTGGATATGTGCCACTGTCGCCATAGCCTCATGCAAAGTGGTACTTTCGTACATAATAGTGCCAAACGTTTAAAGACGCACCTAATCTTCTAAGAGATCAACAACAGCCGAATGTCTTACGAGACATACGTCGCTGTTTTAAAGGTTCCTTCACTGAAAATGTGTTTGTGTACATATCAAGTAATAATCATTACTCACTATGTAATGATCACTTGATCACACCAACACAACGAACGTCACATACAGTAATAACATGTCCTCCGTTGTAAATGTTGTTACAGTAAACCCCAATAAAATTACTGTTACCGAAGCAAATATATTCAAATTCCATTATTTGTTCACAAAATTAGCATGAAAAAAGATTATTTTATTCAAATTTAAGGTATTGATTTCTTTTAACAAATTTTATGAATTAAATTATTTCGATCAATACTATTTTGTGAATATTAATTAACTTCCATGTTATTCACATGTTTTATTTATTAATTTATTTTTCTTTTCGTTGCAGGTATGTAACAAAAGTCATTCTTTTTCAACAATCCGCTTCGTAGATGTAACGCTTAAGGTAAACTAGTAAAAGATCATTGAACAATATTTGTCAACTCTATGCATCTCCTCGCGTACATGTTAGGGGTAAACAATTATACCGTGTAAAATGTGTGCGTAAATCAAAATCTTATACTAAAAATATCTGGCAAGGGTACACGTTTCCCATGACTTTGTTACCCGTTCATCATGTAAATCTTGAAAACCTCCCAGTCCCGGTTAGTAACCTATTCAGAGCGGCAGGTGCCATGTTGGTCACTGTTGTGGGTTGGACCACATGACTTCCTATAATCCTAAGCCTTCAGGCATTCACATAAAACATCAACGCCCGCCTCCTCACCGAGGCCGCAGGTGCAATTGGGATCATTGGAGAGTTCCATTTCAGCCAGATGCTTGCCCAATCCACAGTGCCCAGTGATCGCATCCACCACCCTCTTGATGCGTCCCCTGTCCATATTTAGCAATTCTCATCGGGCGCCGGGAAGAAATGCTTCGTGAGTATTCCTCCATCATAGGCACACCAATAGTTAGTGAATTCCGACGTCACCCAACTCTTCACCGCTTTCACACACGCCGAGTGTGGTGTAGGTATAAGAGGCTCTGGCCTGCAACTTGATGTCGCCGAGCCTTTCCTTGCCAGCTCATCTGCTCTCTCGTTACCCTCCATGCAGAGTGTGCGGGAACAAAGACCAGTAATCTGCCCCATCTGATTCAGGGCTTCCTTCAATTCTTTGGATGTCACGACTGGCGACATGACCGCCTTAATCAATAATCATCGCTCCACTGTCAGAGCAGATTGTAGAATTTTCTCCACATGCCTCTGCAGAGACTGCCTCCCCAACTTTCATCAGTGCAGCGAAAGTCTCAGCCTGAAAAACATCTCCTTAGGTGATACCATCTGTCCATCGATGATTGCTTAGAGAATACTCCGGCTCCCATGCCCTCTGCAGTTTTTGAACCGTCAGTGAAGCTTACAGTTCCATTCCAATCTGCTGGGTATGAAGACTTCAAAGCGTTTCACGAAGTCTGTATCCGGTTTCATTCGACCCCTAGGCATCGCAAAGACCTCGTCAGTGATAACCTTCTTGATTTTCTCATGTCCCGAAATGAAGCTCGGAGTCCAAAGATCGTCCGCCGTGGCAAAAGCTTTCGCCTTCAGTGCCGCGTGGATGGGTGGTAAATTAATTAGCGTCTCTTTGTGCCGCTAAAGATGAACAGTCCTTTTTTATTGTCGGGAAAAAGCTGCGACATATATAAGGTATCTTTCAACCAAGGAGGCAAAATTTTGTTTGACCGCCTGATGAACTCGCTTTTTGCATACACATACTTTACCTGTGGAAATAGTTTACCCATATTGTATGTCTATGTTAGCATTGAAGTGCGTGTGAAATTAAGAAAAAAATGTACAAATTTCAATGACTTTTATAATAATATGACAGAAGTATGTAATGCTGAGAATGGCTATTGCAATTTACGGTTATATCAGCAACTGCCTCGGATATGAATAAAACGTAAAACATTGCAATTTAGTTACGTAAAGAATATAATCTTGGTAAAGATTAAAAAAAGCATTTCTTCAGTGTGTATGCAATTTGAATTAGGTAAGGAAAATTGCATTACAAATCGTTTAAAGAAAAAAAGAAAACAATTATTTTACTTTAAGACTTCGATTCGATTATAAATTTTCATTCAACATCACAATTGTGTTCTACTGACTTACGTTCTAATTCCACTTCGATAGTGAGAGCAGTGAAGTCACAGACTTTATATAAAATTAGTATACGTTTTATTGTCTCTACGTCTTATCAGTTATTTAATTGAATCCTCTGTTATGATGACAGTGAAAACTAAAGTTTCTACATCACTTTAATCATCTTTTTCAGTTTATTTAAATGTTTGCTTAGCGGCTAGTTAACAGCTGTACGATTTGCGTAAATTAGCAAACTTTTGTAAACATGTCGTCAGCCTTCAGAAATGTTTGGTTTTTACCACATTTTTTTTCGTATTTTGTAATGAATTAACGCTTTATTTATTTGAAAAACTTATAAGTATAATGTAGTATAGCTGAAAAAAATTCAAATCTGAGCTGAATCAAGGATCCTTCAGATGCTAAGAGACGGAAATCGGGGTCAGTACATCGGGATTGAAAATTATGATACAAAAAACAATTGACTTTATCACGACGATACTTTCGTTTTCTTTTGAAAACATGGGTCACAAATGGGCTCACGAACTGCTGACAAAAAATTATAAAGTTATATGTTATCCGAAGGGAGAAAGTAGGGAATTCCAACAACGGGATGTTCACAAATGAAGTACGGATTTTTTAGCAAATTTCGACCCTTACCCCAACGTACGAAACCGTACAATTCCAAAGACCCCGCTTTAAATTACGTGCGAATTTGAGGCACCTCTTCCCCCTCTAAAAAAACTGAAGTTTATTTTTTGGTCCATTATTGTGTCGTTCAACGCCACGTCAGGAAGATTCTCATCATCAATTATCTGCGAAAGCGAATCGAGCTGGAATATTCTATTTTCCCCAAGAGTAACAGCTAGCATGCGCCCCCTGAACCCCAGCTCGGTTCCGAAAATTCAAAAAACTTTAACTTTGTTTGATCGGCTTGGCTCAGAAAATCTCCTATTCCACAGATCAAAATTTTTAAAAGCGGCACTGAGAATAGCTGTTTTTTTCGAGACCCGAATCTGTTTTCTAAACTTTTCGAAACTGAAACCCGAACTTGTATCTTTTTATCAATTTTTTTAAAAAACGAAGGCCGTTCCACGAAACAAAAACCTGTTAGAAGCTACAAAAAATGTTTTATAAATCTTTACAAAATCACAAAAATTCGGTACTTACAAAAATTAAACATTATTTATCGGAATTGTTTACCCCTCGTATTTATATAATTAAAAGCAAAGCGACAGTTCAGGCGATAAAATGTCATAATCTCTCACCATTTATGCGGTATTTACGTACCGTATAATTCAAGCCTCGTGTAGTTGCGATGTCAAAAATAGTATATTACAGTAGCTTTAGGTCAGAATATCTACGTCGAAATATCTACAGGACAAAATATCTACAGCCAAAATATATACGACGTAAATACATACGGACAAATGGTACTATGTAAAAAGGTCTGTAGTCGAAAATATCTACCGAAACAACAATGTCTACAACCTCTATAATGATGTGGAAAAGAAGAAGTGAAGGCAGATGCTCATAATTATTGTTACTGCGTAGAATTTTTTGACGTAGTGGGCTCTGCCCCCTAGACCCCCGCGCCTGCGGCGAGCTTTTTTCGCCTTGGAGGCAGCTTCACTGACTTACTGCTCACATGGGGCTCTGCCCCAAACCCCTCTATTGGATCTGCCCCTTAGGTCCCGAAAGGAGAGTTACACCCCCCTTTACCCCCATCGCGGGGGCTGCCGCCCCTCGACCCCGCTTTTTTTCTCTGAAAGATCACGGCCTGCGGCGCGCCAGTTACACCAATTTCACCAATCTGACCACAAAGACATTTTGGTTTTAGATTTTAGTAGCGTATAAATTTTGACCAGTAGATATTATTGACCTGTAGATATTTTGACTGTAGATATTTTGGCGTAGATATTCTGACTCAATCCCTATTACAGTGGACACTGTGAAAGTAATTCATTATATGAGGACACAATTTTGTCATAAGAGCCAAACTAACGAGTGTGTTTTCTAACAAGCATTGAAAACGTTATTTTGACGAGTGTAGAGCTGAAGGCGAGGTATGCAACTTCACGAGTCAAAATAACGTTTTCACAGCTTGTTGCTCAAAGTGAGTTTGTGAGTTCTCAAAATTGTGTCCGAAGTAATGAATTATGTAGGAGGGTCCGCTGTATAATGTTTATTGCGTATCCATCCAAATGTTGAGCATTGCATGTATGTTTACCCCTTACGAAAAACATGCATTGCATGTAGGGTCTTTTTTACCCCCCTAGTGAAAACAAAAGTTTTACCTCACTAATGAGACTAGTCAATAAAAATATTTACATAGAACGTACGTACCGCATATAATCGAATCCGCATAATCGGCGCACCGCATAAACGGCGGGAGATCTGTATTTTCCCTCAAGCGAAAGTAAGTAAACATTTTCTCACCCAAATTGTCATACAGAACGTCAATGCAGCGCCATCTTCTCACCTTATTTGAGTGGAGAATATGAGGTTATTCACACTGCTCACATGAAAAAAAAAACAATGTTTTCGCCATAAAACAAATTTTCTTTTATTTGTAATGGGGTTTATTCTTTGAATTCAGACACTCGTTATTACCGATTTTACAGCTCGTATGTACTAAACACAATGAAATAGTCTGTTTATACTTTGCACAACTGAATATGTCGTGTGTTCGCTGCTATATACGTGTCTCAAGCATTCGAAGGTCAATTTAATACACAGTCTACGTTTAGAACCATTGTTTTTTGACTGTAGATTTTGTATAAGACTTACTCCTCAATCACCTTAATTATCGTCTTATTATTTCGTTTGTAAGGCGCATCTATGACTGGAAGTGTTCCTGTGTATTCGAATAGACGTGGGAACCTTTCATCCCCCATTTTAACATGATAATTATATTATCTCCATGCAGGAACTAATACTTCCGACGGTAATTACTGTCATTGAGGAGTAAATCTTACTGACGGTTACTAAGACCAATGAAGGGATTACGAAAGTTGATATTGAAATGTTGGCCAGAAACTCGGCACTGTGGACTTTGGTCTAGAGTAGAAAGCCGACTCTAAGTTATCGATTGTCTTCTTTTCCAAAATCACACAATGCGGTCATTGGAATTATTCGCCTTGCGTTATTTAGGTTGATACGTCATAATCGTAATGAAATAGAAGATCACGAAGTCTGAGAATCTGTGTTTTAAGATTTTACCGCTGGTTTCCTTTCTATAAAAAACTATTGGAAACGCTTCATCGATTTTCTTTCTAAGAGTAACTTCGTTTTACGTCTGAGACGATGATTCGCCACCCCGTGGCACTAACATACTTGCGAGCCTGACTGAAACAACTCTTCTGTCGATTTTATTTTTTTGCAACATTAGAACGAAAAAACTTTGTTTATTCTTTGCTTAACCTTAAACGAAATGTGCGAAACTATCGTCGAAAATCTATTTAAATGAGGTGTCATTTACTCGTCCCAAATTGGTCAGCCCACTTGAAATTAGACTTTGCTGACGAAAAAAAAACGTTCAGAGAGTTTATGCTAATAATTCATAAATGACATATCATTATCGTACACTGAGTTTAAACATCAAGAGTTTTATTCAAATTAACGAATTTAAATTACATTAATTATTGCTCCAAAAATCCTACATCGGTGACCTTCGATTAAGACAAAACGCCAATCCCACTATTTATTGGATGTGATACATATAAGACCATATGATTTAAATGGTTGAAAATGAAAATCTGAATCAATTAACCGAAACCGATGTTATTTTTTTCTGATATTTCTGTCGTCACCCCAATTAATACCTTCACTTTCGGTAATATTGGTCCAGCTTGATAAAACCTCTTGCAAACAATTTTAATATTCAAAACAAACCGAAACTTATGTGGGTGAACGTGTTCCTCTACAACAAAACATGTAATTACAAGATGCATTTTGTTAACGCAGACATTGATCGTAATTGAATAAAAATACTCTTCTCGAATGAGTTGCGAAAAATCTTTGTTTGCTACCCAAACGCTACCTTATTTTCTCCAATCAAATACTTCAAATACTTCGATAAAATGACGTTTTGTCTGATGACAATTCAGGTGAGAAAACTTTTATGGAACAAAAATAGAAATTTCTTGCATGAACTATGACTTTGTTTTTGGTAATGAATTGAAGTTTTCGTTTATACCGTGAACACTTAAAGCGATACCTTCGGGAAAATCGTTAATTCTAAGTCCCGTTTCACTCTGACCCAGGGCTTATTACGTTGAATTAATTCACAAAAATTCGCAAAAATTCACAAAAAATTCACAAAAATTGGCACTCGCTTCGTCCAAATGTTTTTAATGTATATGTTCGAATGTTTTGAATGTGGTAGGCCTTTTATTAATAGTTTCAAAATGGCAAGGCAAGGCCTTTCGTGCTTTCATTCATAAAAAATGTCACACGAAAATTGTCGTCTTCAAACCCTCCCCTCGGAGCTCGGATCTCCTTCTCGGTATGTTACTTCACAAAATGAAAAAACGATTGTAAATCACGTCAAGTGATCTTGTGATGGTCATAAAATATTTCATTCTTGTCGACGGTGTAGTAACGTCTCGTTTGACGATTTTAATTTTTTTTCGATGTTGTAACAAAACATGGCATTCGAATCTCCTCTATGGGGCTCAGCTTACACTCTTTATATGCTGATCGTTCCAAATAAAATCCGAACGCACAAAATCCGGACACTCAAAATTCGGACGAAAAATCTCGATGATACAAAATCCGAATGCCTCAAATAACAGACGATTCCGAATGAAATCCGGATAAAATAAAAAGTTATCTTAAATAAATAAAATTTTGTTAGAACAGATGTCGCTAAAGCGGAGTCGGGGGCGACAGTTCCGCAAAGGGTGGTCAAGGGAAATATCCCCCATTACTGGGTCCAAGGGGCAGAACCATATAGCTTTATGGCAAAATGGCACCGTAGGCCGGAAGGGCCACCCATACAAAACACATGACAGATATGTTTATGGACAAAAAATTGCTACAAAATGCGGATATTCCAAAATCAGGATGCCTATCCGGATGATAGAAAATCCGGACGATGCTTATAATGGGAAATCGTCCGTATTTTGATTCATCCGGATCTTGTATCGTTGCGGATTTTGTATCATCCTGACTTTTTGCCAGTATTTTGTGCTTTCGGATTTTAAGTGTGAGCCCTTTACACTCTTATGACTGTGCTTATTTGTTACACCACGGGCCCATGGCCCCATGCGTATTCAGGTGATGCAGACTTCTAAACATATTTCACTGCTCTGTATTTAAGAACGAATTATTTAAAAGCTCGGACACCATACCATTTAGTTTAGACACAACCCCATGGCTGTTGCCATCTATACTGTTTAGCGAAATTTTCGAAGATATCTGAGTCACCAACCGTCGTATACTCGAAATACATGGGGTGTCTGAGCTTTTAAATAGATGCCTCTTAATTCACTTAACAGAACAATTATATCCAAAGAACCGGAGTTTCCGAAAAAAAGAAAGCATTTTTAAAGAATTTGAATTATATTACGTTAATAATATTTTGTCAATCTCTGTTCGAAACCCTTTGATGAAAAGCCACCTTAATTGCTGCGAAATATTTTCGACTTTTTTCTAAAATTCATATTTTGACACTTTAAAAAACGGTTTGTATGTTAAAGTTATCGAGATATATGTAGACCGCTGCTTCGGCCGGCCGCGCCGAAGCCGCCGCCGATACCCCTCTCAGCCGCCTTATACGAGGAAAAAATCGGGGGCGGCCGATGGCTTCAAAAAATTATACAAATTTCAATGAGAAGAATCGATTTTTACACTAGTTTTCAAATTTGGCTATGTGGTATGCTTGATTTTAAACATTCGCATTGAGACTAATTTAAATTGGAGTAGATTCCTATTTCTCATTATTCATTGATGTAATATAACGCAGACGAGTAAGTGGAGAACATTCACCCTGGGTTCTCTACTGGAGGTCGCAACACTCAATTGCATAGCGGAATTCTGAAGGCGTTCGTGGATTTCTCACCTGTGTGAGATCTCTGGTTATCTTGCGTACACAACGAACGTCACTATTCATGCGGTCATGGAGGATTTTTTAGATTTATCAGGTTGGAAAGGTCTTTCGACTACGAAATACAGATCTTCTGATCCTTTGTCTCCTTCCCCCTACATCACATAAATCTCTCAAAACCTCTCGGTCCCTACCAAGTACCACGTGACCACCCAGGGTCCTAAGCCGTAAGGCGAAGTACTTGGCGGATACTCCTAAGCATAAGGAATTCTCTTAAGGATGTTTTTCATCAGGATAACATACAAATTACCTTGCAATAGAATGCTTTTACCGTATCTATACAAAGTAATAATAGTCCACAATTCTATGGTAGCTCTTTTAAAACGTCCAGCTTTCTATCCTTTAGAGCTTATCAAGGAAATTCGTACAGGATTTAAGTTTAAAAAAAAGGCAATTCATTCATCGACTCTTTAATCAATGGCGAATTGAATTGAAAACGAGATAAAGTTTTTATTTAGGATACTGTTTTATTCCAGTAAGAGGATCCACATTAAGACAAATGACTTACTTCGATGGTTTCCACACAGGTACACAGATTTCGGGATATTATTGCTCCTTTTTTCGTGTAACTTCAGCCGGGTAGCCGCCATCATTATGATACGAGCCAGCCGCCGAAGGCCGTCGGCTACGTCTCAGCCGCTGACTGTCCATCGGCCGACCGGCACAGTAGTCTAGATATATGCAAAAAAGTTTGACAGACCCTCGAAAAAACCACGTTTTTAGACACATCTTTGAAATTATCTCCAGAACGACAAATGACTTACTTCGATGGCTTCCACACAGGTACACAGATTTCGGGATATTATTGCTCCTTTTTTCGTGTAACTTCAGCCGGGTAGCCGCCATCATTATGATACGAGCCAGTCGCCGAAGGCCGTCGGCTACGTCTCAGCCGCTGACTGTCCATCGGCCGACCGGCACAGTAGTCTAGATATATGCAAAAAAGTTTCACAGACCCTCGAAAAAACCACGTTTTTAGACACATCTTTGAAATTATCTCCAGAACTATTTTAACCCACTTTGTTCATATTTGAACTTGAATCATGAAGGATGCATGTGTCTTTTAGGGAAAAGAAGTTTGAAATTATTGATGCAATCGATTGCTCGATTGTAAATAAAGCAAAAATTCACCAATAAATTCAACATAATAGTCCCCGCTCTGACCGCAAACTTCCGTTTTAGTTGGAGTTCGCTATTTCCTGCCATCTTTAAACCCCATATCTCCACCCGACCTCTTAGCGGAGGGAAATAATAGTGTGACTTTAAAAAATGTGAGTGCCACGAAGGTCAATTAAATCAGATATGATGATGCTTGCCAATTTTAGGAGAAAAAATCTACTCGGAGAATCAATTGTTTAAAATTTCATTCATAATTTTAACTTGCCTGAATTTTTTCGAATCTCGCACAGAATATTGCTTTTCATTCATTTATTTTCTTTCCTAGTTATGGAAATAAGTATCGGAATGTTGCCAAAATTAAATGAAAAAGCAAACAGTTGATTTTTAAAAAGTATGAGTATCGGGCTATGATGATTCTTGTGGTTGTCATATGTTCGTTAACGTTCTTTACCAGGAATGTGAATATTTTTTGACCGTATGTATTTCCGTCGATGCTTAAGAATCTGCCGAATCATGCGATCGATATATTTAAACCGCAATGTAACAGACTCCGACTGGATTTTGAAGGACTTATTCAAATTTCAGTCCAACATGTTAAATGTATTTCCGAGAGGCATACACATTTGCCAAAACAAATAACGAACAATAAGCATAACACTTAACTTGAGTGATTGTGTTGCGAAGTTTCAGTATTTTCATTTAAGAGCATCGTCGTGCAGATCCTAAACATTTAAACGATTTTTTTATTCATGATCTCAAAATTTATATTACAACTTCAATGCATAACGTACGACAAGTTTTCCATGCGGGATGCAAATTAATTTTCTATTTCGGTTTTGTTCACCCGTACGAAGTACGAAGGTCTACCGGTTTTTATATGGAGGGGTAACATGTCGCAAAGCTACTCAGAAGTCAGAAGTGAAGTAACGTAATTTTTATCGCTGCGAGCCAATGACATATACGAACATAGACTGGCAGTCTTTGACAAAAAATCAACACAAGCAAAAGTGAAATGCGAAATGTTTAGTAGTATTGGTAGATTACGTAAAATTTATGTGGATTACGTATTTTGAGCAGAACAAATCAGTGTGAACTGTGTATGTGTTGGTGTGCGATGTGCTGTGTTTGTGATGTGCTGTGTGTGCGATGTGCTCTGTGTGGGATGTGCTGTGTGTACGATGTGCTGTGTGTGCGATGTGCTGTGTGTGCGATGTGCTGTGTGTGCGATGTGCTGTGTGTGCGATGAGCAGTTTGTGCGATGTGCTGTGCAGTGTGTGCGATGTGGTGTGCAGTGTGTGCGATATGAACAAATTACGTATTTTCATTTTTGCTTCAGCTGGTGGTTACGTAAGCCCAGTCTATGTATTATTATGTCATTGCTGCGACGTGTCTGCCCGTCCCGAAGTCATGACATTTCAAACACAATTGCTTACAATCATCACTTTTACAGAAATAGCCACTAAACAAAGCCTGTTTTCTAAGGATGAGACTTCTTGACAAATAAAACTAATGTTTAGAATTAGACGGGGTGAAAGTGTTAATCATATAGACTCGGCGTGACATTTCTTACGGGTCGTCGTAGCATCCATTGAACGTGTATGCGGTTGATGTCTGGAAAAACCAAACAGAATTATTTTTGTGTACGGCTTTGCGACGACGCTGCAAATAAGCCACAAAATTTAATGAGTACTAAACGAACTGTAAAACGGTTTTAATTAAAAAATGGTTTATTCGTGGAAGATGTAAATGTACTAATGAAAAGTACAAAGAATGGGATGCATTTTGAACTTTTATGAAAACAGTTGTCTCGACCGGTTCACCCAATTATTACTGTTTTTTTCTTATATTCTGTAATGCATATGGGAAAAAAGTAGGGTCTTTGTTTATTTCACAATAAAACTGTCGAATGCACGCACACACGAACGTGAAAGTTAACAATCTACTGAGCTTTAGTTGCAAAATTGCATATTTTCGTAATAGGTTGCGCTGTTGTGTATGTTAAAAACCGACTTATTTCCATCAAAATATTCATGAAAAGTTTAGACACAAACCGTTTTACTTTATGAGTCAATTACCTTTCGATTATAACAATAGCCTAAATTTAGACTATATGAAGAATAATGCTCTGATGAATGCGTAGTGCTTTTCCTACCTATATTTCGTTGTTTTTAAATTAAAATGGAGATGCCGATCGTTCTATTGTGTGACACTAAAGATGTTTTGACATTGATATGCGTAAAATTCATAGTTTGGTAGGGATAAATAAATGCAAGCAATGAGTTTCGCTGAGTTTGCATTTTAGCGACTAAAGCGCCATCAAAAAAGTATCATGAAAAAATTTTGCACGATTTTAGTGCGGCGTCGGCTTATGTCAAAGTGTATATAAAATTTCATGACGTAATTCATATGTCGAAAAATGGTGTGCTTGTCGAAATACTTGAACAAAATAAAAAGTCGTTAAACAGGATAAAATAACGAACAACTTTGCTGTCAAGTTCCTCCCTCAGTCAATTTTTCTCGCACACAAACAAGTGAGTTTGAGCTATAAATGTGTAAATTTGTTTCCCTACGTGTGAAATGTTTTACTTTTCATTTTATGTACATATTACGTTTTTAGGCTATGTAGAAATCGATTGAAAGTCGTAGCTGCAAGATGACTTCCATTTTCAAGTTCAAAGTTGTCTTTGAAGATTAAAAATTAAATGCAAAAAATTCCAAAACTAGTAAGGTTTAGGTGGGGAGAATGAAGATGTAGGTAGACACTTCTCATTTTACTTATTTAGACCTCAACATCCATTAACCTTAATAGAACGTATGGAGACGGATATTTCTTCGCAGGGAATTATCACTCAAGCTGAAAAAATGTTCCCTTAACTCTCAAGTGTATGAAATTACGTCCGCATTATATTGGATTGGAAATTGCCGAAAGGGCAATATTGAAAAACTCGTCCGAGGAAACGGCGCAAAAAACATATCAAATCCTTAAAAATCCTCCGAAATAAAAAAAAATGAAAAAATGTGAAAAAAAATTGCACTAGGCCCGATCTTAGAACCGACTTAGAGCACTTAGGAGAGGCCTCTGATGAATACTTCCATGAACAAAAAAGTTCGCCACTTTCTTCTCCGCAACACTGCACAAAAAACCTCACCATTAAAGAAATATTCACATTGGCCCTTGGGCCGACAGTGCCCAGATTCAATCTCATAAAAGATTTTCCGATTACCTTTCAAGGAAAAAAAAGTTTTTGAAAATCGGTTCAGTTTTACTCAAGTTATCGCGGTGACGGGCGGACATTTTTTTTTGTTGTTTATTCGTCATCTAAGGACCATGATCGAAGCTTCCCCCTAATCCCGAAATTGGGATGAAATAAGAAATAATCGCCCAGACAAATCATTCATTTACTTGTAGTCCAATTATGCAAGATCATTTGCAATATGGGCACCCCGGGAAGGCCTTATATGCGATAATTCCCAGTTGTCAGGGCGATAGTTCCCTAGGTGATTACTCTCACTTTTTTCACTCTGGGCGCTTTGCGAGAGAATTCCTGTCGCCGAGTGTGCCTTAAAAAAGAGCTTTCTTACTTTCCATTACGATAAACTATGTTACTGAGTCTGAGGATAATATTCAGGAAATCAATGCATGGGATCGTAGAAACTTTTCCATTATGTTAAGTCTACTTCTTTCTTAGATAGTATTCGCATACAGCCACAATTTTAAATAGCTTTTTGAGATCGCTTTTTGAGAAAACATCGCAAGTTTGAAGGCTCTTTTTTACGACACGCTCTTAAATTTAGTATATGGTCAATCATAGTCACCGAAAGACAAACAAACCTACGTGCTTCATACCAAAGTATATAAACGGAGAAGGTAACGCAAATTGTCAGCGGATCAGAGTTTTTACGGCACACCAGTTTGAGGTGAATGTTAGGTTGTATCGATGAAATTTTAGTATGATAATGTTGTTGCAATTGTCTTGTTTATATACAATTCTGTCATGGGTTGCATCTTGATAAAACTAATTCATCATGTACGTAACATAACGGTGATATATTCACCTCAAAGTCATGTGCCGTGATAAACTCTGCATTGCGTTACCTTCTCTGTTTATATTTCTTGCTTCATACGGGTCTAAAAAAATCGTAAGCAAGCAAGTTGAAGGAAGAGACCGTCTCGTCTTAAGTTCGTTATAGAAACATTAAGTACTCAACTAAAACGAAATTCAAGCTCCCCATGCTTTAATTAAAATGTAATTTCCGCTTTTTTGTAACTAATTCTACTCAATAAATGTTTCATACAAAATAACCAGCTCTACCTGCTAATGATACACTCGTTTCTGAACGCACTGTTAAAGGTGTTGAGATCACTTCTAATGTTTCACGGAACAAACTATTTTATGTTGAAATTATCATTTTCTTGCTATAACAGTGGGAATCTCGATTAAATAAACGATCTGCCAGACCTTCGAAAAAACGTGATGGAAATGTCTCTCACTGAATTCATTAATTAAAAAACTATTAGAATTACGCAAATTAATTTAAAAATCTGTTGAATTTTTAATTATAAATCTCATTTGTGATACCAGCGTTTGTGGGATGCATCATGTTTAGTGCTTGTAAAACGGTCGATATCAATACTATAACAGGCTTATGTCAAATTTATTAAAAACAGAGATACGCTCAGCTTTCAAATGCTAATAAATAAATGCTTAATGCAAATGGTGTACCTTTGTTCGAAACCTTAGCAATAAACTGATGATCTTGACAATCGCCATGCTCTCCAAATTTGCATAAAGCTCATAATTCGTTTATTATACACAAATTTCAGTTGTCAGCTGATTAGTAAGATTGTTTGTGTCTATAGGTGAAAAAGATATACGACCGTTTCCAATTTTGGCAATTTTTATTTCCGGCTATTAGTTTCATTTTGACGTGAGATGTTTTATCTCCTTTTGTACGAATACATTGCATAATATAAGAGAAAAAACCGATGATATAACAGAAAAACTCTAATGCATTACAACGTCCATAATTGGATATGGACGTGCTAACACAACCAGAGTATATATAGTTGAGACTTAAATTGAATTGGTTTCAATTTAGATTATGTTTTGTGCACTTATCACTTTTTCCGTTTATTCTTGCTTCCGCTGAAGTTAAGGGTGTGTCCTGCTCTGTACCTTTTCTCCTTTTTTTTTACTTGATTCGAGATGATACACTCTGCCGGTAGCTACTCAGCTCTCTTCCACATGTGCCACACTATATTAAATCAGGATTTACGAACAGTTGCAAGATGCAAGTAGCAAATTCGTTTGGATTTTCTTTAATTTCCTACGCAGAACGAGAAAGGATTTTTGACATTCAGGTTTCTTCATTATCATCGGTAATCTAACTCCACGTGTAAGCATAGACAAATTGTCGCTTTCGAATTCGGTTCCTTGCGAGCGCATTTATTCAAATAACTGTTTGCCGGCTGCCTTCACTTGATTTACGACAGTTCTTTTCCAATATGGCAAAAGTTAGACCAAAATCCTGTCTCGTCGCACACGATGAACCTATGATTCATCATTCCCCAGGCATTCATTTCAAGCGTTCTTCGCATTTTTTGGCCGTTCATTTTACCGCTTCAATTGTTAATTGCAAGTGTTACTCTCAATGATTTTGGGTCGGGACCAAAAATCTGAGACTTTTCAATTTGTCCACACGCACGAAACTCTATATAGTCGTCATACCGGACAGAACCGGAAAAGAAATTAACATCCGATTTTCCGGTCAAAAATCATTAGGAGACGTATCGGAACTGTTCTCCCCGATCGAGATTTTTGGTCACGACTCAGAATCCTTAAGAGGCGTAAGAATGGCAGGAGAGAGAACGGAATGAGGGGTAGAATGGACACTTGAAGGGGTGAAATGAACGGCCAAAAATGCGATGAACACTTGAAATGAATACTCTGGGGAATGATGAATCATAGGTTCATCGTGTGCGACAAGACAGGATTTTGGTCTAACTTTTTTCAGGTCTTTTCCACGTTACTTTGGGCGGCCAGCTTTTACTCCGAGGATTCCAGTTCAGTGCCCTGAAGTCTCCTAAGGGGTCCGTGGGGTCGTTCGCAAATTACGTATGAGGCAAGCGTTACGGTGCGAACAAAATTCTGTCAAACTTGAACAAATAAATGTTACAGGGGGGTTAAGAAAATGCCAATTTTAGCGTTACGTACGTAATTTAGGAACGGCCCCTAATCGTACGTCCAATCCAACTCCATTTCCGGAGCATGATTGTTGTTTTATCTGTTCTAAAGTTGCCGATTCAATCAACAGCATACCAGTGTCTTGAACATCAGAACACAGTCTTAAGTGGCGAAATGGAACTTTAAATCAGTTTAAGGCGTATAAAGATAGCAATCCACACCACTTTATATAAAATTGTAAACAGCCAAAGAGTGTCTCTACAGTTGAAATTGGGTTTTAGTTCGCAATTTCGCTAGCAACGTAAAATCCGAGCTGAAAGCAAAATCTTATTTATTATCGCTCAAACTGAGTTGTATTTTTAGTGAACATTAAAGAAAGAAACTAAGATTTTTAAAGCTTTACAAGGCCCTTGCAGCCCACATGAAAGGTTTTGTACAAATCGTCTTGACTTGACGATTTAAAACTCATCTGTGATTTTATCCAAACGATACTTATTATGGGATGCTACAAACGAAAACGTAAACATCGTATGTCCTTCGTTATGCTCGAAACGTGCCTTGAATCAGATAAGTTCATAAACCTCTCTCGTAGCGTATGTAACAATATGGATTTCATTCATGAGCGGACCTAAAGGAACACATTTGAATGGATTTGAATTGATAAAACCCAGAAAATCCGACTTCGAATCAATCGCTTTGTTTGGCATAATCCGTATGCTCGTAACAGTGTTTTCGTAAAAGGAAATGTTGTGGCAAAACACATTTCAGTTGATTCGAAACGGCAAAATATGTAGTGGGTTGAATAAAACTTTTCTTTTTGTAAGAAGGCATAATTTTTATCCCACGCAAAAGATCAGAAAACTCCAAATACAAGTTCCCTGAAAGTGTGCCATACTTTTTCCCTTCTCATTGTTGATAGTGATTTGATCGCTACGGACGCAAGTGATTAATAATTTGTTTTCTCTTATGTTCGATATTTTTCAGATTGAAACAATGAGAAAAACGAAAGTTCTTTGTTTACAGATTGCATATGTGGTTTGTAGACTCGCAAAAAGTTAATGAAGAAATGGTATTTTATACCACACTAGGTCTGATTCCCGCCCTTTGGTCGTCTCATACCCAAAAGATGAGAAAGAAAACTATCTGTTTCATTAATTTCAAGAAAAGAGAGTATTTGTCTATTATCGAAACAGACTACATTCGAACACTCAATTCTGACAAAATTCAATTTTGTAAGAATTACAGGTGAATTCCAATTCTCGGCTGATTACTCAGGAATTACGATTCCTTACGATTAAAGAGTTGTGGCGAAGGTGTACCAAGAGTTACGTAGATAACAAGCTTACTTAAGGTGCGTCAATGTGTACTTCTGTGTACCGAGGTTTTATGTTATTGATTAGCTATAATGCTACGTTTAAGTAATATTCATTATGCAGCTTATAAGTAAGTACAGTACAGAAAGTACAGAAAAATTATTTCGTTGTTGGGTCTTCCATTTGTGACGCAATTTTTTGAACACAATGTAATTTTGTTTAAAAGAAAGTGAAGCAATTTTGTTTAAAGAAAAAAACTTTGACCACAAGCTAACATTTCATTCAAAACAAATTTTTGCGTATTATCAGCGATGGCGCCACCTCATGCGATATCATTATTTTCGAAACGGACTTACGGACTGCGTCACACTTTGTATGCGATATCACTCGTTTTGGAAGTTTTAAGTTGTTTTAACTAAAAGTCATGTGAAAAGTTTTCTATTTTTTCAAAAATTTTTCTTAAAAAATTTTTTCTTTGAAATACAAATTTTCTTCAACGAAATTTTCTTCAAAAAAGTTTCTCAGAAAAAAATTTCTTAAAAAAAATTTCTTAAAAAAAATTTTCTTCAGAGAAAAATTTCACCACTGAGTTGTCCCCTTTGACTACCTTTGAAACACTTTGTGTCACATACGGCTACTTTCGGAACACTTCGTGTCACCTTCGGCAACCTACGGAACACTTCGTGTCACCTTCGGCTACCTTTGGAACACTTCGTGGCAACTTTGGCTGCCTTCGGAACACTTCTTGGCACCTTCGGAACACTTCGCGTCACCTTCAGCTACCTTCGAAACACTTCGTGTCACCTTCAACTACCGTCGGAACACTTCGTGTCACCTTCGGCTACCTTCGAAACACTTCGTGTCAGAAATTCTTCTTACTGCACTGATAGAGATAACTTTGCCGAAGAAACCAACTGTCTAGGTATTCTAATTCAGAATAACAAAAAATCCAAGATGGCGTCACTTTGACAGCTGGCAGCCATTTTGTCAGTGTTTCATAAAATTCTACTCAACAATCTCTATAACTTTCTAGAATAAACCGACCCGATTTTTCGTGAATATTTCTTTAATTATGAGGGTCTTTTGTGCGGTTTTGCAGAGAAAATAGATGCAAACATTTTTGTTCACGGCACTATGGGTCAGGGGCCTTTCCTGAGTGCTCTAGGTCGGTTCTAAGATCGGCCCTAGTGCAATTTTTTTTTAAATTTTGAGATTTTTTGAGGTTTAAGAGAGGTTTAAGAGAGGTTTTTGCGCTGTTTCTTCGGACGGGTTTTTCAATATTGCCCTTTCGGCAATTTCCAATCCAATTTAATGTCGACGTAATTTCATGCACTTAAGGGTTAAGGGAACGTTTCGAATCTTTTTGCAACATCTATTCTGATACGTAAGGGTCCCCTGCATATGTTTCAGATACATAAAATCGCATCAAAATAATTACGAACATTTGAACATATTCAACAAAATGTTGTCCCACACATTAAGAGTAGCTTCGTATTAATGTGTTTTTGTTGTCTCACTTTAACGCGTGCGCGTATAAGTATTAGCTACTCTGAATAGATACAATACATGCTCACCTTTATGAAAACGTTCTTTGAAAATTCTTAAGAGTTCGTAAATGTTTTGATACGAGTTTAGAAACCGACAGATCAGAACAAAAGCTTTCATAATTAATGAGAACAATAGAAAAATCGAAAATCCATAGAAAAATGTCATTTTCAAATTTCGATATCTCATCTAATTTCCAACCGATTTTGATGAGTCTGGGCTCGCTGCAAAGCTGTTGCGACGTTTAAAAATAATTTAGAGGCGGAGAGGATCAGGGGAAAAAAGCTCAAAAGCTCGCGTATATGTGGCTCCTTGTCCCAAAGGTTTTTGTATGGCCTTTTTTGAGTTTGTGAACTTTTTTTTGGGATGTGAGGACTGCGTCACGCCCTCCGCTACCGCTATTATATCATAGAAACATATTATACTTCCGAAAAGCAAAAGACGTCAGGGGTGTCACCTATTTCGCTTTTCGGTAGTATCATACACTGTTCCCTTACCATTGCGAAATAAATTAAAATTATTCAAACTTGACTTGAATTCCATTGCTAAACAGAAGTTCAAGTTAATGAGTTTGCAATGGTATCTATTTTTCTCAGTCCACCGATGTCATTGGGTGTTGTTCAATTTAACATTAAATTAGTCCGACGTTTTGAATGAAAGTACTAAATCAGAGAAAATGTAGAATTAAACATTTTAGTATCTGTATATTTAGTTCATTGCACATGACATGTACAGAAACTTTTGTTCGCAACATCGTCTGGCATAACATAGATGTTTTTACCAGACACTTTTTGTGCGATTGCATTAATTGGAATGCTTGTAGTTCATTGTAATTAAAAGTTCAAAGCTTTTGTTGATAATTTATAATTGGGTTTTTCAACGAATATTACTCACAATAACGACTTTTCATGAATAGAATCAACGAAAAAAAAAAACAAATATGAATGGCGTTATCGACCAATTATAATAATTTGGTTTTTACCATTAAGATCTTTATTGATCCTTTCTTTCAATTAACCTTCGATCAACCGTAAACGATAATATTACTCAGCATTTCAGTGCTGTCAAGTCTCTGCTGTACTCAACATAAAATTAAGTTACAATCCTTGATCATTTTTGATAATATTCAAACAGCGAGCATTATTTCGTTCAATCTAATAACCATGTCGAGGTCAAGTTTATTGTTGCACCTGTTCTTGTACCGGCTTTGAAGTAAATTATGTTTGCCGAATAAATGATTTACAACAATCGTGTCTGTTAGAAAAATTAAGTGGACATATCGTTGAGTTATATTTGATTTATTCGAAAATTGAAGCGTATGCTTAGCGTTATGGTATTGAAGGGATCTTATTAAGTAAATTGATTTCGGTTCCTCAACCTTGGTTTCTTGTGTTAAAATGTCCGAACATCTATGACACGTTTTCATTTAATATTACCTTAGTTGCTAATTGTAAACGCTTCAGCTTATAAGGAATAATATCTGACTGATTTTTGTTATGAGCCATGAACCGTCTGTTTGTAAAGTTTACAAAATGCTGCAATAGTAAATTTTCGGAGGTAATTATGATATTGCAGTGTCTAAATATTTGAAGAGACTGACACTCAGGTGTCGGTTGTTCCTCTTCATTGATTCGTTAATGTTCAAGGCGTGTTTTTACAGACGATTCATTTTGCTGAATACTGAAAATGTCTTGTTTATATGCGAACGGCCATGACTGCAATACGTCGGTTAATTATTTTTTCAAAAATTTTCTAAATACCTAATATCCATAAAATTTTAACTATTTTACTATTACTATTAGTAAACATAATCACACCCATAAACAAAAGTTCTTTTTTCCACGAATGTTTAACAATTACTTTCAAAGAAATATCAGTTCTATTTCATTAACACAAAGAGATTGACAACATTATTAACACATAAAGCACAATAGGAGGTTGAGGCTAATCTAAGCAATATGTACAAAAATGTTTATGAAGTTTTTATAAACTTATGCAACTTTATTTAAAATTCATTATGCTATTTCAGTGTTCATTTGTTTATTTATATTTTCTTCATCGTTCAGCGGTTACCATAATTTCATTTTGAAGTTTTTATCATCATTGCAAATGGTTTTTTGTTCGATGCTGTCCACGGGTGTAGCCAGTAGCGGATTAACCCATGTGCAATTCGGTACCGAGCACATAGCGCTGGAAAATTCGTGGCGCTGGAAAAATTTGTTTTGAGGGAAAAATTTGAAGTTAAATATACAGCGCCAAATTATAAAATTAAATGTCGTGGACGTTTCAAAGTAAAATGCCCTGAGGATTTTCAAGTCTCAAAAGCTTCGCTTGCGGCACGGCGCAACAGTTTTGTTCAATGTTTTCGTCAATGAAATTTTCTCTTCGATCAAATATCAATGAAAATTTGTTTTGACTAGCGACGTTGGCTGCTTATCGGCCATATCTGCTAAAATTTAAGTTCGTAACGATAGTCAGGAACTGTCTTCTTTCATAGAAAAACAGATATGCACTTCGAATCAATAAAAATTTTGCCTGCGGCGCGCAACATAATGTTAAGTTTCAAAATATTCTCGCTTCTTTATAGATAGCTTGTTGCGAAATCGGTTAACTTTAACGATGTGATAAACACAAAATGTGGTCTTTATAATTTTGTAGCTGGGGCGGCAAAATTTGGTTGCCAAGTACGGCCAAAAACTTGTTGTGGCGCTGTCCCACACAATGATTCCAAAAGTTAAACAAAATTGGCGCTAAATTTACTTTTGCCAGTGGCGCTGGAAACCTTTATCCGCCCCTGGGTGTAGCGGTTGGTATGTATGCGAGTCATGTATATAAGGGTCCCCTCTCATCAGGGGTAAAGCCCCTCAACTCATCAATACTTGGAGGATCATCGTGGTAAGGAGCTATCCATGAATTATGTACTTAGTCAGTATCGAGGGTGCAAAATACATTAGAATTGTATAGCAAAAACCGTATCCATTGAGTGCGGGTATTAAAACACTAAAACACTCGCTATCATTCCAGGTCGATGTTGCTCTATACTCAATGCTTCCGCTCGTCGTTTTGTGGTGAATAATATTCGTAGGCATTTTCTTACAATATATTCCTGTTCATTGTTCTCATGTTTCTTTTAATGAATCCAATGAGTAAGAAAATTTACTTACAAATGATAGGCACAAGTAGTGCTGTAACGAACACCCTTACTAGCTAGCTAGTAAAAGTAGCTTACAAAAAAACATTTCTCAAGAGAGCGATACTTATCTTATTTAACCCTTTTTATATACCATTTTTATATACCATTTTATATGCAGTTAGGGAATTTATAATTTGCTCATTCTACACATTCACACGTTTCATCACTTTCAGTTGTTTTGTCATTGTTTAACAATAGTAAAACATCTAAAAAAGAGAAAAAGAGTTATAAGTGTGCAAATTATAAATTTCTTCATTGTAGTTGCTTGGGTGTCTTGCAGATTCTTGAACTTAGCTTCTTTTACGAGGAGGGGTCGGTCGTTAGCCTCTCGCTCAACTCACTCTACTATCCATTGTTTCCCATCCACACCGTGGGCAAGCCTTCAGGTAGCACTTTTAAGTATAGCACAAACTCCTACGAGAATGAGAACCCAGGGACGTAAAAAGAGCACTTAGGGGCCATTCAAATAGTGCGCACGCGGGAAATTGGCCTTTTTTGACTCTTCTCCCCCCTGCGGTGGTCGCAAAACCCCCTCCCCCTCCACACCATCCACACCATATACGTTTTCAGAGCGAAAACTGCAAAAAAAATTTCTATAGAAAACGCATTGGGAGAAAATATAAACGCCAGTACCTAAACAAAAGATTTATTTTAAATCGGCTGCTCTCTGAAAGCCTGGATTAGATTGGAAATAGTGCACTACAACCAGTTGAAAGTCTTCTGCATCTGCAAACGAACCTATCCGCAGCTGACGTCTCCCAGCTACTACCAACCGATTCGGGATTGGCATTGTACATGCTGCTTCGCATGTTTCGATGTGATGTGGTTAACCTTTTAAAATTTCACATAGTCGACGACACGATGGAAAATCTCATTAGTGCCCATTAAAAGTATGGAGATGAGAAAAATGACGAGCGCAAGTAGGACCATAACTTTCCAAGAACCTCATTTTTGGCTTAGAATTCAATTCGAATTCAAAGAATGGCTATGTTAATGATTTTTTCACTTTACTTGTATCATCCCATCTTGTCCCTTTGCTAATTAAAAGGAAAATAAACCTAAACAGTTCAAATATCACAAGAGTGCGCACGTTTTCGGATGATACTTCCCTACCTCCCTCCTCCACCCTTTTGCACGCTTTTCGGAACACCCCATCCCCCCTTAGTTGCGTCCGCACTAAATGAATGTCCCCTTAATAGTTGTAAATCCAATCAACAGACGATCAGACGCTACCCTATCTACCTACCCAGCCTCCTCTAGTGAGAAAATACTTGTATTGCCTCAACCATCCAAACAATGGGCATTTCGTGTATGTTTACCTTCTACGGAAGTCATCATAACATTAGGATATTTCTTTTTTACCTAGCGAGGGAAATGCTTTTATTACCAAGTGAAGGAAATTACTTTGCGTACCAAGTGAACAAAAATACAAACCTTCGCATCCGCATAAACATTCAACTTGCTTTCGCTGGAGATTATGCTGGAGAATCTACTATTTAATGATCGTCGAATGGTTTCATCGTTTTGTGTAATTATTGACCTTAACTTTGTCCCGAATCGACAAATTTCTCTTTCAAGCTGGACTTTTAATACCTACTTATGTATATACCGATTCCCTTGCGTTAACGTACGAAATTTTACATGCTTTTGTTTTTCCAACGAAAGAAACATTTTTTCTGCCTATCCCTTCCGAAAAGTTTGTGATACACGTACATTGGGCCTCCACGAAAAATGAACATTTCATTGAGGATATTTAAATATTTTGTGTCTTCATGGGAAAGTCTTTCCCTCACTAGAGGCGAAAAAAATGAAAAAATTCATCTGAAATATTGTTTCGAAAATCTTTAACGTTAAAACAAAATTTGGTGTTTTATTGTTGTGCCCCAGGGGTAGGCCAAGGAGAAGGTTTATAGACTCAATTAAAACAGATATAGGAGTTAGGGGGCTTTCACTGGGCGAACAAATAATCTTCTTGGCACACAAATAATCTTCTTGGCACAGGATAGGAGGGTATGGAGAAGGGTGGTCCATGATCACTGGGAGTAAAGACCTCACGCCGAAAGGTATAAATGGTCTATAAAGTTTGATGATGATGATGATATTGTTGTGCACTACGCACTTTGCAATGAATGTATTTTAACGTAGGCAAATGCATTAACACTTTTGAAAAACAATCTTAAAACACAGAATCGAAAGTGTCAGCCATACTTGCTCTAGCACGATTTATGAAAGCGATGAACACCTAATCACTTTCATTTTGCTTATTTTTCAACTATTTTCTAAAACATTTGATACAATTGCTTACGTTAGTAATAATTCACATCACAGCAAAATTTACTGTGATTGGTAGAACATCAATAAAATCAACTCAATTATTGCTTACGAAAAATAATTTCAAAACAATGTTTTCATTTCACCACATCATTGACGTTGACATATCTCATATCTGACGTTGATGTGATCATTTTTTGTGATGAATCGGGATCAATATTGCGGTAGAAGTGTGACCCAACATTTAATAAAAAAATTTGAGTTTTATAAGAATCAACATTCAAAATGTGGCCTGTTGTTTTGAATGATCAAGTGCGAGTTTTTGCTTGGCTTGGATTTTTCAGCGAGGATTATCAAAAGGCAAACTCAATATTGAAAAAAGGGTACAATTTTCTGATTCGACCACATCGTCGCATAATGTTTTTGGTATGAGCTAATGTCGCACTAGACGCATAAATTTTCGCAACGTTTTTCGTTGTTCTTGTGACACCAACTTTTCGAAGGGGATAGGCATAAAAATAACTTACGTTGGATGCGTTGAAAGGTATTCATTTACTCGGAATCAATTTTTTGAACTCGCGAACTCACTAGCAACACACTTTGAAAAAACTGTTATTTTGACTTGTCTACACTTGACAAAATAACAGTTTTGTTCAAAGCTAAGCAACAAGCTCGTGAGTTCGGCTCGTATCACAAAATTGATCCCTCGTGTAATGAATACTTTTCGCCGCATCCAACGTAATATACTATACATTCGACATTTATCTTATGAAAGTGTCAGTATTCTCCCAGGAAAAATAAAATTATCTGAAGTAATGTTAGAGTCGACAGTTCTATTAATGAATTTCATTTTGAATAAATTCAATATTTAAGAAAAGTACTAAGTTACGCCCCTGCGATGCTGACCTGCTGCTTTCAGCTTATAACTACACTTATGAACGTATGACTTAGCGAGAAATTACTTTTCAATTGTAAATGGTTTTGTTAATCTTGCGAGACTTTAATGCATATTATACAGAAGATTAATTTAGGACGTTTTTTCTACAAAGTAACAAAAATTTAATTTCATTAATCATGCATTAAATTATATAATTTTTTGTGCCTGAAAAAGTTAATTCTATAATCACATTTTAGAGTGGATACCATATTTTCGGAATTTGTAATGGTTTTGAATTCAAGTGGTGAATATATTGGCCCTGAGTTGCTAAAATACAATGTTGCCTGTTTCATAGTATTGTTGTTTGCTTTTTAATTTTCAAATTGAATTTTAATTATAGGAGCTGTAGATAATAAACACCTGTGAGCGAATTGAAACTTGTCAATAACTGATCGCTGTAATAGATTAAAGTTTATTTTTCTTTCCAAGTAATTGGCAAACAAATATGTAAATATTTATTTGTGTAGTTGTATGTTTCATGGAAAAATGATGGAAAGTTCATGGATAATTATGTAAAATTTCTGTGGATCATGTAAAAAGGTGTACAAAAGGTGAATGTAACGATGGATTTTGCTACATTATTTTTACATTCCAAATTGGAAAAGCCTTTACATCATTTTAACATGATTTACATCATTTTCCCATTGTTTTCATAAATTGTACTTTATTTTTACATTAATAGAAAATTTATGGATAAATAATGTAGTAGTTATTTAGGTAACTGGGAAAAATATGTTTTTGACGAGTGTGGGGTTTGCAGCCCGCGGCGAAGCCAACACAATGCGTACAATATTTTTCATTCCGAGGATTCAGAAAACTGCTTTTCTGTTTTAAAATAGGACGGAAAACAGCAGTTTTCCGTCCTAGGAATAAAAAATTTATGTAAATCATGCCCCCTGCCCTAGAAGAGAAAAATCAACATCAACAAACTCTCGTCTTCTAGAGTAAAATTCAGTTCGGCATACCCCTCAACCTCAACATGATGAAAATGTCAAGCAATTCATATTTTACTGGTGTGGAGTTCGTGTATCTCATCGAGAAATTCGCTATACTTTAATAGAAGCCGATGTCACACTCAACGCGAGGATTTCACACAAAAACTAATTTTTCAAGCTTTCCTCTCTAGTTTCGTGGACATTTAGTGAGATATCGCCTTGTGTCACAACGTCGAAAGTTCACAACAATCACTGAAATGAATGATTTTTGTTACGTTTTTCGCTGTTTGCGATCGAAAAGTTCATTTATTTCAGTCGGGGAAAATTAGGGTAACTTTTAAACTCAAAATTTCGTTACTCAGCATGTAAAGTAGTTGATTTGAACCGCTCTCGTTCACTTCCGTTTTTGCTACAACAATATAAGATTATCGATTTACTGAGATAAATTGAGAATAACCGTTCAATTGTATATTACACGCTACGAGCGAGCGAATGCAAATTACAAGAAAAACACAAACACATATTAACATATTTCTTCCGATTTGAAAAATCGGACTTCCTTGGACAAAGCAGTCGGAGGGTAATTCCACGAAAACTTCATTCCCACTCTCGAAATGCTCAGTTGTTACAAAATGATATTGATGTGAAAAAAGGTGCATCATAAAGATTAATCCTTTAACTGAAGGTTAGTCAGAGGAAAGTGGCTATCATTTTATAACTACTGAGATTTTCAAGCGTGGGAATGATGAAGTCCGTGGAATTGGCCCGGAATTCCTTTAGAAAAGCGTCAAAAAGTACAAGAAAGGAAGTCCGATTGCTTTCCCAAAGAAGGTGCGATATTTGAAATCGGAAGAATTATGTACATATTCCTCTAGTTTCTCTAGTTGGACGTTAGTTATCGCCCTAGACAGAGGAATTTATCCCTTGACTCGATTAATATTGAGAATAATGCAATAAATCGAGGCGTGGCGCACTTCATTTATTCCATTTATTCCTTTATTCCATTTATTCCCAAATTTTTTGTTGTTTTTGCGAAATATCTGAACCAAACGCATCACAAGTTAGACAAATAAGTTCAAAAAAAGGTTTGCACAAATTATAAAGCATTTAAACCATCTTGAGATTAATTTTTTTTTGGAATAAATGGAATAAATTTATTTATTCCATTTTTCAACAAAAATTCTTTTAAGTTTTCAAAAGTGAGTTTTTTCACTTTTTGACACATTAGTATGGTTTGTTGTGTGCGTTGACGAATTTGAAAAAAATTTATTTATTCCAATATTTATTACATTTATTCCCATTTATTCCATAAACCGCAGAAGTGCGTCACCTCTAGCAATAAATACTCATTTACCACCTCAAAAATTGGCGTATAATGGGAGAGTTATCTCAAAAATTGGCGTATAATGGGAGAGTTATCGTCAGAAGACAATTCCAACGAATACAAGAGATTACTTCAGAAACCTCCTATTCTTCGTCTACATTTATTTCCTTTAAAAATTAAAAAAAGTTAAATTGATTTCTCTCCTCGTTAGTGAAATAACTACTTGTCTATGTTCGTGCTATACTACTAACTCTTACATTCTACTTGTCTCCCTTGTCAATAAAATATTCATTTAGGTCTACAAAGATAAATAAATGGTTCTCACGCTACATTGTGTCCATAATTATTTAAGCTTTTCTTAAGTAACAAGCGAAATTTCACTGTGAACCGTTGTGCACCAAGATAAATAGTTCCTTATTAATTGCTATGCTTTTTAATTATTCCACAACATTTGAATTATGACAGTCATTTGTCGAGAAGAGAAAAAAATTGTCGTTTTTATCACATTGTAATCTAAACGAATTTCTTCTATTTTCAATTGTATAAAGTTTTAAAGACAATCAAATTACGTCTTGAATCTACTTGTGTCATTTTTTAGGTAGAGATAGCATCATTCGAGAAGAAATAACTTTTACTTTCTGATTTTTATTTTTCTTTCATTATGAAGTGATCTTGATTATCAACCCAATTATTTGTTTACTTAATATCCCAATAAAGTCGTTCGTCTAAGTGCATTATTGAATGATGCAGCAATTAAATTAATTAAATGTTTTATAACATTTTATCATTTCATTTAATTTTTTGTTTGCATTCCTCTGTGGGCGTTTCATTTTATTTCGCTTAGATAAAGACAAAAACTTATGGAATACAACGCCCATTCTTTTCGTGCCTAGCACGTTGATAAATTAATTAATGGGTCGTGCATTGAAGCAAAAATTTAAATGAAAAAATAATTATTATTTTGGTTAAATAAGAATTAATAAAATTAACAAATTAATTACTCCAATTACAATGTGTACCGGGGTATTTTTCGTGTACCTTAAACAAATTAAATTAAACGGCAATCGTGAGGCAAGGAGAATGAAAGTTAATTTAGTGTTCATTGCAGTGTTGAAAAGATACCAGAAATAATTCGAAAAAAATTAAATTATTGAACGAATTGTGATCGCTACGTAATTTAAATGCATTTAGTGGCAGGTCATAATTTATCATGTTTAGTATTTTTTTATCCCAGAGTTTTTTTTGTATGTTTAGCTGAACAGATTCATGGTCTTACAAGTTGTTTCTTTAATTCTCCTAAACAAATACTTTAATGTTTTTTCAAGTCAATAGCCCTCTTCAAAGTAATATTAGAATCGTACACGCAAGCCTAAGTCCACCTACAACAATACAATAACATCTTGCAGAATAATATTTATTTATAGCGTGTGGGTGTATCGAAACAGAAAAAGGCAAGTAATCGGTTTCCTAATAAAATAGATACTAGACCAAAGCACATACGATTACATGTATCTAAGTAACTCTTTCGAATCTAATGCATTTGTCTGTCTACAAGTTTATCTCAATTCTTGTAAAATAAACTTCGATTTCTGAGTGTGATGACTTTTACCACATATGTATTTTTCTTCTTTAAAGTTCAACAAATGTCTAACGAAAAAAGTTTTATCCCTGTATTTTGAATGGTTTATTGAAAAGGGTATTTTTACACTAAGAGGAATGTAAATGTGCAACTTTTTAAAAACATTTCGAAATTGTACTGTACAAATCTAAAATTCTCTGATGATGATAATGACACAGAAACGGAATCTTAATAACATTGCTGATTAATTGCGAAGATGCATTACAACATTTCCTTCGGTAGTTCATAGCTCCATACTTTACCTACGAGTGTGCGCGTTACATATGGTAATTTGCACTCATACGTTTCTGACGAATTAAAAAAATGTGATAGTAGAGAGTTTGGGCAAAGCAACTTATAGCCAAATTTATATGCATAAGTAATAAGTTATATGTTTACGTTATAAGTTACAAGTTTACGTTCTGATCTGTATCAGTACTGATCAGTTTTAAAACTAATTCAGATCAGTACTGATCAGTTTGAAAACTGATATGGATCTGTACTGATCAGTTTTAAAACTGATCAGGATAAGTAATCCTCAGTCTCAAAACTGATCCGTATCAGTACTGATCAGTTTCAAAACTACTAATTCGGATCAGTTTTGAAACTGATCATTTCTGATACGGGTCAGTTTTGGAATCAGTTAAAATATGGATTAGTTAAAATACTGATCTGAGCTATAAACTTAAAATGTTAACTTATAACGTAAACTTGTAACTTATAACTCTCAAATATATAACGCAAAACAAATATCTATATGTATGTATATGTTATAAATTTGTCTATAAGTGGCTTTGCCCAAACTCTTCAGTCATTTTTACCTGCAACAAGACTAATGTCACGTATGCAATCGTTCTCGTTCTGTGTCGCATGTATGTTACAACATGTTCGGATTTTCTTCGTGTAAGTACTTTGACATAAGCCGACGACGCCAGACTAACCGCGTGAATTGAGGAAGTAAATCCAAAAATCTATGATATCCTCATATGTCTAACTATTGAATGTTTAGCCTGACCTCACTACATGCAAAAATGTTCTTTACAAAAATCAGTTAATTCATGCCGCCATTTGGAAAATGTATGGAAAAACATAGTTTTTAACAATTTTTTTTAAAACTTACCTGACAACTTATGAAGTGCCAGAACAAAAAAGTTTAGTTTTGACCTCAAAAACAATTTTCAGAATAGAAATCTCATATGCAAAAACTTTTCATTTAAATCTGATACAAGCGCACCATACGAAAATACAAATTCTTCGCACGGGACAGGTGAGATTTTCTCCGACCTGGTCTTAAGGATGACCTGAATTGAATTCGTTAGATAGCAATTTTCAGTGATTCAGTTTTCACCAAATATTGTTTTTATTTATACCCTCAACTCAATACATAACATTGCTTCTTATGAATTTTATGAAAAAGCGCTTTATTTATAAGATCTTATCACTACGTGACTAATTCCAACAGGATGAACGCACGCAAGACTAATTTAAAAATAGAATTCCTATCGAGAACAAAAAATGGTTGTTCATTGCTTTTCCGTTTTAAGCAAAATTAACATTTTCGTGAAACCATATTCGTATAATAAAAATGACGGTACCAAAAAATAATTATTTATGTATTCGACTGAAATACTTTTCGTTCTGTATCAGTGAGTTGCATCCTTTCTAATGCTTTGTTATTTTTTTTACAACCATTTGTTTTGTCAACTCACGCACGACTATCAGTTTTCAACTCTCTACGTTCAGTTTTCACGAAAGGCACATACACTTTATAGTATTCATTAAGTGTAATAATCATCAATTATCTTTGTGAGACGAAATTCCATTTGCATTTAATTGTGACATTTTCCATAAATTATTGATGTGTGAACATAAATTTGGAACATAAATATTACGCTAGTCATAAGGAACCCAATTAATTATAGAGTTCAGATTAATAATAATTTCGAAACATTTGGTTAATTTAAAATAGTTGGTCTGAATAAGACTGTGCACTTAAT
The DNA here is from genome assembly GCA_029228625.1 of Pseudolycoriella hygida. NCBI lineage: Eukaryota > Metazoa > Arthropoda > Insecta > Diptera > Sciaridae > Pseudolycoriella > Pseudolycoriella hygida. The sequence continues at coordinate 11,871,927 of CM055403.1, read as the reverse complement.
TTAAGTTGTTTTTCTTGTTTACATAAATGTTAATCGAAAATATTTTATGATCAAATAGTAAATTATATTAAAAATGTGTAAGAATTGTCCAATAGCTTGGCCTCATTCATCCATAAAACTGTCATTGCTTTATCAATTGATTTCACTTCATTGAATGGGTTAATCTGGAGAGCTTCAACTCTATAAATACAGCAGACATCAATATTGTGTTCAATTTGTAAAATAAATAACAAAATTGATGATTTGGTGATGAAAACTCATAGAATGTCATATTTGCATTGAATAGTAGATCGTGTCTTGTCCCCGAACCACAAGTAGTGACACCTATGATTTTTTGAAATTTATCTGGTCTTGAAACACAGATCTGCCGATACTCTGTTTCTTTACCTGTTCATCATGTAAATCATTCGAGCCTGCCAGTGGCAGCCAGGAACATGTCTCAGACAACTATGGTCCTAGTTTAGGCACAACCAGCGGTTCGGTCACATAGTCACTGTAACGATTCGTTTTCCTCACTTAAATTACTTGATACAAATGGAATAGACGAATTGAACAAACTATGAAAAATTCTTTATTTCATTTTTCAAATTAAACTTAACCTAAAAATGCGCATACCCTTACAACTAAAAATACCTTTTATATTGGGTGGTGAGTGCGACTTATCTCCTTGACAAAATTTCCTTTAATAATGACGCTTTTATTTGCGGGCCAAATTAACCACTTGGTTGCCACTTAATGTCTGCTATTGGTCCGAGTAATTTTTATACACGTACCTAAAAGCTTTACGAGTTCGTTAATATTTTGTGACAAATTCGATCCTCTTCCTCTTCTTTGTCCACCATAAAAATTACCTTGCTGACCGCAAGCTTAAAATACAAATTTCCCATGTAATTAGTGGTCAGTTTCTACTGGTGAACTGCTCTCACTTAACGTAGTTAACTCTACGAAGTATTTGGTCGAACTCAACTCAAACACTTTGCAACGATAGAATCAAGCGTCGACTAGTTGATAATTGTCACTGTTCCACCGGTTAATCGAACCGTGCGTGCCATCTATCTGTCACCACCCGCGCACTCCGAATATATCCACCGGGTTAATTCAAAAACTCTCTTAACGACTAAGGTTAATGCTTATTACAAAATTCATAACAACTAAAAACCGAGTTACATCACCCAGGATCCTGCCCTGAGTGAGGGGAACCATGGACATTCACAACTAATGTGATAGCCCATCTCCTCACTTAAGCCACAGGAATATTCGGGATCGCTAACGATACCCAATTTTGCCAAATATGTGTTCAGCCTACAGTGTCCTGTAATCACACCCACTACACTTCTTATACGATACTGGTTCATGTTCAACAGTTCGCCAGCAATTCAAAAAATAACAGGCGTTGGGAAGAATCGCTTCGAATGCACCCCCCGCGCTGTAGGCACGCCAATGTTTGCTAGCCTCAGATCGTATGCAATCCTCAATAGCTTTAGCACGGAGTGATTGCGGAATTAACGGTCCCGGTCTGTGGCTAACCGATTTAGAGTCAATCTTCGCTAGCTCTATTCCGGAGCACCCTATTTTTCTGCCACAGTTGATTTAGAGTTTCCTTGAACTTCTTCATAAGCTTGAAAGCGATGACAGGCGACATTATCCCCTTAATTATTCCTTCCCTATCTGAGAGGATAGTTACCCCTTCGTTTTCCGATTCCGTTCGTATTTTTTTTATTATTAAATATAGCTGTTTACACAATTTGTTCAAATGCGCACGGAGGCCACCGTCGTCGGGCCTATTGTCCTAGTTATTTGATATTTGTTTTAGTCTGCTACCGTATGGAACTGTGGAACACACATAAATCAAATATTCATTGAAATCAAATTAAATTACATTTTATTATATCGAGTTACCTTTGAATTCACTATATAAGCAATGCATTTTGTAGAACATTCAGCATTCAAATATATGGATCTAAACTGATAACATAAATTTGTTTTGATCGGGGTCACCAATTATATGGGAACTGACCAAAACAAATTCATGTTATCAGTTTAGATCCATATATTTGAATGATGAATGTGCTACAAAATGCATTGATTATATAGTGAATTCAAAGGTAACTCGATACAATGTAATTTAATTTGATTTCAATGAATAATTGATTTATGTGTGTACCACAGAACCTTTCAGCACTGTACTCCTTTCATCGCTGCGAACGCTTCTATTTATAGAGTACACTGGCGAAATTTCCCAAATGGAAACTCTCCTTCGTTCTGAGTTCCAGAGCAAACACCTCGGCCTCTGCTACCTGGTATTTTCATAGCTAAATTTACGCCTCAGCATAAAACTTATCCATTTTCTCTTATTGCGCCATCCATGCTTTCAAAGCTGAATGCGAACTAACATTAAACTAATTCCTTAAGGCTGTGGTGGTTAAAAAAGGCTTCTGTTTGTTGCAAATTTACTCCATGAAAATGTTCGAGAGACTATGAAATAAGGAGTTCACGCAGTAGACTGGTCCTTTGTCTAGTGCATGAACTTCTTATGTCACCGTCGTGTAGAGCATTTTCATGGAGAAAAATTGCAACAAGTAGAGGTCTGCATATCAAGGTGGGAAGCCTGGTGCCAAAAAGTTTTCTATGGCAATGTTGGAGTGGGGAACGAGGACATTACTATGCACAATGTTCCAACTCGGCACCAGGCTGCCTACTTGGGACGTTTAAGTAGCCATAAAGAACGCAGCCTCGTGCCGAAAAACATTACCATAGGAACTTTTTTGGCACCAAGCTGCCTTCTGAAATCGAACAGTGCAACCCCACCTTAATCAATTGAGTGAGCGGCGAACAACTGGAGCAAGTGATGGGCCTTTTCATTAGCTTTTGCGAAAATATTATATTTAAATAAATAAATTCGATGATATATTTGCTAATATTTGGGGAAAATAATTAGTAATTGATTAGCAAATAGAAAATGAATGACAATAAGACGTACACGATTGTCATTTTTGTTATGTTATGGTAATGCTACGAAGGTTTTGCATTTTCATGTCTCACAGAGTGTAAACATCGGTTGAAACAATGAAAGTTTCTTGTGACACCTCGAGTGTTGTTATATTAGCTATTTTTGCAACAAGTTCCTAATGGTCACACGAGCTGCAGGCTAATGTGATAACAAGTTGTCATGTGAAATTCCATTCAAGCACTCCTTTTTTCGCACTGAGTACAATTTGAAATTGAAAGACGCCTGCGAATAGTCAAACTTATGTGAAGAAGCTCTCCCCAGATGCTTGGAAAAGGAAATGATCTTTTACAGAAAGGTATTTGCAAATATTTTCCAGTGACATCTACCATTGACATTTCTCAAGAAAATGATAGTTGAGTAGCGGCTGTAAGATCTCTACTACGAATTACCTCTATTTAAATCAATTAAAGATCGTAAATAATATCGGGAAAAAATGAATTGAAAATTGGAATGTTTTTCTCCTCATTGTAGTTCACATAAAAACGGTCTTCTAAATATCAATTGTCTCACAATTTAAATTATATTAAAATTAACATAATTGCAAAATACTCACGAAAACGAGCGCGAACGAGTTTTTTACATTAGAAATGTTATCTTTGTTTCGCTACCGTCGCTTATTATCAAATTATATCAATTACACTTTCCGTCTAACTTAACTGATAAAGCTTACTCAACAAATCGTGTGAAAATATCATTACAATTATGCATACTTATTATTATTGCAGTTGGCATATAAACACTTCGGATTTGGATGCACCATAACAACATAATTTATTGCTTTGTACGGTTGAACATTTCTAAAGTATTGCAATCAGACAAGAGCGCCGTTTGCAAATAGGTGGCGGTTGCCGTAAGCAACGCTTACAATGTCCGCTTAAACGGGTTAATCGAAGGTTCTTCTGTTCTTTTCTGATCAAATCTGTTAACATTAATGTTAAAATCATTATAGACTTTCTCCCTAAGTGCTCCTTTGGTTAATGGGGTGTGCTTGTTTTGAGAAAAAAGATTCGTAATGGTGTTTGCAGCAAAAAATTGCTCTACAGTATGTGTAAATTCGGGACAGTTTTATTTATAAAAATATTTTTATAAAATATATCGGAATCCCAAGTGAATCCCTGGCACATCTCGGCTAAGAAATAGGTGGTGTTACTCGGTTAAATGTACGTGCGTGAAAATTATTAGAGATGGCGTATCAAAATTGGTTTGAGTTTCTGCTAAACCAGTTGCACTTTAATTAAAAATCCAAATAAAAATTTTTTTAAACAACTAATATCAGAAAAGTCATAAATTTCACTCAGCTTTCGATTAAAAATAGGTTGCAAAAAGGAGCGCACCCCATTACTTTGACGTTTAAAACGTCATTTTGACAGTTGGAGTAGACCGACTTTTGATCCCAACCAACTAATTCATAAGAACCTGCTCGTGCTCGCGCGTGCCTCATTATTATATGGATGCTACTGGCACGCACAAACCAGTCATCGTCGTAACTCTACATCGTCGCATGTATAAGAAAATCATTTAATATTTGAAGCTCCATTAAATATCAAGAAGTCGCAATGAAACATTGCATTTCTAGCCCCCTTTCAGTCGGTTAAAATTGACTTTTTCCTTACTTGACGCGTTTAGTGCGACGTCGGCTTATGTCACCATCATCAAACTTTGTAGACCGTTTATACCTTCCGTTGTGAGGTCTTCACGCCCGCTGATCATGGACCACCCTTCTCTTTGGGAGCCCTCGGGCTTATGTCAATGTATACGAAATTTCATGAAGTCACTTGAAGTATTTTGAATTTCGTCATGAAATTTTGTATAATTTCACATGAGCCGATGCCTTACCAAAAGCATAGATTGATAGCGACGCTCATATCTCATTGCAACATATTATTTTGAATTTAATTTGACCAAATCCTAAAACGCTGCATATGAATTTACAGAAAGTATTTTTTTAGAACAAAGCAATTAAAATGATGAAAACCGACAATTTCTGCTATAAATAAACGCTTTTCTATTAAGTACAGGGAGTGTTCATTTCATGTTATATTTTCCAATGTATACAACTGTTTAGTACACAGTTTTAAAGTCAGTGTTGTTTATTCACATTTAAATGCGTTTCTATATAATGTTTGTGAAATATTCATTTTTTCGTCAGAAGCACATCCATTTACTTACTCATCACTCCTCGTAAAATGGAAAAGTACACACAAATAGAAGAAATTTTGTTAACAATTGCTTAAAGTTGCATAAATTATGAGAATTGTCATGCAATAATAATGTTGGAGTTTTATTTTATTTTTTAGTATTTTAATAAAATGGAAATTTTCTTTGTTATATATTTTTGTGTCGTATCGTTAACACAATCTCAGATAAAAAATGCCACTTTACCGCACCTTTCGAAAACGTTTAATTATCTCTATTTTCATCAATTTTCAAGCATAACAGCCATTGAATGTTATTGCTTTAGAAGATAAACAAATTAAACTAAAAAGTGTGGCAGTAAAATACCATTTTATTGAAGAAAAATCGATTTCCGCATTTTTTTTCTCCATTTATTATTTGTTTGAAAAGCTTAAAATGTTAGTTTCGAATCACATTTGTAACTCTATTGACAAAACGTGATTAAATATTGACAATAAGTGGAACAATTGAGCTTAAAAAACCTGTCTAATCCGACAATGAAATAGTTTCCAATGCGAATAAAAATTTGAATGACAGGGTACGTATAACAAGCGTCTGTCTGTCATATCGTCAATCAAAATGCAATTATCAGATATGACAATTTCTTGATTTTTGAAAAGAACTGACTCTCAAAGAATGCGCTCCGCATTGACATTTTTCTGGACAGAACTGGAATTCTTTGAAATAACGAAAATTGTGAGATGGCGACGCGTGTGGAAATTATGTTTTTTTCTTGGTATTTCGATTTCCCGATTTTTCCCGGTATCCGCTAAAATCAGGCTGAATTTCCCGTTTTTTGAAAGTAAAATTTTCCAATTTCGAAGATAGGACGTACCTGGACGTAACTTCCTCGTTTAGTTGCGGATTAAGGTATTCAGCACAAAGAACAACCGATAGCCAACTTAACCGTCCGCGAGCGTAGATTGCGAAATTTTTTAAATCGTTTCTTCCAACTTTTTTTTCCTTGATGTGGGAGAGCGCAACGCTTGTCTTTCATTTTCTTAAATTTCCTTAAATTTATTTCGAAAATAGAAAAATTTCTCACTATATATTTTGGAAAGGTGCTAACTTAATTTTGAACGTAAAAGATAGCGTCGCAGGCAAAAATTTCATATTATATTTGAATTTCAATAGATTATGCACGAAAATCTGATTTTAAAGATTCGAGCCAGGGATAATAGTATTTTATTTGACGGGAACATCGAGACTTGCCGAGATTTCCCCTCAAATGTCAATACTTTGCTTTATTGCATAAGCGAAAACGAGAAAACAAACATAGGGGAATGAAGAATGCCATTGTCACCGATTAATAAATTCTATTTATAATCACTAGAGTGATAATTTTTAAGGGGAAACAATGCGCGTATGCAACAATAGTTATTTACATAACTAGGGATAAAAAGTTGAAAAGTCGAGAATTTTGTTGATCCGAGGCGAAGCCGAGGTCAACAGTAACACGAAAACGTGACTTTTCATTTTTATCCCGAGTTTTGTAATGAGTTTTACATGCTTTTGCAACTTAAACCAATTCTCTTGTTTTCTCTAGTTGTGAAATAAGCCATTTTCGACCCTAGGGAAATCAAAAGTATGTAAAGAAAATTATATGAGGCTAATTGTTATGAAAACGCAAGCGGAGCCAGTGAATTTTTTGAAAACTTTCTTTGCAAGTGTAATACTTTTCAAGCGCTCTCCGCAACAGATCGCCAGCCAAGTTGCCTACGCCTATAGAATAATTCCAAACACAGAGGAATAAAGTTAAATTGAAACATTTATCTGTCTCATTCGCAAATTAACATCGTCGCGTTGTTGGCAAAGTTCGGCTGGACTTACTTTTTGAATTTGATGAGGTAGGTTATTATCGCTGCATGTAAGATAGTTAATGAAGTATCCGAATGCTTGTAACACCGCAGGCGAAAATTTTGAAAATTGTTTTTTATCATTTCTGGGATCATAAAATCTCTCGGGACCCAAATTGAATTAAACTAAACCTAAAAAAAAACAAAATAAAAAAATGTAAAATATGTAAGTAGACAGTCAATGCTGGAGCTACATATCTCTTTATGACATAAATAAATAGTACATTACATCACAAGGAGCTAAAATGGTGCATTTAGACCCAGGTGGTGAAAAGGTCGAATCCAAGGGCGGAGCGCAGCGGAGCCCGAGGAAAGACCTTTTTAACACCGTGGTCTAAATCAGCACCGTCTTAGCTCCGAGTGATGTATACTATTTTTCGCGCAGACGAACAAAATGCCAGATTCCGAAGAAAAAAACTCGATAAATTTTGCATGAAATTTCATATAATGATCATAGCAAGTGTACAATTAAATTTTTCTCATTAATCATTTGATTTTTTGTTCACGTAAATGTAAACAAAAATGGATAGTAAATAGAGTGGTCAGCAGTGAGAAGTGGGACGAGAAGTATTTTCATTCCCAGCTCCTAGGATATAAAATACTTTTTGTCCCACGTCAGCAGTGAGAAGTGGGACGAAAAGTATTTTCATTCCCAGCTCCTAGGACATAAAATACTTTTCGTCCCACCTAAAATGCTTCTTCAAATGTAAGTCTAAATAGCTCCTTTTCGTTTAGAAAATCGGTGAGAAAATGTGGCGTTTTTTGTCCGTCTGCGCGAAAAAATTATTATTAAAAAAAAAAAAAAGATTCTGGGGCAGGGAAAAATAATCCTCTTTTCCACTCTATATTCGGTCGTGTCTCGGGGCAAATAGATTTTATTAGCGAACAAAACTCATTATATTTGGTAAAGTAGTTAATAAAAATTCGCAAGCGAAGCGAGAAATTTTTTTTACAAGTTTCAGTTATTCCTTGATTTTTAACTATTTCAACCTTCTAGCTATTTCCCGTTTTTTAGTAAATTTAGTCATTTCCCGATTTTTTTTTGTCATTTCTCGGTATTTAGTTATTTCCCGACATTTAGTTATTTGCAGATTTTCTCGGTATTTAGTTATTTCCCGACATTTAGTTATTTGCAGATTTTTTGTCTTTTTAGTTATTTCCCGACTTTTAGTCATTTCCCGATTTAGTTTTTTCCCGATTTTTAGTCATTTCCGATTTTAGTCATTTCCCGATTTTAACTTATTTCCCGATTTTTACTTATTTCCCGATTTTAACTTGTTTCCCAATTTTAATCTATTTCCCGATTTTTAGTCATTTCCCGATTTTTAGTCATTTCCCGATTTTTAGTCATTTCCCGATTTAACTTATTTCCCGATTTTTAGTCATTTCCCGATTTTTAGTTATTTCCCGATTTTTAGCCATTTCCAAATTTTTAGTCATTTCCAGATTTTATTTATTTCAATATCTTTACTCATTTCCCGATTTTTAGTTATTTCCCGATTTCTTCGACGCGTCGTATGTTATTTTTTCGTCTAATTTCCCGGTATCCAATTTTTCGGCTCTCAAACTACGATGTCAGGATACCGTACTTCTTCCACACGAGGATGGCGACCGGAATTTTGTCACAATGCTAACTGGGCAGCCATGGAAACATGAAAGCAGCTAAGACATAGACTAAGACATCTCACCTGTGTTGGGGCCAAGACAGACAAGTCCATCTTGGGGGCTAGCTACCTTGGGGACTTTCGTAAGTTACACTTATCAGTTGGGATACTTATCCCCTGGGACTTTTTGAGTCAATTTGGGAACGTGGTGACATGTGACTATATTATGGTTATGTCAATGCGTAAAGGCCTAAAGGTATTCCAAGAAAAAGCTGTTCCAATCAAAACAGATTTGGAATTTAGGGAACTTTCATTGGAGGATAAAGTCATCTCCTTTGCGAGTAGACAGGATGGCATAAGAAGGTCAGTCTTCACTCGAATCTTGAATGTAACTATTTCAAAATAATTGCACCTCTTTTTAACTCCTCAAATTAATCATCCATCAGGTTCAAAACATTAAAGACTAAATGGCTCTACATGGCTAAATTCTATTTCACATATTCATTTGAAACAACTGTCATAATACATTTTCTTAATACGGATATGATGTTATTTGCGATGCAAAACGTTTCTTTTTAAATGAAACAGAAAACAATGAATAGATTTTCCATCATTTTAAAATATATCATGAGACTCTGTTATAGAATTGAATTTTTCAATGCCGTACTTACTCCATTTGTTATTCATTTTATTTTGCAATTGCAAACTTCAAGCAAACGAATGTTGAAAGCGCAGAACGAGCAGAACAGGTAAATGATGATTCATTCACCGATGTATCGTCGACTCTGTTATGCACTTTGCAATTTTATTATGACATTATTCAATAGAAACATACGATATATGCGGTACGCTCCTTCATTTCTATGCATATAACTATAATACAATTGGAGTTCAAATTATAATAATTAGAGGATTTACAACCTTTAGATGATCTTTCCATCTCTTAAGTTACTTTTAGCAGGCGGTGAATAATTGAATGAATGCTAAGTTTACAACAGTAGTTGGTGATGCATAATAGGGGAGCAACCAACTACAGTAACTTATTATCACTTCTTTCAATTATTCTGGCTGGCTAACACAATAAACGACAAAGCGAAAATTAAATTAATGGAACATTGCGGATCAAACTTGACATAGTACATTCATGTGAAGTTGACGCCTTTTAAATGTAATTTTGTTTTATCAAAGAATTCATTAAATAGGTGAAAACACTAGCCTTCATCACAATGGTTTATTGTATAGGGCGCGATGTGAATAAATTGTTTGAGGATTGTTTGAAAGCTCAGCTTTATGAATTTTTTTTTATTTCTATCAAAACAACCCTTACGCTTACGCGATTTACTAGCATCGCGTCCAACATGACGACACCCATAGTCTCGGTGCAAAAATTCTATGAGATGTCGAGTTTCCTTTCTAATCTACCGACTTATTTTTATTCATGGTCATGCTCCAGTAACCAAGTCCGGGAAGGCAGCCTGGTGTCAAAAAATGATGTATGGGCAGTTTGAATCAAGCAGCCGGTACTTTAGGGCGCAATACTTTTAAATTTGACACCAGGCTGCCCTCTATGTGACCTTAAAACTTTCTAAGGCTGCGTACTTCGGATTCAGATCCAGTAGTTTCATGCACTAGAGGGAGGATCAAACTAGCGCATGAAACAACTACAATTGCTAGATGTTTAACAGATTTTCTGAAATACTGTAACAAAGCACGCCATCAGTTTGTGAGACATCACTTTTGGGGACACAAGGAATTTGGGAAAATATTTAATGACAGAATAGGACGTTGATGAATTTTGCTAGTGCTAACTGAATTCGCTAATGAAAAAAAAAGGATTCGCTAAATATCTAAACTTTCAAAAAGAAATTCTCAGCTCTTAGTGTAATGTGCGAGGGGCGAATAAACGTTAATTTTGGGTGCAAAAGGATTTTCTTAAAGAAAATTCTTAAAGGATTTTCTTTGTTTTCGAGGATTCTTTTTGTTTTGAAGGATTTTTTTTGTTTTCGATGATTTTCCGTGAATAAAAGCGATTTTCTTGAATATTTGAGAATTTTGTCATTACGAAAAACTTAATTTTGTATACATGGAAAATAGACCTTCGAAAATTTTATTTACGAACGCAATGTTTTTTGAAATCCGTATTGTGGAAATGAAATCAGCGAGGGAATGATCCTTTTTTTAATCTGCAAAATGAGCTAATTGATGTATCTACAATTGTACAATGTGAATTATGCCTAATTGAGCAATTAAGTGAGACAATATAAAAACATTTGCAAGGGACCCGTACGTATCAGAATAGATGCGGCAAACAGAATAGATGTTGCAAAAAGAATCAAACGTATCTCGTATAACGTCCACATTGAATTGAATTGGAAATTGCCGAAAGGGCAATAATGAAAAACCTGTACGAAACAACGACGCCGAAAACCGACCAATAGCACTTAAGAGAGGTCTCTACCCCATGCTTCCATGAACAAAAGAGTTCGCGGTGTTTTTTCTCTACAACGCTGCACAAAAAACCTAATCATTAAAGGAATATTCACAAAAAACCGCCAAATATTATGTAGGGTCACGTAGCGTGAGTTTGGCCCATACTAAGGACACTACAGCCCAAATCACCCAGCAGATTTCCACTAATTTAATTTTCGATGTCCATATCTTTCATTCAAATACTTGAAGAGCGATTTCCGCTATAATTTCGCTGAGATATCAGTGAAACAGTTCCACCAACCTTCAAAAAACCACGTTTTGCACTACTTTTTCGACCATAACTTCAAAAGTTTTCAACCGATTTTGCCCAAATTCCATCTCGTAATCAATATGCTGATTACTTTTCGGGAAAAAGAAAGTTTTTCAAAATCGGATAAGATTTACCCGATTTGTGTAAAAAAAACAACACGTTGGGCCCTATTAGAGATTCAGTTTTAGGGACCTAGCTGAGTCCAAAAACTCTAAGTTAAAAAAAGTTTCTTCCATAAATTGTCAGGAATGCCCAGGCCTTTCAAAATCGGAAAATATTTGCTCGGGTTATGTACAAAAGACCAAAAACCACTTAAATGGCTCTAGCTCATTGGCCCAGATTCAATCCCAAACTCAAGTTATCGCAGTGTGGGACTGACGGACGAACATTTTTTTTATTGCTAATTCGTCATCTAAGGACCATGATCGATGCTCCCCGATGGAAAAAGTTCTTTATTCGACTGTTGTATTGTTACTCTCAACCTCGTTCTCAGCATGTTATATTTTTGCAGGATTTACTAAATACATTTCAAGTATTTTTTGTAAAAATTGGAGCATCTTTTTTGTTTTCTCTAATTTTTTATGATTTTCAAGGATTTTCTGCAAAGGGAGTTTATCTCATTTACACAAAAAATTAAAATTAGCAAAAATGATTACTTTTTTCTCACTAATTAGACTCAGTGAAGGACAGAGAAATGATAATTTGATGTGTCTGGAGCCAGATAGAAGGAAAACGATGAGTGACTGCTGGTTTATAAGGGAAAGAATCGAACTAATTGTTCGTATTTTTTAGAAAATCATCTTACATGAAACCAACTCTCATTCACATGTTCCTTCTATCTGGCCGCAAGCGTATCAACTTATCATGTTCTTCAACAATTTCTTTCTTTTCACTGATATGTAAAATACTTAAAAAATATATAGCTTTTTCTCAGTGCCCTCCATCTCTAAGTATATACTTATACTTTGCTGTATGTTTTACATAAAAATTGTATAGAAGTTTTTTAATTGAAGCCGATTAAAGAGATACCTAGTTACTCTCTTGTACGTACACGTGTGAGAGTGTAACAGCTAATTGATTATCAGTTAATTTGCGAGTCTAGCTTTACAGTCAAGTTCATTACTTTTCAAAGTCGACTTTGCGAAAAATCACAAATACTGACAGTGATAGATTACAATCTGATTGTTTTTTTTTAATAAACTCTTTCGATCAGATTTCTCATCTTTGTTTCTTTCGAATTACACTTATATGTTGCATTGTATATGTAATTAAGCAAACATCACGCGATGAAATTACCTACTCTTTCAATCATTTTTATCACGAAACAACTTTTTTATGAACAAAAATACAATTCAAATCTATTACATTTTAAAACTATCAATAAGCCATTCCACCTGAAATATTGCAAAATCCCATATGGTCGCATAAATTCCCATATCGAAAAGTATCAGACTTAACATCATGATGAATATTACAAAATTATTTAAATAAATTGTATACTGTATATTGGGTATTCACTAAACACTGTGTAAAATGTTGAAATTTTAATTGATTCATTCAACCATATTGAAATGGACATATGGTATAGCTGGACGTAGTAATTGTGCATCAAATAATTTGTTTTATGTTTCAAACAGATTAGACTTCTCTCAGCCGGTTTTAGCCGCCACCGCTTTTTTAACAATCTACGAAGTTGGTGCAGTGCCGGCTTATGATGAAGTAAACAAAATTTCACGAAGAAATTAAGAAGACGAGAGGCCGCGAAAAATGTCGTGCTTATCAGCTTATCCACTTCATCATGAAATTTCATACAAACATTGACATAAGCCGACGTCGCATGATTTTTTGATTTAACTTTTTTTCGGAAGTTCAAAAATGTTGAAAATTTTCGGAAATTAAGAAAAGCTTCAAAACAATTATGTATTCGAAAGCTCAAATTGGTTTTTATTTGAACTAACATTTTTTCACAACAATGAAATGTCAGAGTGAAAGTTAATTTGAAAACCTTCACAAGCTGTCAAAAATACAGCGATGCCTACCCTGGAATGTGACGCATTTCATAGAGGCATAAAAGTCGTTAGTCGTAAATAATTAAAAGCAACAATTCAGAAGAAGAAAAACGTAAATAAACATCAACAAGAAAACGAAATGATTTTACGCCGAACGGTCTGTATACGATAAATCACATAAAAACAAATACCACATCACAATAAACGTTCAGATTTATTTTACAGTGAAGTATAACTCATTTTTAAGTGGAAAAGCATGCATACAATCCATTTCCAGGGTGATGTGTGAAAGAGTTATCGCATATCATAAAATTTCTTGAATATGACAACAAACACATGTATAAATCGAATATAAGTCTGCAGAGTGCAGCTATGCTATTTTTTTACAACTAGTTTTATGTATTGACTGTCGATAATCTCATACTTAAGATTTTGATGGCTTTAATCAGGAGAATTGGAAAGTCAAATTTTTCATAGCTACCTTAAGCAGTAAAATTTTGAAGTTAAAATAAAAACACAGAGCTTGTTATCTGAAATTGAAATAAAATAGTTTTGTTAGTTTTGACTCTAGTCGAAGACATATCCCACAGTACAGAGTATGTTGAATGCGTGTCGTTAACAAGAAAATCACCTTTTCACATTTGTTAGGCGAGGTTTTACATTTCGTCGGTAAAACCTTGTCAGACCAAGGCAGCCTGGTGCTGAAATTCTGACAACGTCATCTTTAAGAAGGAGCTAGGTTATTAGTTAGTAACACGATCGAAGTCGGCACCAGCTGGGAATAAAGAAGGCAGCCTAGTGCCTGGTTTTCGCCAGATTGGAGGCAATAGTGAGTTGTATACGTAACATAAGTTTCAATTCGGCACCAGGCTGCTGCTGCCCTCTGCATTACAAATTTTTAACTCGAGGACGCAGCCTAGTGCCGAGTTGACACTTATATGACGTATAGATATTACTAATGTGTACACTTTGGTGAAGACAGATGCTTAGCACCAGGCTGCCTTCTATATTCCCAGGTAAGGGACCGAAGTACGCAGCCAGATGTCGAATTTTAAACTTGTACAACGTAATGTACTCGCTACTTCATGAATTTGACATTTTCAAATTTTTGGCATCAAGGGTCCTGGCTGAAATTGCAGACCTATCTTCTAACAAGGAGTTTGTTGAAAAAACTAAGCAATCTTGAAAAAGTAGCTCAACTACTAGATGAAAAAACAATGACTTTATTTAGCTATCGAAGTACTTTTTTGAAATTATCAATTTTTTTAGCTTCGCTGGAAAAGCATCGTTTTTATCAGGCCTCCTCTTGAAGTCTGTGGCCCTCGCAGAGAAAAATGCAACACGAGTGAATTGCGGCCTGGCCACAAACTTCACTCTCGTTCAATTTTCTCTGCTTGCGCCACAAACTTTACTCTCGTTGCAATTTTCTCTGCTTTGGCCACAGACTTCAACCTTGTTAGCCAATTTTTTATTTTCTCCCCTTGTCATGAAAATAACTATAACGGACCCATACTCTTACATCTTTTCACTTTTCGTATTTTTCATTTCAAATTTAAGTTCAATTACATTGTTATTGCAGAGACCGAAACGTTCGTATTGTTTCTGTGCAAATGTGCAGTGTACGAATTTTGGTGTATTATAGTTGGTCGTAGTAATGTACAATCATAGCATCTAAGAGACAACGGACGGTTGATGAAAGCTATTCAACGGAAAAAGGTTCTGAAGAAATCCGTTGCCACAAAAACCTCAGTTCTACTACACTCACTATTACTTACATTTAGCAAGAAATACCCTTGCAGCGTAATATCGAAAGGATTTCATCAAACAAAGAACGAAATCAAGGAAATAAATAAGTAAATAGACAACGATGAAAACCTGTTAGAACGTTATAGGTCGCTTATCAATTATGGCATTTATTGTAAGTACTGTTAATATTTCTAGTCTGTTTATTCAACAATTATGACACATAATCGTTATGCACACATGGTCTAAATAAAAAGCGTGTGTCAACCTTTCAAGAGTAGCATTTTCTCTAGCTTCGTAATGTAATGCCAACAAATAACTGTTTGTTAATTACTTGCAAAGGTCACAAAGGTACTTTAGAAGCAAATTATTTTTCACTTTTTTATGAAAGAAAAAGATGCCAGGGTTATCGCAACATCAATTCAATAGCTTTTACAAGAAGTTACTTAAAGGTAATGATTTATGGTTATAGAGAACTTTGTTGAGACCGATTGTTTGTTTCTCACGTGTTTTGTCTTCGGTAATACACTTACTCTATTGACTGATTTCACAAGAAGTGTATTTAAAGTAACGCAATTTTTATACTACAAGTCATCTTTTTATGTCAGCAAATAATGAAGTTGTTTACACTACAAGAATGTAAAGGTTGTTTAATGCACAATATTACGAGTTACGACACTTGTTCTGAAGAATATTTTGTATCATTTACCCCTCTGCAGGTAATTGGCTACACGACTCAGGGCTCCTTCTGAAAGATCTATTTCTCTACAACACTTTATTGTGATATAACAATGATTTAAATAATCTATAACTCCTGCTCTTGATCCATCCAACTAAATCGTTTTTTTTTTGTGCAATCTTTGCTTATTCCAATCGAAAAAAGTTTTGTGAAATCGATTGAAAAATGTAAGAATTACTTTGAAGGGGAATTTTTGTTGTTTTCGCGCAGTCGATCCTATTTCACTTGTCAAAAGTTCAAAGGGTTGAAAAATACTGTAGTCACTCGTGCCACAATTTCGTCACATCCTTTCATATTATGTAACACCAAGTCAGACAAGTAATGAACGGTGTCGCCAACGAACCAACGACAGTTAGAATATAGGAATGCTATTGGTAGTCAACTGCCTTTAGTCAATGAAGTTACTATTGGCAGTTATCTTTCGATTGTCAATAAGAATGCTATTGGCAGTTGTCTGTCGATAGTCAATAGTAATGCTATTGACAGGTTTTGAGTCTTTATTTCAGTAAAAAAGTAAAAACGAAATACTGAAAACAACTTAAACGTTTATTCAGAAAATTTAATTTGAATTTTGTGTATGAGTTTTAATTTTCCGGATGTTCATTCTTGTTATATTTCGCGAAAAAAAGTCTTTTGTTGGGCAGTTACAACTAGCAGTTTTTAATTTTTCAATTCGGGGTTTTATATTCGTATCATTAAAATGAAAGAAAAATTAACTCAATTTGAAAAACTTTAATGAAGTTTTAGTCTTTCATTTTGCAATTATACAATTTAATTTTGAAAAATCGTTGAGAAGAAAATTTTACCAAATCTTACGAAAAGTTGTTCACTTTCCATTTTCGATTATTCGTGTCGAAACCTCACATGCAATGTTGTCTTGTATGCTGCATTTACAGAAATGTTGGTCTGAGCTCTTCTTTCCCTTCCAATTACCGTATTCACGGCTTCTTTTGGTCTTGCAACTACAGTGTTAGTTGTTCGGTTTGGTCTTCCAACTGCATGGTTTACGGTTCTCTTTCGTCTTCTTACTACCGTGTTCACGGCTTCCTTGGGTCTTCCGATTGGGTTACATTTTGGTGGCGTTTTAATTGCATTGGTATTTTTCTTCAGTAGGAAGTGGGCGAATGACCGGTTTTGATACGTAGTTCGGTGAATGCATTTGTTTTGGCGAACCACTTTCTATCCGTTGACGTTCCGTTACATTTTGTGTAAACGATTCATGTTGCATAGTCCTCTCACCAATGCCCGGTGGAGCGGAAATTGTTTCAGTGGCAAAAGGAAGCTGTGTTTCTTGGATCCACGATTGTAATTGTGTGATTGTAAGATGATTGCCCGTAAGTATTTTGTCCATTTTGAAGATTCAATTCACCTGCAATGCTCTGCTGACTGGAAATTTGTTCGGTGATGTCATGATTTTGTGACGGTGGAGCCGGATATTTTGGATCGAATTGCCGAATCGCTTCACTTCTCGAATTTTCAATTTTTCCAATAGCAAACGCGTATTTCATATTCATTGCACTAAATAATCATAATTTACAGTCTCTTCTAAATATAAGTATAGAAATAGTCGCGAAAACTTATTCCATGTAATCACGGCACTGTATTAACTGCCAATAGCATTCTTATTGACTATCGACAGTTAACTGCCAATAGCATTCTTATTGATTATCGACAGACAACTGCCAATAGCAAACGCCAAAAATATATCTCTCGTCGCAATGACGCTATGTAATTTGACATTCACATTTGTGCGGTCTATGTCTACGCCACATGTGGTCTATGTCATGTTTGAATGAGAACGTGTCAATGCGAAGTCTCGATTATTAAGTAGCGATAACTACTTTATGTTTTAACCCATTCTGTCCGTCTGTACAACGTCACAAAAATGACGTTACAAAAATGACGTTGCAAAAATAACGTTACAAATACGACGTCACAAAAATGACGTAAAAATACGACGTCAAAAAAATTACATTTTTCTGTTTGTCAAAACGTCAACATTTTTGTCACTGTACCACACAAATGTGAACGCCATATGAAATCATAGATTGCAGCGCCATGCATGCAAAAGAGACTTTTTGTGCTGCACCGTTCTATGGGTCTGCCATAATTTAAATAAAAAACTTAGTGCGAAAGAGAAAAAAGAAATTCCACACAAAGTTTTTTGTCTCTTTCGTACTAAGTTTCTTATGCAAATTAGGGCAGGGGTGTTATGAAAGAAAATAGAATCTGCAGGAGCGCCATGCCATCTATAACTCATTCATTTATTTAGAGCGCTCATCGAAGTCGTAGAGTACATATCTTTGGAACGGTTGAGCGTCTAAAAATTCTGTGTAAGCATGAAATGACATTGAGTAAAAGATCGAGAATTCTGCTTTCAAACAAATGTCACAAATAGGGAAGGGACGAGAACGTGTAGTACAAGTGTGACAGAGTAGACAGAGAAGCATAAATTACGATCAACTTCATGGGTCTATGGCGAAATATGAAGTCCGTGTTTCGTAAAATATATTCGTCTTTAAAACGAGTTTTTCACTTTTCTAAGTAGCCGTTTCGTTGCAAAAAAAAATCATAAAACATATTTATCACGTGAATGTTTAATAAATATTTATAATTAACTTCCTCCTTCCATTAAATCAATTATCCGAAAAAAATAACATGATATGGTCTGCAGTGTATTGTAACTGATTCTTTGCTGTGTCGTGATTAAAATGTCATGTTAATTTAATTTTATTTATTTAACTCATTTTGTATTCAGCGACTAAAGTCTTTGTTCGCATATTTTCCCCACTCGCAATTAAATTGCAGATACGTTTTTATAGTTAATCAATCACTTTGCATGATGTCACGCATTTATTAAATGTAAGTCGACGTCATCAAATTTCTCGATATTATTGACGTCATGTATGACAAAAAACATGATCAAAACGCACAAAACACAACGTTTGCGAGTCATACGAGTAACAATTTAAAACTCCATTCTATCAACAAATTTATTTTAATTCGAATAACGTCCCCATACCACTAAACACATTGGACGGCGACAGAATTTCGTTGGTATTACCCGCATATGTAAGAGTTTTATAGGATCTTCTGTAATCGTTGTTGACTTTACAGACATCACAGCCGCCGATTGAGTTTTAGTTGAAACTTTCGGTTATGATCAGACGATGTTTGAAAAGTACGATTTGTTGTTTTTTTAATTATTGAGAATTTTTCGTAAGTTACGCTTTCAGTACATATACAATATATATACAAATTTTGCATACTTGGACATAAGTTTAATCTAGGCTTTTACTTAGGCATCGGCCCGGCAGGACGTTTCTATCTCGTACATGCGAAAAAAGAAGACAGCCATGTCGCAGCATAAAATATTGTCGTCCTTTTTTTTCATGAGATAGAAACATCAGAGGGGCCGATACCCCACTGAAAGCCTGGGCTCGCGCTAAACGCCTTTTCGAGTATGTCTTGAGCCGAACTTGTTCGGTTAGCTACCACCGCGCTGTCCGCCGTCTGCACTTGACACTTTGATCAACAAAAGAAAACCGATTTCACCTGAAATACGGTACGTGAGTCAGATGTTTGTAAAATATCGGCTTAAAGTCAGCTTGAAGGTCATTCTAATCGGTCTGCTACGACAGTCCGTCGACTTTCATATCTTATTGTTGAAAGCACAAGTTTCCTGTTAAAAATATAAGAAATGTAGGAAGCAGATGAATGTGTTTCCTAATTTCATTTTCACGATCCTCCACCACTACGCAGCTGTAGTAACATCACAACCTGTTAAAGACATTATTCACAGACGTATAAACAAAAAAGGTTAATGTGAACAATCGAAGAAGCAGAAAAAAACAATTTCTCGCATGACTGTAAATAACTTCCAAGGTACTAAACTCTCATTACTGTTTCGTGCTCTATGGCTTTTTATACACATAATCAGAAATCAAAATAAAAATACGTTTTATTAACTAAAAATATAAGAACATGAGACACAACAATAACATTTTATCTATCCCACTCTATTCAACTAACTACTGGCTACAAAATTGTTGTTGTCTTTAATTTAAAAAATCTCATGATACCACTCCAGTGTTGAACACACATTTATACAACTTTAAGTTGAATTAGTCAATGCAAATTCACTGTTGAAAAATATATTTTTTTGACTTGACTCAGTTTTAACTTGAAACGATTGTAATAAACAACTGCGGCTCGGCGCGCGCATTTTCACAACCACATACGCTTGTATAGGTTATTAAAATCTATTGTTATTCTATGTTGCTGGTTTACCTTCCAATGATTTCTTGTTTTCATACGAAATTAATTCGTGCAGTACAATAAAATGTGCAACAACGGTTGTACACAACTCTGTCTTTGTATTATTACTGGAACGTGTGTATTTTAGGCTTTAAAATGTGTGTTACACATATTCGATCTTTTGATCGAGTTTTACCGTAATTTTTAGTGCGATAATCAGACTATCAAGATACTTGTTTGTAATATATTTACTTTATGTAAGTTGTTAACTTGCATTTGTGCTGTACAGACGGGAAATTTTCGGTGTGCCTATGGAAATGTTTTTCTTTGAACACACACAAATCATGATCGTAAAAATGAAGGAAAATGTGCGGTTAAATAAATCTTACAGTTTTTATTTATTGCTTTAATTTATTGTTGTATGTGTTTCAAGTGTTTGTTTTTTTTCTCGAACAAACTTAAGTGTAGGAAAAAAAGTGCAATTTACACCATTAACCATAACGAAAAGAAATCAAATTGTTTTTAGAACAACACTTTACAACAGTGGATTACATTTGAAAGCTACTTAATGGCCTGATATCAACTCGGATACAATGTTTTTTTTAACATTTAATTGCTGTCATGTGTCGCCTAATGGTTTCATTTATATAACGCCATCCATAAGATAATATTTCATACGAAATTGAAGGGAACACGATGATTCATTCTTGTTTGAGCAAGTAATTAATTCATCACAGGTCACATATTACCAATTGAATAAACACGATATTCGAAAAAAATATAGCGATTGTCTGTTCGCTTACCATCCTGCTGAATAAAAATGTTAAAAATTATGAAGGAAATATTGAGTTTCATACAATTTTCTTACAAACACTAAGTCTCCATATGTTGTGCGACTACAGCAAGCTGAAGATTAAGTATTTGTTGTGACATGAATGAGTGAGAACCAGGACCATAAATTCCTTAACAACAGACTGTTGAAAGAGACACAAAAGCGACTCTCTTGAATGGAGAGCTCTTTTTTGTAAATGGGATATTTTTCCTGATACCATAAGTACCCCCACTGCAAGAAGTATAACACTTTTCTTGTTGTGTCAATTGCAAAGCGCCGAAAGCCTCCGCATTTGAGGAACAAGGAAATATACTCTTTCGGAGTCTAAGGGGTGCTCACAGAGTTATTTTGGGTGACACCCCATGAGCTTAATTAGGGCAAACTGCAGTTCGCAAAATGCCTGCAAAAGGTGTAAGGGTGAGGGGACAAGAAAACTCATGAAAACGTCTTTTCAGAATAATTCCTCGAAGAAGCCTGGAGTTAATGTTTACTACTTTTATTGTCCTGGGATTATTTAGTTCAAGCTATTAAGTCCGGACGGAATGTATTTCACTCTGCTAAATTTTAAAACGTTAGGACTTTCACTGCTTTCGATCTGTTTTACGTCTTTTTCCATCTGTTTCCATCAACGATCCATCTATTTCCATCAGCGATCCATCTATTTCCATCTTTGATCCATTTGTATGAATTGAATATTATGAATTGAAATACACATGTGCGAGTGGAGTTAAACCAACATTTGTCCTATTTTCACTTCTATATGTCCAATCCTGGTAAACGTGTATTTCAATAATTAACAATCAATTCATAATAGACGGATCGAAGATGGAAATAGATGGACCGAAGATAGAAATAGATGGATCGAAGATGGAAATAGATGGATCAAAGATGGAAATAGATGGATGGATGATGGAAACAGATGGATCTCTAGCCTTTGAGCTACATCCTAGACTTGTCCAATGTTCAGCAAAAATGTAGAGGAGAGTTGTTTCTAATCGGCTCTCAAAAACAATTTTGCTCGTAAACGTCACTGGAACAAATTATTTGAGTTGCACCGACTTAAAATCGATTGTCAGCCAAATGCGGCCGAATTTTCGATTTTAAGTCGGCGCCACTCAAATAATTTGTTCCAGAGCAAAATTGTCTTTGAGAGCCTCTACATTTTTGCTGAACAAAATACTGAAATACTGAAATACGCTCTTCCGTCCTATAGCTGAAAGTTCCTTGCAACGAACAAATTCTAAGATACTGCTCACTGCTTCGGTCACAATAAACACTTAACCAACTAGGGTTTTGTGGGTCTTCCTTTTTTCCAAGCCCTGGGCGAACCCAAATCAAAATGAAAATTCAAACCCGATCCGAACCGAATCCGAGCAGAACCTAAACCCGACCCGAAGCGAACAAGATCCATACTAAATCAAACACGAACCTAACCCGAGAAAAAAATGACTGAAAATAACGAAGGGGCTCTTTCCCGCAGCTTCCAGTATGGTTAGGCCTACTTTATGGACTATGAGCCTCTTAATCGATTTTCACCTCTATTTTTGTTTTTTCTTTGTTAGTTTTTCGCGTACATATAAGCGAAAAAGTTTCACCGACCTTCAAAAAGCCAAGTTGCCACCACTTTTTCGCTCGTACCTTCGGAAGTTTTTTTACCGATTTTGCCCATTTTCAATCCCAACTTTCGTTTTTCGATTACCTTCCAGTGGAACAAAATTAAAAATTTACTCTTAGATTTGTATTGAGCTTTTCTATATTTAATAGATTTGGTAGTTGGTATCGCTGTAGCTCAAAAATTGTTGGATTTTTATTTAAAAAGCCAAATATTTCGGTCTGAAATTGAGACCATCTTCAGTGGCTGTAACATTTTTATTTGATTATAAATAACGGCTAAAAATTTACTCCTTCTCAATTCGACTGGTTGAAAACGTCGTCGTAGAGCATAGTCCGTACGAGTCCAAAAATTCTGTTTCCTTCTGAGAATTTGATTTGCTTCATATTTTCAAAAAAATTACCAGTGAGTAAGAGTTATTTGTTAGAAACCAGAATCTGAAATAAATGTTTTCGGGTCGGGTTAGTTCGTTAGTTGAAGTCCTCAAACCCGACCCGACAAAAAACGAAAACAAAAAACCCGACCCGTCATATTGATTCGGGTTCGGGTCGGGTTTTTCTTCGAGTTTCTGGCGGCCCACTCACCTCTATAACAAACATAGAATTGGTGCTAGCAACTCTCTCTTCATAGAGGTAATAATTTTCTTGCGGCGTCGGCTTATGTCAAAGTGTAAAGCGATGTAAAATGATGTGCTTGTGAGCTTCTGCACTTCATCATGAAATTTCGGATAGGTCTCACTTAACGAATGAACTATCGACGAAAGTTAACGAAACACAACCAAAAAACCTCAAAAGTTCAAACAACAAAAAGTATAAAAAATTGTTTAGAATTTGAAATTGACTATATTAGGTGCCTGACCATATTTCTTTTTTGGTTAGACCATTCGCAGAGGAAATCACTTGTGCGAAGTCTCTCCTTTACCCTTAAGAGAGCATTTCTACTTACATACCATGGTCGGCTCAACTTGTAACGGATCCATAGAAATTAATTAGTTAGCTAATTATTTCTTTTTTTTACTTCCTTTTTTTCCCTAAAATTTTGTAAATTTACAGAATTTCCACGCATTCCTGAAGTTTTAATTAAGTGGAACTTTAAGTTTGAAATCATGGAAATTCACAGAAATAATATACTATCGATTTGGCGCCAGTTTAATTGCTTTGCACAAAAGTTTTTTATTTTTGTTTGTGATGATCAATTACAATAAAGATGAAGCCCCCCAGAAAGCTTTTGAATCATTTTTCACTAAATTATCAGAAAGCCGCTTTTGCATTGAATATAGATTTCAAAATCAAAACTCCTATTGTTTACAGACAAATATTTTTCTCTTTTCTTGCTAATTCATCTAATTGCTCGAATAGATTTTGCGATGAGTTAGGGAATTTCAATATCCTCCATTTCGAATGGTTAGCTTCATTCTTTTTTTTATATTTCAATTCTGAGAAATTGAAGTATGTACACAGTAATGCTATGTAAATGGGCGCTGACGTTCGTTTTGTTTATCATTCATGCGAACATCCGCCGTAGTTTTCAATTTAAAATATTTATGGCTTGACGCTCTTTCCATAATATTAAACGATAAATTAAAAAAAAATTATTTGTATTAACAAACTTGGTGCACTTTTTTCAAAATAATAATTTAGAGTCGACGCCGACATTTGTTTTATTACTTTATCATCACGGCTACTCAAAACAAAATTCTGTTAATGTTTTCCAGATCATTATAAAAAACACCGCCTCTTCTTAATTAAATTTCATAAATAGAATTTATGAAAATTATTCTCCCATTCATTCCGTCAATAAGTTGAATTTCGATCATTCCAATAAATCTTGATTAATGCATTAGTGAAATATGCGATGCATAACTGGAAATATATACAACAAGATCACCCACTCTTGTCAATTAATAGGAATTAATCCAGCGATTATTACATTGACCTAAGTGAAGGGAGTTCATTTCCAACGATATTGTCGATAAAGGTTTCAGAAATAACACTTTCAACACTTACATGACTAAAACCTAAACCAAAAATGGTGAATGTTGTAACAAAAGATCGTTAGTTTCGAATTGAAATTTTAGCTTCATTGAACATATCTTATTTTCACAAGTTCGAAGGTATAATATCTTCAAGTTATTACCATTTCTCAACTTTCTCGATTTTACTTCACACTTTTATGATCAAATAGAAATGGCACGATTTATGACTTGCTTTAGGTTCCATAATTGAAAGTATTTTTGTGAATTCGAATCTTTACATTTTCTTTAAAATCTAGTATTGATTGCTTCATACTTGGATTGTGAGTGAGGAAGTTCTTAAAGGTAAAAAAAAATCAATGATCTGATATCTGCCTTTGGAGTTTTTTCCGGTCTGATGTGTAGCCTACACCAAGCCTTTATGGTTTTTACCTATTGTTTTTTCACGGAAAATAGGTGGTAGGTTCGAAAAAAACGTTGTTGGGTTCAAAGTGTAGTCCTAGCATGGACTATTCACCAGTGCATGCAATCCATGCCTTTAGTATGACGTCAAAGTATGCGTATGGAATTTCATAATGAAGTGCATAAGCTACTTGTCCGCTTCTCATTTGTCATCGCTTAGGGGCCATTCATACGAAAAAAGACGTATGTTAGACCCTTTTCCCCTGATACGCAAAAATTCATGAAAAAAAAATTCGAAATTTATGGAGTGCACGCTCAAACACGCACTCTCAAACCCCCCAAAAAAGAGAGCGCACGTTTTGAATGGTCCCTTAATATATTATGAAATTCATCTTAAAATAGTGGATGTCCGTAGCCTCACTATAAACGTCGATGGTTTTTAATTGCCACATCCCTCGGAAAAAATATATGGGAAACAATAAAAAAAATTTCGAATTCCGAATATTCCGAAATATTTTTGGTAATTTAATCCAAAACATAACCAAAGACCCGTACGTATCAGAATAGATGTGGCAAATAGAATAAGTCTTGCAAAAAGAGTCGAACGTATCTTAATATTGTAATAAGCAGACAATCCAACGTTTTATGTTCTTTTATAACTACAAGAATTTCAAAGATCCATAGAAAATACCCAAGGTAACGTCAAAGGCCCTACCGAAGTACATCTCAGACCATTCAAATCTAGAAATGGTTATATCCAAGAATTGGGCCGTTTTCCCCTAAGACCCTGAAACTCGTGTTCTCTAAATTTTTGTTTTGTACAACTTTGCCTTTTGCCTACAACTTTCTACCTCTTGTAGTTCTAGAGATATGGCTCATCCTTCCCAATTCTAGAAGTGGTTATATCCCAGGATTGTGGCATTTTTACCCAAAACCCTGAGACACGTGTTCGCTAAAATGTTATGCTCTACAGCTTTGCCTTTGGAAGCAACTTTGTACCTCTTATAGTTCTAGAGACATGGATCTTCCCTCCCAATTCTAGAAGTGGTCATATCCCAAGATTGGGGCATTTTTACCCAAACACCTGAGACACGCGTTCGCTAAAATTTTATTCTCTACAACTTTGCTTTTGGAAGCAGCTTTCTACCTCTTATAGTACTAGAGCTATGTATCATCCCTCCCAATTCTGGAAGTGGTCATATCCCAGGATTGCGGCATTTTTACCCAAAATCCTGAGACACGTGTTATCTAAAATTTTATTTTCTACAACTTTGCTTTTGGAAGCAACTTTCTACCTCTTATAGTTCTAGAGATATGGATCATCCCACCCAATTCTAGAGGTGGTCATATCCAAGGATTGGGGCATTTTTACCCAAACACCTGAGACACGCGTTCGCTAAAATTTTATTCTCTACAACTTTGCTTTTGGAAGCAACTTTCTACCTCTTATGTTGCTAGAGATATGGATCATCCCTCCCAATTCTAGAATTGGCTTATCCCAGGATTGGGGCATTTTTACCCAAACACCTGAGACACGCGTTCGCTTAAATTTTATTCTCTACAACTTTGCTTTTGGAAGCAACTTTCTACCTCTTATAGTTTTAGAGATATGGATCATCCCTCCCAATTCTAGAAGTGGTGATATCCCAGGATTGGGGCATTTTTATCCAAACACCTGAGACACGCGTTCGCTAAAATTTTATTCTCTACAACTTTGCTTTTGGAAGCAACTTTCTACCTCTTATAGTTCTAGAGATATGTATCATGAAGTGGTCATATCCCAGGATTGAGGCGTTTTTACCCAAAACCCTGAAACACGTGCACCTTAAAATTTCATTCTCTACAACTTTGCCTTTGACAGTGAATCTCCATATTGCATAGTGAAGGAAATAAACACGAAAAACTGTTTTCGTATATGGCCAAGAAACTCAATTTCGTCGATTCCCAATTTGCTGACATCAAATCCTTTCATTTGACACCAACATGAGATTTCCGTGCTATACTTGCTGAGATATTTGCGGAAAAGCTTCACCGACCCTCGAAAATGTTTTTGGCCACTTCCTCGACCATATCTCCGGAACCACTTGATCGATTTTGCCCATCTTCGAACTTGAATCTTGGGAGGCATGTATCGTCCAGGGAATAAAAGTTTAGGGAAATCGGTTGAGCCGTTTGGAAAAAAAAGTGGAGACGGACGGACTTTTTTTTTTGTTGTTGATGCGTCATGACGCGTCATATTTAGACGATAATAAATGCCCCCAACTGCCACCTCGATCTACCCCATGTTACATGAAAATTGTTTGTAGTAAACGTACGAGTCCAAAAATTGTTTGATCTATTCCGATTGGCCCAAAAATGTGGGAAGGGCTTTCTTAATTGATTTAAGACAATTTCCATTCTTAAATACCAAATTTTATTAGATTTTCATGATGATACCCATGCACCGATATGTAATCTCGTACTCTAAACATGCAAATAGATACAAAAGAGAGGTGTCATTCTCCGTCTTCTTTTCCCAGTAAGAAAAATTACATTTTTGTAAGAAGAAAATTAAAGTACTTACTCAATTACGGTTCAATTACGTTACGACTTTAGACTAATTGAACTCAACGTTTAAAACTTAATTGAACTAAATTACTTGTTCAAAATTAGTTTTTAATTGAAAAAAAAATCTTAGTTTTGATGAAGGCAGAGATAAGATAAATTTCGCAACCAACAATACGTAGTGAAATTGCCTTCGTTTTTTTAACTAATCAACCATGCAGTAAATAATCATGTGGCCATAATGGCATTCTTATCTAGTAATGTTTTTAATGTTTTTTTTTCAACGCAAATAAATTTCAGAAGTTATTTTTACTTTTACTTGAACATTGTGAACTGTGCATGCTTGCGTAAGCACATATCCAACAAAATCTGTAGTTGTCTGAATACATAATTTAAGGCACAAAGATTTATTATGATTTTTTACGCTTCAACTAAACTTTATTTCCATATTTAGGTTAATAATACGATTCTTTTTTTCTTATTCGTATGCTTGGTTTGATAAGTTAATAAAATTGGCATAGAAAAAGAGAAAGGCTTTCAATTTCGGTATTTTAATGACTTCCATAAGTCAATAATATGCTTGTTATGTTACAGAAGTCATTTGACATGACAAATAAACATCAGGTTTTACTTTTTGATGTTGCATTTCCGTTTCTAGTCGCTCATTAGTTTAACATACGTCTTACAAATTGCTCTGCATGTTTGATGTTAGCTTTTCAGTGAACCGGTAAAATATATGTTTTAAATGAACAAAAATCTAGTCCTTATACACTGACACTAACATAAGTGTGAGGACTTCCTTACGCAGAGCTTAGCAAGTAAAATCTACTGCACTGTTATAGTTAGTGATAGTAAGAAATTTTGCGGTTGTAAAAAATAGTACGTGAACCTCACCACCTATTCTAAACAGAATTCCCAACTTCTTGCACAAGCTACAATGTGCAACGAATTAGACTTTTTTGTAAACCTCAAAGCTAATTGAAACACCTTTCCACTTGCGATATAAGCGAGTCACGTGCAAATAGTTTACTCTAAATGTTGTGTGATTTTATGACCATTCGTTCTACAAAACTTTTCTCTCACAAAGAAAATCAATAAAACATCTGTCCTTGAACCAATTTTTTAATCACATAAATTAAATTATCCTATTCGCAAATTACAAGCTTTTCATTCACATTTTTTTTGTTGAGATTAGGGACTAATTATCTGTTAGTTCATTACTTAATTAGACTACACGAATGATGCAATCGATTTTAGATACACAGCACTATATTACCAATAACCTTTGTTGACAATAGATCTTTGCCTTAAGTGTATTAATTTGTAATCAAGTCAATACAGTTCCACGACCAGTGTATTTATAAAAACAAGTAATTACAACGAGACACACATTTCAATGTTTTAATAAATTATATGGTGTAGGCTGCAACAGTCGGCTACACTATACCTACTTGTTCCACTTTATTTTAAATGCATGTGATCGTGATGATGTGCTCTAAAGCAACTTTTGATTTAAAATGGTTCATTGCATAATTTTGTGGATATTGCGCATGTTGCGTTTTTTATCAAGTTATTCTGTTAGAACAATTAATGTAATGCCTATTCGTGCCTATGTAGCTTGTCAATAAGATGTGACTAGTCGCACACACATTTTGTTCCAATGGTTTGCTGAACTCTGTTTTACTTTACTGAGCTTTTTGACGGTTTTACTCACCTTGGTGTCATATCATTGTTTAAACGTCAAAATCGTTTTTCAAATCATCGCCAAGTTCATAGCTGTCTCCAGGGGCGTGACAGCCTTTTGTTTTGATCTTTCTAGTAATATTCAACGTGAAGTTAGCTGCAGTTGCGACCAAAGCTAACTTCGTTGCATATAAAATCAGCTGATTCCATTCATAAATTTGTCAAAATTAGCTGAATTTATTCGAAAATCAGCTAATTTTCTCGCAATGAAGTTAACCCAGGCCCCGATTCTCATAATTTCCGTAATTGTAAGAAAATTCCATTCATAAGCCCAAAAATGTTCGTAACTTTACAACACAAACAAAAGAGCCAGGTCGTAGCTGCGACCAACTTCACGTTGAATATTACTTGCAAAGATCAAAGCAATAGACTGTCACGTCTTTGGCTGTCTCACTGCTTTCAATTTTCAAAACAAAAGAAATGAAAGCAAATGTGAAAACTACAGCTAACTTCCTTTCTTCAATTTGCATGACGCGATGCTCAAGTTGTCAAGCATTAATTTGACTTTGACTGAAAAGCGAATGTTGACAACTGTCAAATCTTTTTACCTTTTCCGTCAGGGTCATACAGCTCCAAATATTACGCTTTGACGTTTCTAAAATCAGAAATTCAGAAATTAGGTTCTCCGTATAGTTATCCATAAACTTCATTCTATATCTTTTACTGACGTATGCATACGATACTTGTATATTGTACGAGAGAATTGTTTTACGATTATTCTGTAAAGTCGCCCTTTTCCTTGTGTGAGTAAAGCCATCGCCACAACGATTCATTGTAAATTCCTAATCAATTCTAATTCTAATTGATTGGTTAATTCGCGCCAGTAATTAAAAAGAAATTAGTTGAAAAAAACTGTTCCTTGAACCATACACCACACAAAGACTTTGAACTCATTAAGTAAGCTCATTAATTTAAAGATATAGACGGAATAACTTACAATAAATTGTGAGGTGAATAAACTAAAAAATCGGCTAATCAAATTAATTCGTTTTTTCCTTTATTTTCTTTATCTCGTTTGATTAAGATTAAAGATCTGTATGTGCCGTTGTTCCTGCAGTAAATTTTGCCTATTTTTCATCAGAAAATAAAATTATAGTCTCAATATTATTTACAATTACCAGTCGTTTAAATGCAAACAGAACGATTAAAATATTCATGCTCAATTATTAGCAGAGGAAGTGTGGTTCAAATATGGACAGCAACAAGTTGCCATATTAAACCAAATTGAGTTTCTCATTCTTTTAATTTTATTCGGCATCTCTCTATGAGTTTATACACCCGAAACAATAATTTAGCTACAATTTTTGATAAATGACTCATATTAAATAAACCATAAGCAAACGAGTCCATTTATCATATCAAATAGAATTCTGTTTGTGTGATGGATTATTTTGATTGAATCGTTGGACGAAGTCGAACAGATTTGTGTTTGGGGTTGACTTAGTAAAACAAATTGTGAGTTTGAATAATTGTGAAAAATTAATATACTAATTTCAATGAAACGAATTGTGTTGTTGAGAGTAGGTAGCTTTTTTTCCGTTGGACTTTTTTGTTGGAATGAACAGCCTTGAGGTTTAATAATTGATCGGAACTTAATTTATTTACCTTATATAGCATAAATATTTGAAGATTTTAAATTAATCAAATTTATCTTCTGCGATATAATTAAAATTCACAGAAAAAAAAAGATGGAATATTTAAGCGACTGGCTCTAAACCTTGACCAATGCAATCTACAAAAAAAATATTATCTAATCAAATCTTAATAGTTCCACAACAATAAAACAATAACAATTAGCTTCCTGAAATGAAGTATGCGCTTTG
This sequence comes from Pseudolycoriella hygida, assembly GCA_029228625.1. Taxonomy (NCBI): domain Eukaryota; kingdom Metazoa; phylum Arthropoda; class Insecta; order Diptera; family Sciaridae; genus Pseudolycoriella; species Pseudolycoriella hygida. The sequence goes on along the minus strand of CM055403.1, from coordinate 11,840,866 downwards.
CGGATGTCTTGAGTATTTAATTTACCAAAACAAATTCCACCAAAGTAATTACATTTTTTCAATAAAAACGTTACAATGTTCGATCTATTTCCCAGGTGTTGGTCATAAAAAATGTTTGTATTCATTTGTAGTAGAGGTTCACACCGGAGTTTCAAATTAATTTATTTTTATATTTTTTATCGATCCAGTGATCTCAAGGCTTTCGGTATTCTTACTTACTTACATGCATCCTTGCTTGGCGTCTAATGATTCCGAGTAACGGACAACCTCTAAAGCATAGCCTATCTCTGAATTGTATCTATCTCGTACGTCGTTCGTGCGGCCAAGTCTTTGAGTTCCCAAGTGTTCGCATACTGGACTTTCATTGAATTGATTTCCAGCAGTCAACTAAACTTGATAGTTGAGCTGGCAACTCAACTTCATAGTTGAGCTGGCAACTCAACTTAATAGTTGAGCTGGCAACTCAACTTGATAGTTGAGCTGTCAACTCAACTTGATAGTTGAGCTGTCAACTCAACTTGATAGTTGAGCTGTCAACTTAACTTGATAGTTGAGCTGCCAACTCAACTTTTATAGTTGAGCTGTCAACTCAACTTGATAGTTGAGCTGTCAACTCAACTTGATAGTTGAGCTGTCAACGCAACTTGATAGTTTAGCTGTCAACTCAACTTGATAGTTTAGTTGTCAACTCAATTTGATAGTTAAGCTGTCAACTCAACTTGATAGTTGAGCTGTCAACTCAACTTGATAGTTCAGCTGTCAACTCAACTTGATAGTTTAGCTGTCAACTCAACTTGATAGTTGATCTGTCAACTCAACTTGATAGTTGAGCTTTCAACTCAACTTGATAGTTTAGCTGTCAACTCAACTTGATAGTAGAGCTGTCAACTCAACTTGATAGTTGAGCTGTCAACTCAACTTGATAGTTGGGCTGCCAACTCAACTTTTATAGTTGAGCTGTCAACTCAACTTGATAGTTGAGCTGTCAACTCAACTTGATAGTTGAGCTGTCAACTCAACTTGATAGTTTAGCTGTCAACTCAACTTGATAGTTTAGCTGTCAACTCAATTTGATAGTTAAGCTGTCAACTCAACTTCATAGTTGAGCTGTCAACTCAACTTGATAGTTCAGCTGTCAACTCAACTTGATAGTTTAGCTGTCAACTCAACTTGATAGTTGATCTGTCAACTCAACTTGATAGTTGAGCTTTCAACTCAACTTGATAGTTTAGCTGTCAACTCAACTTGATAGTAGAGCTGTCAACTCAACTTGATAGTTTAGCTGTCAACTAAACTTGATAGTTGTGCTGTCAACTCAATTTAATAGTTGATGTATCGGCTTATTCCATAGTTGATATTTTGCCAATGATTAATTTTTTTCCACTAAATTCATGATTAATAGTTTTTTTCGCAACATAAATTACTAGAACCTGAAAAATCAATGTCGTGGGTGTCTATTACAAACACTTAGAAGTTTGGCTTTGTTTTCTTCTTCTTGGGATTCACATTAAAATTGAAACCAAATGTTTAGTCTAGCTTCTTCGTTTAACTGGCTACAAACCATCTTCAAGACCAAAAATAACATTCATACAATGTAAAATAAACAAGGCAATGTTATCCTTAGGATTATTTCTAAACAATTCCTTTTTGTTTATTACCACAAATTCTTTTGTTTTCCTTATTTCATTCCAATTTGCAAGCAGCTGTTCCTTTGATGTGGTGAACAGTTTAAAATCTGTTTTTATTAATTTAATGTAACGAAGTTGTAAAAGATAAGGTCAGTTTATTTTTCACGGTTCGTCGCTACATTTTCATATTGGTTCATTTGATTGGCTTCTACACTTTTTACGCTGATCTTTTTAACTTTTCTCAGGTGTATGTCGTTAGCCCTTACCCCCGCATTCGTGCTAGGAGGGGGAAGGCTCATAATTCGGGCGCGAATTTGTGCTGTCGAATGGTGCAGGTTCCAGATTTTCGTACTTACATTTAGAGCACTTCCCATACAAAATTACCAAAATCTAAAATAAAAACTTTTGATCGATCGGCATTCGGTCTACAGAACAGAACAGCAAAAACTATGGGACCTGCGCCATTTGTCAACACAAATTGAGCACTAAATAGTTGTATAATTGCTTTTTCGAAAACAATTACATTCAGAGCTCTTCCCATGCAAAAAGTACGAAAATCTAAAATAAATTTGTTAAATCGCTTGGTATTCGGTCCGCGAAACAGCACAAATTCTGGGACCTTCACCATTCGACAGCACAAATTCGCTCCCGAATTATGGGTCCTCCCCCTCCTATCACGAATGCGGAGGGGGGCTAGACATAAACCTACTTTTTCTGTTTTTGATGTCCTGCCATCAATTCACGGTTGTATAGTCTAGTCCAGCGAGGTACGAGCTGTCGCTTATCATTTCTCTGCTTGTCATGTACTGTCCAATTGTCAGTTTTTGTTTTATATTCCAAAAAATTTTACCTGGGTCCTAATCGTCGATGGTGTGGGTGCAAATCGTATGTAAGACTTGAGCTTTTTTAGTTGTTGTAATAATGTCTTTGGCTGTGTTGGAACGTATATAAGGACACTAAAAGTTATGCTGACGAATGATGCTCTCGATTGATATGAAATAACGACACATACGCTGCTAACACACAACTAAGATTTTACTCATAACTCACAAAAATGCTCGTCCCCAGCACGTCTCTTGCAGTGCCACATTTTTTACATGAGGTGGCAGGTGGCGCCACAATCAGATTGTATTTCATGTTCCATACAAGATCAAAATAAACGGCTAGGATATTGACTGAAGTTTCTATTTAGTCAGTCTAAAGGAGTCATTATATTGAGAGCAAACATTCGCTCAACTTTCGCACTCACTTCATAAGAGAAATGGTGTGGAAAGAGGACAAAACAAAATCAAATCGTACAAAAATGTCATTATGACCGAAACAGTGTTTTACTGCCTTCTTTGTATGTCAATTGAAATGTCACGAACGATTTTTGCTTGTTAGACAGTTAGACTTTCTAGTTAACAATGATGAATGAACTAGTTATGATGGTTTGCTACCTGGTTGACGTCAGTTGACGATCTAAATCTTCAAATAACATTAAATTTTATTTAATTATCTCCTTCCTCTTAATGAAGAAGCTTCGTAAAGAAAGAACTTTAAGACTTAAAAGCGCCATACAACTTTGTTTATTGCTTCATTGTTGGAAGTAATTTACTGTGAATTTTTTATACCAGCAAAAAAACAGCTGTGAATTATAACAAAATGCATTCATAATACAAAAAAAAAATCTTTATACGTGGATTTTCCTTCGTTTTAAGTATCTGAATCCCACACTACATCAACATTTTTTCGAGTGAAATACAATTCAAGTTGAAAATTAAATTATTTTATTATTAATGGCTGATGCAAATTATAAAATGGAATTGGATTCAATTGTCTTTTTATTTGAATAACGTGATTCGTCATATATTTTGTCGTTTAAAAATGGTGGCAATTAACCGCGTAAGGATGTTGATTGAAAATATTTGATTTCAGTGTTAAATAACTGGTTTGGTTGAAAATATTTTTGATCATCTGATTTTATCGATTGCCGTTGATACACATGACAGCATTCAGAAGCTGATTAATTTCGTCTTCTGAGAAAAACTATAAACAAAATTTTTAAAAGACTCTGGTTCGTATTTTATGATCCAAAAACGTTTTAAAGAGACAAACATGAATTATTTAGTTTGTTTGTCCAACAATTTATTCAGGCGTTTCACGTCAACTTTTTTGTTTTTCTAAGTCTGAATAATTGGTTCATTTTTGTATGGAATAACCAGCTTATGTAAAAAGTTTGACAATATCGTTGCACCAATCGACTCCGTCCGTCTTTTTCTTCATCCATACTTTACCAATATACTACGGGTTTACTGAAAAATTCTCGGAAAAGTTCTACTTCAACGACAATTCTTTTCGCGAAAAATAAGTGCGCTAGCCAATGAGAGATAAATATTCTCTAAGTTTTGGTGCACTGACCAACTACCACTACCAATGCATTTTACGAGTTCAAAAAAATGTTTAATCCGAGACCTCCGAGACGGTAAAGATCGTCAATTCGTATTTGAGCAACCATAATATAGATGTCATTGTCATTGTTCCTGTCTACTGGACAACCAACTTTATTAATCTCCACCGTTTTCTGTGACTACAAGACTTTGTGTACCTGCGATGCCTTCTGTGCCTGCAGCGAGCGCTTTCTATGCCTTGGGGCATTTCTGAGCATGTAGCGCTTTCTGAACATGCTGTGATATCTCTGCGGTCAACGCTTACTGTGTCTGCGACGCTATCTGAGCATGCGAAGCTTTCTCTGTATGCAACTATGCAACGCAGTCTTAGTTTTCTGTACCTGTGGCGCGGCGGCGCTTCTGTTACGTTTCTTATAGATTTTTTCATAAGCATATAACGCAATAGTGAAATTGACGAGAAATGCCTGATTGTATTGGACGCAAAGAACTTTTTATAAAACGACCCGTGTAATGTTAACGTATACTTAAAAATATTTAATAATAACGACGTTGTTCCTCGTATTAGGTCGAACTGTGTTAATTGAATTACTACATGTCTATACGAAAAGAAATCTTATAATTCAGTGAACGAACTAACGAAAAAGAAATCAACGAATAGTTCATTAAATTTTAATTAGAAAAAGTTACACAATAAACCAAAATAAAATTTTATGTTCTTAATAACTGTAACTGAATTTACTGTGTGTCGCGTTGCTTAATGTGCATACGTAAATAATGCCTGAGGCGGATGTTCCGTTTCTGCAATATGGAAGTGATAAAGCACCAACCGTAATTATTGTCGGTGACGGTCGAAGTCGAGTGCGCAAAGTTGTGCGAACAACTACGCGACATGTTACTGTTGTTAGTTATTCAACTAGACACAAAGAATCGCGTACACATACCAGTCATCATGTAACCACCGTCAGGTAAATCTGATTTTGAACAAATATTTTAGCTAACAATTTCAACAAAAACTAATATTAACCGAATATGAAAAAACGAATGCTGAAAAGTATCAAATTAGTGAAGAAATGATTCATTCTTTTGTTCCAATCTTATGCCAAATAAATAATTAATACGCGCGAAAAACGATTCCATGTCAACCATAAAACACCTTCACAAAATAAAGAATTCATGGTAAAAATAATCGTCATCCTAAAATATTGTAATTTTTTTCCACTGTCATCACGTTTAACGCGTAGGATTTGGTTCGGCGTTTTCTAAGGGTATAAAAGTTTCATATAAAGAACAAAATTGATATTTTGCTCTTCACTTATAGCATTTCATTTCGTTTGGAACTACTGTAATGATCTTCATGATATCATTAACCCATACAAACTTGGGATTGTATCCATTTTTCTTCATACGATTACAGTGTTATGTGTCAGATCTCAAATACATAAAAATTCACAGATTTTAGCCGTTTCTTCGAGCACCGAGATAGGCAGTTAAGTCGAATTAAAACCTCGATTCTGAACTGGAACCACTAGGGAAAAATAGGATGGAAAAATTTGACCTTCACTTTGACCTTGCATTTTCAAGTTGGTGCCTGTGCACACGCCCAGAAAGCTTGAACGTGAAGTCACCTATAGTGGAGGAACCACTTCTGCCGTGCAAATCATAAAAACCTTGAGATGAAAAAAAAAGATTTCGTATGAAAAAATCCATACAAAATTTTTCTCTCTTTCATCCAAGGTTTTTATGATTTGCACGGCAGACTTGGACCCCCCTTTTTACTCTCCATGATGAACATAATACCATCTACAGTGTATTATGTAATCAGCGCTGGGTCACCACTTGGTATGCGTTAAGCTATATACTAACAACAACCAACGTCACTGCAAGGTCGGACTAAGCTACTTTATGCATTTTCAAGTTGATGAAGAAATATGATCACTATGTTGCCTTTGTTAATTACAATATTACCATAATGCCTTTGTACTATCAATGGGTCATCCAATGTTTTTGTTTTGAAAGGTCTGAATATGCCTCATAATTTGTGGACTTCAGACTTCACATGACAGACTCAGGGCATCTCGCCGCCCCCAGTCAGAGAAGTTGTTATCGTTGACTTATTAGTCCTTCCTAGTACAAATTTGTGCCAACAGTGCCTATTTTAGTGAGTCAGGTCGCTGTTCGCTTACCATTCGGACAGCGTTGGGGCGCTACCTGTCATGCTGGTACTTATATCTTACTGTGGCATACAGTGAGAACTAATAACAACTGCCGCCGCTCGGTCTAACAGTCGGACTAACTACTTAATTTGTTTGATATTTTTGTAAATCTTTCATTTAATTTAATTTAATTAACTGGTACCTGCTGTGGCTTCATGCCATCTTATCTTTCCATTTTTGAGCCTACCAGGTCTTTCCGTGTTTTTTCGACATTTTACATGTCCTTTACCTATGTGTCCGTAGGGAGCGGGTTAGCTCAGTGGTAACAGTGAAAATCCGGGTTCAATCCTGGTGGGGACAAATTCTGTTTAAGAGTTTTCTTCAATGTATAGCATGAAAGTAACGTTTCTAGGCACACCCAGGTTTCATAATTTGGGTAGTTGTGGATTTGGTGCCACAACGAATCGTACACAGAAGAATGACAAATATGACGTCACCCATATTCGATGAATTCTGTGTACAAATATCTGAGTCTCACTTTGGACGGAGATATAATTAGCATATAAAATGATCTAACCTCTGACCCAGACGGGTTGTAACGGCGGATATTGTATATGATAACATGTTTCTGCTCGGTAAATGCGCCATTACCTCGTCGCAAGCGACTCGGAAAACGCATTTACCGAGCATCAACATGTTCAACAACAACATGTCAACAATATTGTACGTAAGTGCTTCCAAATAGTTCTTTTGACTCGTAGGATTACACTTACGGAAATATATTTTTGCATCAAATAGAATTTTGTATTTCTGCGCAGCTTATTAACACTGCAAAAACTTGCGCAGAAGTAGATACAAAATTCTATTTGATGCAAAAATATATTTCCGTGAGTATACAGCATTCGCCTTCGTCATGCAGCAAACTTCACATTCCCGAACGTCGCCATGAGCCTTTACGTGGCTACCTGTACCGATTTACTAATATTTTCGCTCTTGGGTCATTAACTTACTTGTCGTTCCACCTTTTTAAATTTATCAAGCTGAGCGGCCGGAAAGAGGGCGATTACACGACAATAGTCACTTTCGTCTTCTTCAAAAACTTTAAGCTTGGTCTACGCATCAACTCGACTTGAACAATTGCCACACAATCTCGTAGGCCCGGTAACAGTTTGGTGGGGAACCAACTGTCGGCAATGAGGGAGATAAACCTGCCTGAGCGCTCACTCAAGGTCCGAAAAATCATAGATAAAACAAAATGTTTGGGGCGTTGACTAGACATTTTCACAATTAAACAATGCACGTATCCGTTCAACATATACTTTCGAGTCGCTTTAATTAGTATTTACAATAAATTCACTGATATTATTCCAATTTTGACATAAATTTTACGTAGCAAAATATTTTCGCGACCATCCACTATCACCGCCTACTATCTACTATCCACTCCTACTATCCCGTTTCAATTGAGTGAATAAAACTGTAAGCAAGGAACTTTCGCTTCTATTGCCTCTCCAATAAAGTGTTGAAAAGTTGAAGTGCTCTTCTGTCTTAATTTTCATAAGAAACAAGTCCCACAAATAAGACAAAGAATTCTTTTGTTTTATTTGTGGGACTTGTTTCTTATGAAAATTACGGCACTGTAAATGTGGATTACGATAAAAGCAAAGCAAAGCAAAAATAAATTAGGTGGCGTTGTCTTCGTCACTCAGAATTTCTATGAATGTGGCACTTAGTGCGAATGACACACCCGAGCATTCACTTATCGAAACAACGCCAACTTAATACTAAACAAATGCAATTGTCTCTAATTTTCAAAACAAAAGAATTGATTACAGATGTCAAATGGTAAATTGTCAATGTAATTTTAGTTTGAATAGAGTTCTAATCAACTTTAGCTGCAAATTTGACAGTTTTATCTGTATATTTATTCACTGCAGTGCTTCCCTAGGGCGCTAAATAATACATTAATTGTTGGTGACAAACTTAGTTTCGTTGATTTGGTGAATAAATTAGCATATGCATCGGTAGGAAAATTTATTTATACTCGGAGGATTACATCCCTGACCTTCGGCTCGGGATGCAATATTCTCCATCGAAGATAAAAAAATTTCCCAGCATGTGCATAATCTTCTTTTGTTATGAAACTGAAAAATAGCTTGAAGTTGGCTTCGTTTCAAAAAGCGAATGATGATATTTTAACAAGTTACACGAGCTACGGCAACATTGAAATATTTTTAGTCATTGATTGGAAGCATTGTAGAGTTAATGCACCAGTTACCTGGCACTATTGAAACTATGGTTTGGCCGGAGACTACTACATGACCGATAACTGGTGCATTTACCCTATACAATTTTAACATTCTCAAGAAATAATTTGCAGACAGTCCCTTTGTAGTTACACCTTCAGCAACAAGTTTTGTTTTAAGTTTCTGAAACTAATTTGCACTCGCTAATTGCCCGAAAAATATGACGAATTTGCAAAATTACTTCTCCGTGTGATCATGACAAACAAATCTTCATTTTATTTCTTCCAAATTAATTCAATCAACAACAAAAATGTTAATGACATGAAACGTATGTACAGAATTTGAGGAGATAAAAAATTAAACAACTTGTAGGTTTAACCATCGACAGTAAAAATATATGGACTGGAAGTCGATATACGAAACGCTGAAGCAAATAAACCGAATGAACTGTAAACACATAATATACAACATCCACTTGCATACATAGTGATTATTTTTCAACCGTATGAACCGAATTGAGTGAAGAGAATTATCACTCAGGGTTTCAGAGTAAAAAAATACGATTTACTACCACTATCAACAAATAGAAAAGAGAATCAGTTATTTCATCGGTATAACTTTCCGTATTACGATTTCCATCTTTGATCTACATTTCCTTATCTCTGACACATCTTTATTCATTATGACAAATGCGTTCAACATGCGAATTGTATAATCTAACCGTCGCGATGAGAACATAAAATCAATGTTGACAAAATTCCTGTTTTCCCATTATTGTTGTAATTTCGTTCAATGTGTTGAACGCGGCTGTCGTTGCGAATCGACTTGTTTTAGATGTCGGGTAAAAAGTATAAAATGAAAGAGCAGAGATGAAATTCATGTTTACTTTTTAACGCGATAGGGAAAATCATGTCTGTCGCATTTTGTAAGTGTCTCAAGTATAACATTAAGAAGAATGTGTTGCGATCCCTACGTGACGGTCTAAGTGTCAAATTTGTGACGGGCGGAGGAGGTGGGTCTAAAATTCCAAAAAATAGCATGACGTAATATGTGAACGACCCCTTAGGCCCATTTAACACAGGCACACAGTTAACATAGAAAACAGTCAATTTCTTACAAATTGGTAAAAATTGGCAGCGTGTGCGTCAGATAATTATATCTTAGTCACTTGGTCAATAATAGACAGATGGTTATCGGACCTTCTGATGATCAAAATCGTTTGCGATCATGAAACAAACGGTTCGTGTACCCGAAACAGGTGTAAAGTCACGTCAAATTATTGCGTTTTGCATCTTCTTACAAGCTATCAATTTACTGTCTTATTAGCTAACTTAATGAGGTCGACATCAAGATGTTGTCTTGACAATTGATTTTGAAATTAAATGCAAAATGAATTTGTTATAACAACATTTTATTGCCAAACACAAGCGAAATGATTCCACGAAAAAAAAAAACGAATGTTTTTCTCTAATAACATAGTACGGCTTAGTAATTCGTGGATGATCTAATCATAATATTTCACTTCATAGGTCATCAGTTTTACATATTTCTTGTGTAATATTTAGTTTACTTACTTAGCTAATACTGTTGTCAAGTCATGGAAATAAAAAAGTACAATGGCAAGATCGCAAGAAAAAACGAAAACAAGTTTTGCAATCAGGTGTTTTTTTCGCGTCTAAACAATATGCTTTGCTGTAATCGAGTTTTTAATCGAAATTTATTTGGAAATTGTTTTTATGTTCTCCAATGGCAAAATATTCAATTTTTCGATTGACACACTGACAGTTCTAAGATATGTATGAAGCATTTGTATATGTGAGAATTCTCTTTACCAAGAACGCTACAATATTTTTATGTTTTTTGCGTCTACGGTATGTTGCTGTCGGCTCATATTGACAGCAAGATTTTAATTCATATGAGAACGCTTTGGGTGGCATTTAGAAACAATTTCGAAAAGTACTAGTGTTTAAATGAAATACAAAGACACTTCCCATTTCGAGAACATAAAGTACCCGTACAGTTCTTCCAGCGTAAATAGTTTTCTATGTTGAGCGCTTAAACGCACTTTTATTTGACCGAAAACGGAACTAGGGCCTAATAAAGTACTTTGCACTCGGTTACATAATTGACTATTTCAGCATACAAAATGCTGACTAACTCGTCTTTGGCTCATATTCGCAATAATGCCAGAATTCCATGTAAGCGCTGCATTAAAAATTAATATTTTTAGCTCTGGACTAAGCTTGATACCGAATCAAACACGCTGTGGAATTGTTTGAAATTAATAAGAAAACATAAAGTATGCGTTTACTACGCCGCACAGTGGGGAAAACGGCTATCTTCGTGTTCATAAATCTAGTACTGCTGAAACAATTTTGACATAAGTTCTATAATTTTGCTGTAATTACTCTGTAGTAATGAGATTACTGGAAACGTATGAAAAAAATTTGACGTTTTAAAAATTCAAGAATCCCACTCCGGTTTTGGCGAACTTCTCTATATTCGCCAAAAAAGATAAATAAAATGACCATAAAATTGTTCTAAATCATCTTTCCCGCCTATTTCTAACGTTGTTGTTACTTTGATTGTGCAGGTAGTGATGTATCTTCATGAGCTAAAGATCAGAAAAAGGGATGTTATGATTTTTTACATTTTTGAATTCTAACAGTTTGACGTTCAATATAAAGAGAAATTCGTCAAAACTGGAGTGGGATTCAAAATGTCAAATTTTTTTTTATAATTTTCCAGTAATCTGTCATTACTATAGAGTAATTAAAGCAAAATCTTAGAGCTTATATCAAAATTGTTTCAGCAGTACTAGATTTATGAACACAAAGATAGCCGTTTTACTCACTGTACGCCGTTTCTGACCAGTCGATTTTGAGTTTTTTGTTTTTAGGTCAAAATGAGAGAAATTTGCAAAAAAAATTTTGATATATACTTTGATATATTCATTTATTTTCTTTTGGCTATTGGATTTGTTTTTCGGATAGATAATCGAGCCTAGATCAAAATTTGATGATCATTTTTCGGAAAAATGAGTCTAAGTACTTCGCGGACGACTTTTGTTCTTCTATTCTAAGGCGTTGATTAGAGAGAGGTCAATCTGTCCCCTTTCTAACCGATAGAAGAACAAAAGCCGTCCGCGAAGTATCTCTAGAGACCAATTTTTTCGAAAATTATCATCGCAAACGTAGATCAACGATCATCGATTATCTACTAGAAAAACAACTCTACGAGCCGAAAAAAAAATAAACAAATATGCCTAGTACATGTGAACATCAGCTCGCTTAAATCACAACCGATTTTCAGAACCTTATTTTTCAAATTTTACCTAAAAAAAATCGGTCAAGAGCTCACGAATATACAGTCAAAAACGTGGTTTTTTGAAGGTCAGTGAAACTTTTTGACTTAAATCTCTGCGAAATTAGCACGGAAACCGCTCTTACAGATTTTTAATAAAAGATATGAGCCTCAGGAAACCAAGAAAAAATGTTTGTAGATATCAGCCGAATATTGTGAATACGTTGAAGTTGGGTGTAGGTTGAGAGAAGGGATAAGACGAGGATTAGTTGGGGGATTCGGGATTAGGTCCGAAGCCTCTCCTAAGGGTTCGTCCATAAATGACGTCCAGTTTTTTCAGTGCTGCCAGCACATTTAAATCGTTAATAACTCAATAAATATCCATTCTGGCAAGTGAAACATGTGTCCTACCCCCCTCCAATTAGGGGGGTATAAATATCCATTCTGGCGAGTCAAATGTGTGTTCTACCCCCCTAATTGGAGGGGGGGGGGGGTAGGCCATATATTTGACTCGCCAGAATGGATATTTATCGAGTTATTAACGATTTAAATGTGCTGGCAGCACTGAAAAAACTGGACGTCATTTATGGACGAGCCCTAAGGGCTGTCTTCATGTAGGCGGATTAAGTGGTGATTTCAGAAGGATATTTGTCTCTCTTTCTTAACTAGGCTGTGCCCGTTAGTGTAACCTGACCTGTGATTTACTTATTATAGTTGATATCAAATTCAGACAAATGAATTTAAAATTTCTCAAAAACACCTCAGCAACAGTAACGACTTTAATGAATTTTAAGTAGGTTATTGAGTCAATTTTCGTAAAGTTATTATGTCGATATCAACCATAAAACGTGACCATATTCAAAATTAGCCTTGTTATGAATTTATTGGTTTTAGTTCGGTCATTACAATCATGTTAGTCTTTATTACACTATTAATAAAGTCTTGTTTCGATAGTTTTAATGTTATGAGACACGAGCTATCATATCGACCGTAGCTTTAACACTTTCTATTTAAAAGTTTCGTTATTATTGTTCCCTACACGGAATGCTCCCAAACAAACGAATTGAAAAAGAAAAATAATAATTATAATTGTTATTGATGTGAACGAATTTCTATTTAAATGAGTTTTCCAGTCACGTCTTTAAATTATACTGAAGACATGCATTTGAGTCACATGAACGCAATACACTTTTACACAAAGCTAATTCGATTTGTATTGAAGATTCATCGCTTCATTTTGTTTGATTTGTGTAAGTAACCCGATCCGATGCTAACACATAACACGAGTTCAGTTTAGATGTAAAAACACAAAGTCAAATCGAGCCGAAATTCATTGAGTTTTTAAACATCTCTGTCAGCTTAATTGAATTAAATTGTGTTGCAATCTTTAATATCAAATATCTGTTCTATTCTTTATTAATCGTGAAAAGTAATGTTATTGGAAAACTCAACGACTCAACGCAAGTACTTTCGTTGATAGTCTGGATTATCACGTAATCAATGACTCACAAGTCTCATGTTGTTCCAGTCTGACGAATTTGTAGTTGGGAATGAGAAAGAAAACAGTTTCTTATATGAATATCTTAAATAATAAACGAAACAGCACGATTCAACAGATCACTTTATTTGTCATCGTGATTAGCATCTTATGAAACTTTCAGGTATTGATGTAAGAAGAGTGTTTCGCGAACAATATTCCGAATAATTTTCTATGTCTCGAGTATAGAAAAGAATTATAAGAAATTCATAACGTTCGTCAAACCATCATCAAACCAACTAGATGAGCTGGAATTCACTCATGTGTACCGTTGAAAATTGGGCTCGATTGCAAAATAGATAAAAATCACGACACATTGGTAGCAGAAAGCATTTTCTCAATGTAGAGTTATGGAAACGGAAAACTAAAAGAATATTTCCAATCTTAGAAAACTCTGACCAGGATCGGGTTCCGCCTATGTCTCTGAAGGTAAACAATTTAAGAAATAGGTAAACTATCAACCTGTCAGGTATTTCAGGTAACAACAGGTGTGAAAATTGTGTGCTTCTCAACTTATGCACAGTATTCTCGACTTTATAACGAAATGTCGTATACTCTGACATGCTGTGATCCGACCCATGATAAGTCACGGTTCTGTAGTATGGTGGCCAAGAATGCATGTGGAGATTGAGTGATATACAAAGGCTAGTTTGCATTAGCATCACCGGAGCTAGACCTTGGAGACGCTGCAGCGTCCGTAAGTCCGCTTCCAAAATAATGATATCGCTTGAGGTGACGCACAGTGGGATAGATGGTAATAATAGCGGTCCTAATTATGTAACTGCTCAGGAATTTGACATAGAAATTTTTTGTCTTCAGCAAAGTTGTTCAGCATGAGATGAGGAACAACTTTGCTTAAGAAATTTTTTTGAAGATGCCAGTGTTCTGGTCAAAATTGCAGAACTCTTCCGGAGTTTGAGATAGAAATTTTTTGTCTTCAACACGAAATGAGGAACAAGTTTGCTGAAGAAGCAATTTTTCCATCAATTTTATTTCGGAAGTTATGACCTGAATTCTGTTAATTTTGAATTCGAAAATTTGTCCAGGAAAAACAGGTCATAACTTCCGAAATAAAAATTATGGAAAAACTGCTTCTTTAGCCTAGAACTGCGAAATTGTTTTTCACTGATGGTTCTAAGGACATGGAAAGAGCAGGGGCTGGAGTATACGATCCGGCCGCGGTACAGGGCAGTTGGTTCCATTTGGGTCTTCCAGGCACAGGTCTGCGCAGCTCTCATACGAGCTCAAGAATAACTGCCTGTGGGGACGCAGGGAAGAGAGATCTTTATCTTTTCGGACAGTATGGAGATGATTAGGGCGCTCATATCACTCACCTCGACCTCCAGGCTGATAAAAGAGGGAAGGGATTATCTAAACTACATGGGATTGAGTAATCAGATCACCTTAGTTTGGGTACCTGGACACTCTGACGTGGAGTGAAACGAAAGGTCATATGAGCTTGCTAGGGTAGGCTCCGCTGCCACGACAAGCGGAGTGGAACCGCGTCTATCAATAACCCAGGCATTATGTGATGATGCATTAAGCGACTGGGTGCGACGGAGACATGCAGAACGCTGAGAAGCGTATGAAGGAGGCGCGCACACGAAGCGCTTCTCCCCGAAATCTGATGCAAAATGGGCCAAGGACCTTATCAAAATGGACCGGGATCTTATCATAAGGGTAGTAGGTGCGACCATTGGGTACAGACTGAGCCGACACCTGAATAAATTGCGGTTGTCGGAGACCCCAAGATGTTCTTGCGGATTAGAAGAGCAAACGGACATACACGTGATATGTGATTCCCCTAAATTCCTCCAAATGAGACGCAGGATTCTTGGGAATTTTACTGTGAGACCATCTGAAGCTATCAAATGTAGTTCTTGGAAGCAACAGGAAGGCTCACAAAATGATTTATATGATGAACGGGAAAAGGATTCTAGGATCTGTGTTTGAAGACCAATATAAGGTCTGATAAATCTAAAATACTTTGACATAAGCCGACGTCGCACTAAGCACGTGGAAACAACAGAAATAAAAAATTGCTGCTAACTCGGCTATCTTCACGATGAAGTTGGCTGCATTTTTGACATTTCTATTAATGTCTATTTTTTGAAAAGAAGAAAACAATGACTTTGAATGATTGTGAAGCCAGCATTGAAACTATTGAACTGTCAACCATTTTTTTACTGTATTACTGTATTTGTTTCATATTTTTTCATTCCTAGGACGTAAAACTGCTGTTTTCCGTCCTATTTTAAAACAGAAAATCAGTTTTCTGAATCTTCGAAATGAACAATATTGTACGAAACTCGGAAAAATATATGTTTTTGACTAGTGTGATTGCAGCCCTTGGCCACTATAATAAAAAAAACCTTATGTTTCCGAGTAGTTCAGTAGAGCAATTTTTTACTTAGAATCATAAAGTCTTTCGATTAAAAATGAAAGGGCACGAAAAAGAACAGAAAGTATATGGCTGGTAAGTGGGTAATAGTTGAGCTCATAAAAAAACGGAAAATTTTCGAGGCGTGTCATAGAACGATTTTTTGCTCAAAATTTTGTTCTGAATCGATTAAAAATATAAAAAAAATCAGGCGCCCGGTCAATTCGTATTAAGAAGCGTATGAGCTTGTCCACATAAGTGATAGGAACATTCAAAGGGATAAAATCTTTCACCTGTCTTCAGCTGAATTTTTTATCAGAGATCGCAAAACCGTCAGATTTTTCCTAATTTAGTTGCACCAGATCAATCAATGATTCACACCCTGCTGAATAAATGTAAATGAAAACCACTTAATTTAGTAAGAAACAAGATTCTTATGCAAAAACAACATTTTTTTCGTACAACTTTTCCACGTTTTTGAAAGTTAAAGTCTTGTGGCCTTCTATCTCTATAAATCACCATTCGATCCAGCTGTGTTCATCCTATCGGACACACACCTAAAACAAATTGATTAATAAAAACATTGTCTTTTTGTTGTCATACTGTAAATTTTATTGCAATTATTGTTTAAAAAACGTATTTCTTTAACCAACAGATCCATCATTGAACCATTAACTTTGTACACAAGAAGCAGGAAATGTATGTTGATGAAGCGCGTAATTTCTGCTTACTTCTGGCGTACATTTAAATAAATAATTTCCATACTTTTTAAAAGCTTAATTTGCGTCAATGACAACGTTTATCGCATGTACTTTTTTAATGTTCATTAAAGATAAATTGTTGTTCCTTTTAATTGGACATACGAAATTGTGATACTAATTGCTCTGTTCAAAACCAGTTCCTCATTGCTAACAAAAAATTATCGAAAGTTTAGACTGTTTCGGTGATTTTCTATCATTAAAACACAAAGATTTAATTACCAATTGAAGGAAACTAATGATAATAATTTTGAATTCGCGGTCTTATTATTTTTCTAAACGAAAATTTCTAAACATTTTGATTCATGTATAGTTACATGAATATTAACTTTTGATTAAAATTATTGTCTTCGCATGAATAAATGTTGCAATTCATTTGCATAAATTTGTTATGATTCTCTACCAACAAAACATATATTTATGTGCATGAAATGCATATGAAAAATGAAATTATATTAAATTGGATCCAATGATAATATGCGCCATGAATACTCCACAATAGACCCGTACGACGGCGACAGCTAAACGTGCGCCTCCTCCGAAACTTACAATTTTTCCTAAACGCTGTTCTTGAGAAAAAACTTTGGGGCCCCACCGATGTCTTACATATTCCTGAAAAAGTACGCCTCCGCTGTCGCCGCTCCGCCGCCAAATCTTCTGTTTCGCCTTTTAGTAGAAAAACCTTGGCGGAGACGTGCCGATTGCCAGAGAAAAATATGTTAACTCCGTTGGAAAAACGTTATCGTTCCTCTATCGACCGACATTTTGAACGTCGCACGAGTCTCCATAAATAGTTAACGTTTTTCCTATAATTTAATTACTTTCGTGTATGCATTATGCAAAATTCGTTCATGTTGAATTTAAATTTCTAACAAAAATTTTCTTTCTCTTTGATTTCAGGTAAGTGATGAGCACCGCCAGTTAATGTGGTTTTTATCTGCACTTATTATGTTCAACAAAACGATTATTGTTTATGAGTTACAACATAGCAATTGGAAGGCTTTTAGTAATTTCATCAAAAGCTTTGTAGGTAATTTCATATTTTTTACATTTCGGTTACTGTCACGCAATTAAAGCGACTGGAATAGAAGAAGAGTGAATTGGGTATTGTGTAATGTTACGCTGTTCAGCAGGAAAAAAACGTTTTTAATTATGCTAAAGTGATGTTTGCCCAAAGCCGTAGTGACGTCCTCTTTTTTGAAATAACAAAAGACTATTGTAAATGCCTACGTAACATGAAACAATGTAAATACATGGGGGTGAAAATCAGGTCTTGTTTACTTTTCTGCTTCAATGTTAACTTTCAAATCTTAGGTGGGTCAGTACACAAAGAGCTATGTAAAGTACTTTGTACACAAAGCGACTTCAATTGTATACGCTCTTATCTCTTCGTAAAAAAATATGAATCGATACTTCGACTATCCATAAAGACTTACGGTTTTGAGCGATTTTCGTGTGCAATAATTTTATATTAATTTAAGTCAGACGTGAGAGCCGTGGGAAAAAAACGTCGGGGCGACAAGCAAAAAAAAATTATTTTGGCTCCGGTGAAAATCTTTGATTAAGCGAGGTGTAAATATGCAATTTTGCATTCAAATCGAGATTGAAAGGAAAAGCAATTTTCTGTATGAACGAGAGTAGGTGTGTGCACGCCGAAGCTTACTTTCGCTGCATTTGCACCAACACACTCTCACATATACAAAAAAAAATCTTTCGAGATAGCCCAATGCCAACGCCATGCGTACTTTTCTCGTTAAAATTTTACTTTAGCGATAAGGTCTGGTTTTAGGTAGGGAGAAGGGGTCATGAAAGGGACCTCCCCCAGATCACAAATATGTAATTGTTAGGTGGCGATCGTGTTCCGTTAGGAAGTTATGGAGGTTCAAAGTTAAAAGTTTTAAATGCTCCGAAGCATTGAAAAACCGCTAAAAGTGGCGTGGTGGCGTGGCGTGTAAACAAAACAAATTTGGCGCTCTACCTATATAAGCAAAACAAAGGCGCTTTACCTATGTAAACAAAGCAAATTTGGCGCTTTACCTATGTAAACAAAACAAACTTGGCGCTTCAGGCTTCACCTACGGAAACAAAACAAATTTGGCGCCTTACCTATGTAAACAAATTTGGCGCTCTGTTTACATGTATCCCATTAGTCCTGAAAAGGGCCCTTTGTGATAGTGAGGTGGGGACACCTGGCTTCGTCATTCATTGTTATATGTCAAGCAAAGAAATCGATGGAGAAAATCGTTGGTGCTACTCCCACTAGTCAACCATAGATGGCGGTGTACTGGAAACACTTCACTTTCGAAAAATATGACGGGCACTGAACACGGTGTGAATAATGACGGCCTTTTGATGGATCGCACAAAACAAACAACATCATCACTTCGGCTCTTCGGACCTGTTACATGGTAACCTCCCGTTGAGAATGCATCTGACATATCAAAATAACAACGAAAAAATACAGTAGCTACTAAAAATGTATTGTAGTAATATGAATGTATGTAATAGTATTAGATATTAGATGTAAAGCCATACGATTAATAATAATAACCTCCCTCACTATCTGGTCCTCTCAATCATGTTGTGGTATGAACGGTTTTCATTGGGTTACTTGTGCCACCTCCCTGGCACATATTGAGGTCGACAATATGATCTATATATATATATTCACTCGAACTACCCTACCACACCGCTTTTGGCGGTTTTTTAATGCTTCGGAACATTTAAACTTTTGAACTTTGAGCCGCCATAACTTCCTAACGGAACACGAGCGCCACCTAACAAACACATATTTGTGATCTGGGGGAGGTCCTCTTTCACTACCCCCTCTTCCTCCCTAAAACCAGACCTTATCACTGCGCACCCGGAATACATATACATCCTGTCTGTATTAGACTATGTGAAATTGTACTGTCTGAAGCTTTGAAAAGTTCCCCATTGGCATCACCGATTCGTTCTACTATTAATTTTTTTCTCGGTAAATTCGTGCAAAATTTCCAGTCTCATCGGTTGACGGCGTAGCTTGGACCAAATGTGTTGGCGGAGGCTCTAATTCTGATTCAAATTAAGGGGGTTATTAGCTCTATTGCCACACAAAGTTCATTTAAAGTGACTTAATCAGTGCGGTAACACTTCAAGTTCTTATACTGAGTTTGATGTATAACGCTCCGTTTCAACGTGATTGTTGACAGTTGTGCCATACAAATTTTTCGTTGGACGATTCGTTCAATTGAATTTGAAAAACATATTTGTCGTTAAAATTTCAAATGTCACCCGCACTAAATATGTCAATTAGGTAACACTATAGGCCATTCCCAACGAAAAGTACGACATCTATTAACTTCGTATCGTCGATTTTATGAACTAGACATAGTCCAAATGTCAAAAAAAAGTTAGAATGTCTTAAATGTCAAGTGTATTGAATGTGCTGCCATCTATTTTCGTTAAGAACTACAATATGGAAAATGAGAGAATTTCTTCAAACCAACCAAAGTCGCAGTATGGTCACACGACCCGAAATCATTGAAAAAAATCAATTTGGTGTCGGCGAATGCAGATGAATGTGGAAAAGCCAGAAGCAATATAGTTCAAGCTGCTGTTCACCTAATCGAATTGCATTACGGGTCTTAAAAACTTGACATTAGAACAACTTTTGTGTGTTTCAAGCAATTCAAAGGATAGTAACTAGGTCTCTACCCAGATGTAAATGTAAAGTCAAGGCATTTTTATTACTTTGTTAAACTTTAGCAGTTTTATCGCAACCACCACCCGGTCCCCAGTTGCTTCTGTTACAATTTCGCCCTCTTGAGAGTGAAATCATTTCTCATGTTAAGAGCTAAGAATGACCAAGGACAACACATTGAAGAAGCATTCCAATAAGTGTGTATAACAACATTTGTTAGGCCCATGATCCTAATTCGAAAATTTGCTTTAATGATACATTCGAAGATGTTTTAATTCCAAATGTGAGAGAATTTATTTTCGGATTCACAATGTTATTGTTGTTCGTCATATAATTACAATAATAACTCAAAAATATTTTGTTTTTTGAACACATCGGTTGGTAGATTTTTGATTGGCTCTATGATCTTAATCGCTATGGTTTGTTTTAAAAATTGAAAAGAAGAGAAATTTGGTACTAAATCAAAAGTGTGGTGTTAACTACAATTTCCACTTGACTATTATTCTTCTTTTTTTAATGTATTTATCCGTAAATAATTGACACAAAACTTTAATAAAAAAATCTAGATTAGAGGTGATTTGCTATTGACCCAAAATCTTTTTTCTCAAATTTATAGATTTGAAATAGTTTTTTTAGGTGTTAGTTGAAGGTATAAATGAGAAATTTAAATGTTCTTTCTCAATTAAAGTTTTTGGAAATTTGATGGTTCGTACATGTGAAATCGTTAATTTCATTCGGTGTTAAACGTTCAATAGTTGGAGATAACAACTTTGAATATACAAGAATGATTTCATTATTTTGGTTTATTCCTGCTTCAATGGAAATTTTAGAATTACACACCTGTTGTGGCTACTAATCGTCTTTTAATTGCACTTTTAATAGATATTTGGATAATCAATATTTTTAATTTAAATGGAAAGGGAAACTTCTTGTTTATCACACATGGGATTTGTAGCGTCTTAACCTAGAACTTTGAAATTGAGATACTGGTTTTAATACTTTTAAAGATACGATCGGTTTAATTAAACAGTTCTTCTGTTCGTTGTTTCGTTGATTTCAATAGCAGAACAACGAAAACAGAAGAGCTGTGCAATGATAAAGTAAACGGAATGTGAAACGTATCAGAATAGATGTAGCAAACAGAATAGATGTTGCAAAAAGACTCGAACGTATCTAAATATAGAAATGAGCAAACTTTTATAACTATTGCAATTTCAATTTCTCCCCTGCACCATATGACAAAGAGGACCAACGTCATTTCTCCAAGAAATCCTGAAACTATTTTCTATAAAATGTACAGGAAGAGAATCACAAGCTTGTGCATCTTTCTTATTTCTCTTTTATCTCTTTTTTCACGCATTCGCATTTTGTGCATGTAAAACTCGGTTTTTCGGTGAAAAGAGCTAAAACGAAACGTTGCACAATCTTACGATTCTTCTCCTGTAATTCTTATCAAGTTTGCCTTTTGCAAGTTTGCCGTGTTCCCTAAAATTTTATTCTCTACAACTTTGCCTGTGACAATAAATCTCCATATTGCATAGTTAAGCAAATATAGACGAAAAACCATCTGCTTTCATATATGGCGAAGAAACTCAATTTCGTCCTCCGTTGGTGCATGTGTCCAGACCATCATCATCATCATTTATTGCAAAGGCTATAATCTTGTACAATTTTCATTGTGCACAAATTAGTCACATGAAAGGTAACAAAGAACTAACATTATCATTTCTATAATAAAACAAGAAAGAAACATAGAACAGCTGAAACGAAGGAAAGAAGTTCATTCGCATCTAAGCCACCAAACAATAAAACAACTAAAAGTCAATATTCAATCCATGCACGAAACATTGCGAAAAATACATTCTGCGAAAAATCCCAGCTGTCCCAGCATACCTGACGCCAACAGGAAGCGACTTCCAGTCTCTAAAACCCTCAGCAAATATAGATCGGCTACACCGCCTTCTATCGAAGCGCAAGAGTCTAAGTCTAGTTGTCACTTCAACGCTAACAAGCTCATAGAGATAAGAGGGTTCCCCAGAATGAATAAACCTGTAGATAAAAGCCATTGCACGAAACTTGTGATGCTCTTCCCACAAACAGCCGAGAAACTTATTAACAGCCGCCGATATGCCCCTCCTTCGCAAGCCATAAACGTACCTCACACTGGATTTGAAAGGCCTATCAAGAAGCCCTCTCGACGTTGCGTCAATGTCATAATAAAATATTTCACAATAATTATCGAAATGTGGCATCAGCAGAGCTTTCGCCAGCATCAGCCTTGTCCTGAACGGCGTCATCCCCTATAGAGGCCACAGACTTCTAAGGCTAGCATAAATCTTTTGGATGATTATGTTCACATGATCACGCCACGAAAACTCAGAATTCATAACTAGTCCTAGATTTATACCTTTGGTAGAGAATGGGATAGTGACATCGCCAAGGGAAAGTGAAGGAAACGTCGAACCCCCTTCAAGGCCAAATGCAATTGCCTGAGACTTACCTGCATTAAGCGTAAGCTTATTTAAAGACGACCATTCAGCAACCCTCCTCAAGTCATCATTGATTCCGGAGAAACAGTCGTCCAAATTAGAAGCCTCAAAAAACTTATAGAGCTGCGCGTCATAAAGACTGGGGATCCTAAAACAAATACAGTCGGGTAGGTCATTTGTATATAAAGAAAACAAAAGAGGCACCAGTCAGGAACTCTTTGGGACTCCCTTCGAATTTGGGAGAAAGTCAGATAAAGTTCCACTAATACAAACAGCTTGTGACCTGCCAGACAGATAATTTTTAACCAAAGAAATGGGGGTCGAGTCAAAAAAAATTGATTTCGAAGCTTGGCTCAAAGAGCATCACGACGGACTGAGTCGAAAGCTTTAGAAAAATCTAAGAGCAGAAGCACCCCCACCAGCTTCTTATGCAGCGCTGACCGTATGTCATGTGTGATTTTCAAGAACGCCGTGGTGGCACTATGACGCGCCCGATAAGCGGATTGGACACACTTCACTAAGCCTCGAGAGTACACGAAGCCCTCGATCTGCTTCGAAAGTAGAATCTCATAAATCTTAGAGAACACAGGTAGGATGCTCACAGGCCTGTAGCCATCGAGATCGAACTTCTTTCCCTTCTTATGGGTAGAAAACACCTTAGCCTTCTTCCAGATAGATGGGCAGCGGCCTCTGGCAATAGCGTAATTCAAAGTGTGAATCATGAACGGTAGGATGAAGGGAATAGAGAGCTTAATAAATTTGAGCTGATCACTGATCCGATTTCCACAAAAAAAAAATTCCCAGTTTTCTGGGATCAAATGTTTTAATTTGACATCAAAATGAACAATTGCCGTGCGACATGCCGAGATATTTGCGAAAAAGTTTTATCGACGCTCGAAAATCTATGTACGACCTCCACTTCTTCGGCTATAGCTTCGGAACTACTTGACCGATTTTGCTCATCCTCGAACTTGAATCATAGGAGGCATGTACCTTTTTGAGGGTGATCGGTTGAGTCGTTTGAAAAAAAAATATCGAGACGGACGAACGGATATTTTTTTATTGCTGATTCGTCATACTTACAGTGTGCACATCGTCCTCTCATTACCAATGATCTTTTTAATTTTATTGATAAGTTCTCTATGTTCCTTCTTTTGAAGTGCCACATTTGGTCCATTTGTAAAAATTGTGCGTTCGAATATATGTGAGAGTTAGCTCACTTTTACGAACAGTTGCACGTTTTGAGAAAAATGTAAGAAAATATTTTTAAACTAAATCAGTGGGTATTTCCGGAGCCTCAAACTTTGATAGACTATTTCACAATTAAGTATCTCTCCCAACTAGAGAAGACTGACCTAGAAACTCATTTATTCCGGCTATTTGTTATGATGCTATATAACAAAATAACAAATTCCAACATTTTCATTTGTTCAGACAGTCAAAGAGCACTAGGCAGTATTAAGTATTACAAAATCTATTCGTCATTAGTTCTTGACTGCAGAGAGAAAGCACAATTATTGGCTCAAAACAACTCACTTACTCTAAACTGGGTCTCAGGCCACAGTAGTATAAAGGGCAATGAATCAGCTGACGACTTAGCTAAAGCAGGGATCCAAATCATTCAAATAAACCCCTTCACCGATTGCCAAGAGCTATATCACAAAATGGAAAAACCCTCGAAATATATTAACCACGCAAGACAGTTCAAAGGTTGCATACGTATCAATGCGCGTAATTCTCGATTCTTTCAATCACTTACTTACTTTACAGGACACTGTCTCAACAATCATCTTCACACCATCGGGGTCATCAATAGCCCCTTCTGTGGAAAATGTGGTGAAATAGAATCGGCAGAACACTTCCTCTGCAAACGCCTTGCATATATCTCAGCCAGAGTCAAAACCATCGGAGCATTACCACATAACATCATATGAAGCATATCGCCGAAGTACATATTGGATTACCTTAATCGTACCAACTGAATTTAAGTAATCGCTTGTGGGTATGCACAACAGGCTCACTGGCTTCTTGAACTTTTTCATCTGATTTCAAACGGTTAAATTTGATATATTTACTGTGGATGAATAAACTAAGGCAAGCTTTTTAGCCTAAGTTTTTAGGGAAAGTTTAGATTTTGTTGTAACTTATTTATTTACAAACATAAGAACGAACGTACATTGTTTATTGGCTGATCATCTACGAATGATAACAATTGAATTCGGAAACTACTTGACAACCAACAGAAAACCCATAGACAATTACTTCGTACTGGTCTGAAAAATATTCACTTTGCCTTCCGAACGTCTTTATTGTTTTTTAGTAATTGCTGCATGCTGCCCTCTCTATGCTTTCAAAGCCGTTAGTTTCAAAAAGCCACTAGAACGATTTATTATTTTCAACTTTAGGCGACACTAATTTTAAACGAACTTTGCACTGCTATGAACATAAAAACATCTGTAACCTTGCACTCAGAAGAGAAATTTCTTTCAATAAAAAAGTTCTTTTCATGTTTTTTCTTAACTAGTTTGTTGATGTCAAAGTGTTGAGATGTTATTGTGTAAATATTTGCTATCAAAATAGCCGCCACTTTTTTGTTGAAAGAATGTGGATTAACAATTACACCATAAACGGCACCCCTGGAATCTATTTTAAGTATGCGAGCGGAACAATAATAAATTTTATTACAATTATGAATGCATGGATTCCTTCATCAAGTAAATATTACGCACATCAGCAGTTCACTTCAATGAACTCTGATGTATTTTTCCTTTTGATGCCTTCTTCGTATATTTCGTTTGTTATACCTACGCTTTTAGGTCTTCAAATCAAATTCATTTCGTGAGTACACACTGAAGAAGGAACGTAGACAGGTTGACATGCTGAAATTATATTAGTTTCGCACTTAGGGTCTTGTCGCGCAAAAGAAATATCCTAAATCTTATGGACGGCAGACATAAATATAAATGATTATGGTTAGGGATACATTTAAGAAAATGTCCGAAAAAGAATATGATGTTTCCTTTGACTTCTTGGGAGATGTAATGTCCTGGGAATTGTCTGTGCAAAGAGTCTTTATTATTCCTATTAATTTTTCTTTCAGTTAACATATTACTGTATCATCCGATATCATCTCACCATTTTTAGACCTGTACGAAGAACGAAGTTCTTCGAAAAGGGGTCTTATGCGTTTACCACAACGTTTGTAATAAAAAAAATGTCCGTTCCCGTGTTTTTTTTTTCCTCTGAAACGTAATTGAAAAAATTTTTCACCATTTTTTTTTGTTTGAAAGGTCTGGGCAAAGGTCTGTCAATTCATGGAAGAAACGTTTTTTAATTTTGAACTTTTGGACTCAACCAGGGCCCTCAAACTGAATCTCTTCTAGGGCCCAACGAGTTTTTTCTACATAAATCATCCGATTTTCAAAAACTTTTTTTTCCTGAAAGATAATCAAAAAAGTGATTACAGGATTCAATTTGAGCGAAATCGGCCGAAAAGTTTTACGGTCAAGAAAGTGGTCAAAACCGTGGTTTTTTGAAGGTTGGTGGAACTTTTTCACTTATATTTCTGCGAAATTAGAACGGAACTCGCTCTCCAAGGTTTTGAATGAAAGATGTGGACATCAGAAAATCAAATTAGTCAAAATATGTAGAGTAATTCGGGCTGCAGAGTCCTTAGTGTGGGCCAAACTCATGCTACGCGACCCTACATGATATTTGGTAGTTTTTCGTGAATATTTCTTTGATGATAAGATTTTTTGTGCAGTGTTGTAAAGAAAAAAGAGGCGAACTTTTTTGTCGATGGAAGCATGGGTCAGAGGCTTCTCCTAAGTGATCTAGGTCGGTTCTAATTTCTGGGCTCATTTTAAGGGTGTGGAGTGGTTTTTAGCGCCGTTGCTTCGTGCGGGTTTTTCAATATTGCCCTTTCGGCAATTTCCAGTCCAATTTAATGTGGACGTAATTGTATATACGTTCGAGTCTTTTTGTAACATCTTTTCTCTTTGCCACATCTATTCTGATGCGTACGGGTCCCTTGCATATGTTTGATTTGCAAGTGTTCTTAGGGACTCAATGGATCCCAGTAGAAAATGTTTTTGGAACTAAATTACTGCCTTAAAACGGACGGAGGACCTTACTTAAATTGACGTCAAATCAGGGCCTATTATGTTGTATTAATTCACAAAAATTCACAAAATTCGCAAAAATTCACAAAATTCGCAAAAATTCACAAAAATTTGCAAAAATTCACAAAAATTGGGGGGGACGTGCATGGAAATAATGTTTTCTTTCCTGGCAACCGAGTCAAAACTTTCCGGCAGTCAAAAATGGTAGGATTTCCCGGTGACCAAGAGGGGGTCCTATAATAGAATTTTTCGTAGGATTCTTTGTAAGTAAGAATTTTATTAATTGGCTAATTCTGTGTAGCACCGCAGGTGAAAATTTTTGATAGTAGGGTTCATTGAAAGTAAGAATTTTATCAACTGATTGACTTCCCGATAAGCTTAGCTTCTCGTTGAGTTTTACTTCCCGATGAGATTGACTTCCCGATGAGACTGACTACCCGATGAGTTTAGCTTCCTGTTGAGTTTTACTTCCCGATGAGACTGACTTCCCGATGAGTTTAGCTTCCCGTTGAGTTTTACTTCCCCATTAGATTGACTTCCCGATAAGTTTAGCTTCCAGATGAGTTTTACTTCCGATGAGATTGACTTCCCGATGAGACTGACTTTCCTATAAGTTTAGCTTCCCGATGAGCTTTACTTCCCGATGAGATTGACTTTCCGATGAGACTGACTTCCCGATGAGTTTAGCTTCCCGATGAGTTTTACTTCCTGATGAGCTTGACTTTTCGATGAGACTGACTTCCCGATGAATTTTACTTCTTGATCAGATTGACTTCACGATGAGACTGACCTCTCGATGAGACAGACCTCTCGATGAGACTGACCTCCCGATGAGACTGACCTCCCTATGATTGCAAGCAAAAAAAAGTTCAAAAAATTTCCCGGCAACTACGTTCGCAGGTTTCCAGGAATTTCCATGCACGGGGGGAATGTGTGTAAAAAGGCAAGAAAAATGCAGACGCCATTTTTTAGTACCCCTTTCCCCTTTCAAGTCCAGTTATTATTGTGTTCAAACTTTCATCGTATTAATTTATTTATGGTAATTAAGTGTGATCCGAAATTACTTAATGAGAAAAGGGAAGCAATGTTATAATTATTTACTCAACGTAGCTGGTAATTATAGAGAATATGGAGCATCAACATTTCAAATTGAAATCCAAATCTTTATCTTCGACGGATTCTTTTTGAAGGAACATCTTTTATATGTAAAAAGGTATTATGTGTTATAACATCTGTCGTTGCGACGAGCCAATGAAATTGAAGAATATGAAAATATGTTGTTGGTTTTTTATATATAAATGCAACAAGGAATATTGAATTGAACACATGTTGAGCATTTTGAAAATCTTCTTTTTTTCTTTATATCTTGAATTTTGATATAAAAAAAATCTTTGCAAGGTGGCTGATGTTTTTAATATACTATGTGTAGTAGGTAGCCTCTCTTTTGTTAAGATTCTTAAACCCAAAATAATTGATTTCTTTCTCCATCTCTCGTTTAAATCATCGAAATCATTTTGAAGTATGAATTAATTTCCACACACTTGGAATTTTTTACATTCGATTTTTCCATACCGACGTCACTAATTCACGTCATTCAAATATTTAATTTCCTCGTGTATTTGTTATATTATGCAGAATTCACCACTTGTACAAACACTCTCCAGTATTGTAATAAAAAAAAGTCAAACAAAACAAGATATCAATTTAAAATATTTACAATTCAGCCACATACTCGGCTTGTTTTATTGTTTGTATCACCCCGTCTCACCTGTCCATGGCTAAAAAATAAATACCACGTTGGCGGGTGATGTTAAAAAAATGCAGCTTATTGATACGAACTAATGTTTTTATTTATGCTGGTCAAACAATTCGTGCTTCGCTTTAATAAAACATTTTGTATAGAAATTTGAAGGTGTGCATAAAATGTGCAAAATGATTGCAACGGAGTGTAACATTTGTTCAAATTATCAGTTTTTTTTTTTTTTCATTAGAATATCCTCAAACTGTATGACATCAACAAAGGCAATGTTTTGTTTAAATTGTCGCAACATTTTCTCCTTAAATGTGGACCACCCAGACGAGCGCTGCAGAACTAATTGTTTCTTAAAAAATATCGTTCATTTAGAATATATTATGGGGCTCAATATTTGCTTTGAACTGAAACCTGAAGATAACTTGTCTTTCTGTAATTTATGGTAAGCGATATGTTCCTTTACAATGTGAATAGTCGGCTCATAAGTGCTACAGAAAAACATGATTTTCTAGAGGTCAACAATTTATTGCGTAACAAAAAATTGGCATTTCAACCAACGTCTCTTTTCAAATATTAAAATTATGCTACTAATGTTGCGTTGTAATAATAAAAAAAAGAAACTTTTGATACAGGGTGCCAATAGTCTCTTCATTGTACACTGGTTGACGACACGTGGTGTCAGTAGTATCTTTATTATACTCTATTTAATGACACCGCTTGTCTGTAGTCTTTTCACTGCACCTGGTGCCAATAGACTCTTTATTTATACATAGACTACTCGCACCAGATGCCATTACCCACACTATAACGAAGATGCTATTTTGGTACTTAATTTAAAAAACATGTGCAAAGGAACCGTACGCATTAGAATAGACGTGACCAAAGAGAACAGATGCTAATTAAAGCCTCGAACTAAACCTGAATAAATATTCCTTATCTCTTGAGTATATGAAATTACGTCGACATTAAGTTGTATTGAAAATTGCCAAAAGGACCCGTCCAAAGCAACTACGAAAAAGAATTTTCGAAAAAAATGTCAAAAAATGTAAAGAATGTAACAAAAAAGTTCCATTCAATTTACTCCACAACATAGCAAAAGAAATTTTTTGGGCTGGGGTCGGCTTTAGGACCAACCTAAGGCCCCAAGGAGAAGAAAAGTTTGGCTCTTTTTTCTACAGAATTGCACAGAAAACTTCATCATTGGAGACATATGTATGAAAAATCACCAAATAGCGTGTAGTGTAGTAGCGTAGGTTGGGCCTACACTAAGGATAAGGACCCTACAGCCCGGATCACTCAACCAATTTTCACTATTTTTTTTTTGTTGATTTCTGTAAGTCCAAATGCTATGAAAACCTTGAAAAGCAATTTCCGCGATAATTTCGTAGAGATATAAGTAAAAGCTTTGACCGACCTTCAAAAAAACACGTTTTTCACCACTTTTTCGACCGTAACTTCGTAAGTGTTCAACCGATTTTGTCCAAGTTCAATCCCGTTATCATTTTTTCTAATATATTTCAGGAAAAAACAGATTTTGAAAATCGGATAAGATTTATGTAGAAAAAACACGTTGGACCCTAGTAGAGACTCAGATTTAGGGCTCTGGCTGAGTCCAAATGCTCAAAATCAAAAAATAGACATTTGAATTTTAATTGAAACTTGCACAATTTGTCACAGATGGCACTATAAAAATCTATTGTTTTTGTGCTGATTTTACGCATATACTGTACGTAATTACGCATATTTCATACGAAATTCGTTTGTAACGCAGTGAAAAATTCAAAATTGAACCGCGCCAAAAGCGTCTATTTCCATAAATTGTCGGGCTTGCCTAGACCTTTCGAACAAAAAAATATTTTTGAAAATCGGTTCAACTTTTACGGAGTCATCGTGTTGACAGACGGACGGACGAACAAAACTTATTTTATTTTGCATTTTTCACTTATTCAGATCCTGAAACCAACTCCGAGGTCGAAATTCGACTGGTTACAAACATCGTGGTAAACACAGTAAACCTCTTTTCAATGAACTCCCTTTTTCGTACGGATAAACAGGTTTCAAATAAAGGAAAATAAAAATTTATTTGACAAATCTTTTACGTTTGTTTTCAAGATGATTTTATTTTAATTGAGCCTATTCTACTTCAACAATAAGGAGGTGGGCATTTCCACTGCAATCGATGCATAACAAGAAGAGATGAGCGGGTTGCCCGTAATTCAATAAAAACCGCCCAAGCCCGGCCCGAGCCTGAACTACTTTTCACGGGTTTGGATTTCGTGCTTTCGGGTTTAGAAAATTCCGATCGATCGGGCTTCGGATTTTAAATTTTCCGGTCAGGCGGGTTTTGGGTGTACCTTTCATCAGATTTACGACTCGGCTTCGATAATATTGCTACAAAAAGTAATTTTGAAAATTATGCATCCTACACTATCCAAATCACATCGACTATGAAACAATGAAGTATTGCAATATAAATATCAGTAATAACATTGTTGTTTGTTATATTTTGGTAATGATTTTAGATAAAAGAACATTACACGTATGTAAGCCGTACGACGAGCTAACATTTGAAGTGTTACAGCAAAGTTTATTTTTTATCGATTGTGAGGTAAGATGAAATGTTCTTTTGTGATCATTTAGTGGTTGAATCTAATTGAATGTTTGAACCCGTACGAAGTACAGGTCTTATGCATTTACCATGACGTTTTGTAACCAGTCGAATTTCGACCCGGGAATTAGTAATTTTTTCGTTTTGAGGTCTAAATAAGACAAATCCGAAAAAAAAATTTTGTCCGTCTGTCATCACGATAACTTGAGTAAAATTTTACAGTAAAATCTGTCAAATTTTCAAAATCTATTTTTTCTTTGAAAAAGGGAATATTGGATTGATGGAGTTACGGTCGAAAACGGGGTTTTTTGAAGGTCGTTGAAACTTTTTGCTTTTATCTCCGCGAGTTTCGCACAGAAATTGCTTTTCAAGGTTTTACATGAAAGGTATGGACATCAGGAAACCACAAAAAGAAATGGTGAAAGCTGATGAAGTGGTTCTGGCTGTAGTGTCCTTAGTATGGCACAAGCTCAAGCCCTACCCTACAAGATGGTGGTTTTCCATGAATATCTCTTCATTATGAGGTTTTGAGACCCGTACGAAGTACGAAGGTCTGATGCGCTTACTACCACGTTTGTTACATTACACTTTTTTTGTTACCTCCAGATGACAAATCAGCGAAAACAAAATGTCCGTCTGTCGGTCTGTCTGTCCGTCAACACTTGAGTAAATCTTGAACAATTTTCAAAAACTTTTTTTTCCTGAAAGATAGTCGAAAAACTGAGGTCAAGTTCGAAGAAAGAAAAGAAAGAAAATCGGTCGAATAGTTCCGGAGATATAGTCGAAAAGGTATCCAAAAACGTGGTTTTTCGAAGGTCGGTGAAACTTTTTCACGCATATCTCAGCAAGTACAGCAGTAAATTGTTCAAATTAGCGTCAAATGAAAGAATTAGATGTCACAAAACTGGGAAAAAATATTTGTGGAAATCGGTTGAGTGGTTTGGGCACTGGAACCCACGGAATGGAGAAAATTTTATTTCTTAGCCATATACAATACGAGATGGGTTTTCATCAACCTATGGTTTATTATGATTATGAAATATAGAGACTTACTCTCAAAGACAAAGTTGTAGAGAATTAAGTTTTAGCGAACACGTGTTTCAGGGTTTCCCCGAGAAATGTCCCAATCCTGGGATTCAGCCACTTCTAGAGTTCAGAGGGATGACTCCTATCTCTAGAACTATGACAATGGCAAAGTTGTAGAGAATTAAATTTTAAACGTACTTCGGGATGGCTTTCAACATTACCTTGGGTAATTTTTATGAGTCATTCGAACTTTCAAACTATTCAAACGCAATATTTACTTAAATACGTTCCAGTCTTTTCGTAACATCAAATCTGTTTGCCGCATCTATTCTGACACTTACGGGTCCCTGCATATGTTTTGTGTTGTGTTGTAGAGAAAATTGAGTGGAGCATTTTTAATATCGGCTCAAGGACCTACAAACAATGTTATGTTGAAGACAATGCTTAAAATTTTTTGTTTCGAGTTTTTTTTTCAAAAAAACTCTTTTTTTTTCAAATTTGTTTTCCAAAGATTTTTTTTTTTTGAAATGCTTTAAAGGGTAAAATAAGAATTTGTTTTGTGACTTTTTTTGGTAGCTGAAAGATGTTTGGTGTCAAATGGAAAATTGTTGAGTTCGATGGGAAGTGTACCTGGGTTGCTAGCACTCGCACTAAGGGCATAGGTGTGGGACGGACTTAGAGGATAAAATAATAATTTTTTCTCTAACTTTTTTTGATGGCCGACAGATCTAAAAAAAAAGACGAATCCTAAGAGCAGATCTTGAATAAAGTTGCGGTTATTCGGGCGGGTTTTTCAATATTGTCTTTTCGGAAATTTCCAATCAAGATGAATATACAAATCAGTAATTCAATACAACGGGAATATTTGCAAAGGGAATCCTTGCAACGGGATTCGTGTGGGTCCGCGTATCTTATGTTTTGTTTCGAAAAACGCGAGAAAAAACCACCAGAAACCGTTTTTTCTGTCTTTCACTGTATTTTCGTCCTTTTTTCATACTTGAGTTTAACTCAATCGAACTCGATCCGAATTTTTTCGGGTAACAGAAGTCGACCCGAAAAACTTTCGTTCGGTCAGGTTTTGGGTTTCAATTTCGGACCGGGTTCGGTTCGGGTCAGGCTTCCAAAAAAGGTCGCCCTGCACACCTCTAATAACAAGTTAACATCTTCTTCACAAGTTTAAGCATGGAAAGAAATGACAGATTACAATTATTAGATAAAAACCCCTTTTTTCTTAAAGAACAATCCTCTCGCCACGAAAATGAGAAAATTTCTCTCAACTAACTAATCACATTTGGACCTACTGCCTTGAAGTGAAAGTGCCTTGTATGAATGTAAATAAATGTGTCAAAAGACTGACAGAGGTATAACGGGCATGCTCTCCTCCAAACACGACACCTGAGTCCAAAACGATGGTACTGTCACTTTGACCATACCGCTACTTGACATTGACTTTTCATTTTCTTTATTATTTGATTGCTTATGGCACTTACCTGCACTCAGATGACAAAATTCCAAAAATTCTGGTTTTCCCTGTCTCGTGATTCATTTTCCTAATTAACCTAATTGAAATAAAAATCTAATCTCTCCCAAAGGTGTCACACGATTATGTTAAAATATGTTACAACAATTTGTTTTATCGTTTTCTTTGAATTCATTGCACCTTCAAGCGTCGCAAACGGTGGTTCTTGACATTGTTTTCCGCCTATAAGTATTTTTAATTTAAATTTAAAAAGTAACAACAATGACGTCACATCTACTTAGACAAAATAATTTTGATATAATTTGATGTCACATAACACCAATGTTTTAATTTGTGAATTCTTTCAAGTAAAATTGTTTCTGTATAATTGAGAGAATAAACTCTTTCTTTCCTTAAAGCTGGAGAGTTGGTGTCTTAATATTATTATAAAAGCATTTTCTTCGTATTTTTTTGTCGATTTTTTTTTACAAATTGTTGTTTTCAACATGATTTTGTAATTAATTCAATGTCTCAATCACTTTCAAAATTAGTCTTCCAATCCTAATGTAATTGTATTTAAGCTGCACAACGTTAATATAATTTCTTAAATTGCATTTTGTCATGCTCCCTTGTCTCCTTCGCCGCTCGGCAGCTGATGTTCATATTATTGTGGCCATATATTTCAGAGAACGCATATAAGCAAACACCGAATACCCTACACACGTAAACATAACAAAAAAAAAACTGTACACGAAAGGCAGGCGCAGAAGAGATAGTATATTTTATATTATTCGATGTTTTGAATGTACAATTTTGAATAAAAAAAAATTTCCCCATTTACAGAATCTCAAAAGGTTCTAAAGGTTTCAGTTTGGTATCGAGCTCAATACGTTTAAGGTCGTTTTTGTGCTTCGTATGCACCACACGTACGGTTTACTCTTGTTTAAAATTGGAACTTAAACATCGATCGTTCGATACACCTCTTACTATTTGTTTATAAATAAATGGTTTTTCGTATACTTTACATTGTGTGTTTACATTAATCTTCCATGTAATGTGTTTTGGATTTTGATTATAAAGTGCTGGCTTAAGAACATATTTGGTGTAATCTAAACAATTAACAAACTGAACGAGCAAGATTTTGTGCTCAGTGTTTTGTGTATAATTAAATAAAAATAGGAACTGGATGAGAATATGCTCCTGTTTCCAATGCTTTTGAAGTAACGAACGAAATTGATATCTGAAGCTGTGCTTTTTATGTCTAACTTCTTTGTTTTTAGAAAAGTTTTAATTCAATTTGTTTGATTAAACTTTATTATTGGCTTTGTCTTCAATATTATATTTGTGATATTTTATTCGAAAAAAAAGAAAATGTTATGCTGACGAACGCTGTGTGTTTTATGTTTGCTTTAATTTTGGATATTTTACCTTTTGCTTGCTATCGGATAATTTCCTTCCAACAAAATGATTATATGCATATCAGGATTTCTTATTGGGGGAAGGTAGACGTTTATTGATTTTTTATTTTGTTTTATTTGTTTTATTATTGTGTTATATAAGGGAATAAGACAATTTTATTTTGTGGCAGAAAATGTTGTTTTTAACATTTACCCAATAAATTTCCGCTTAATTAACTTCGTATGTTTTTTTAAGACTCTCGACTGAAATATGAAGAAGATGATCATTAGAAGGGAAAGTTAATATTTTCCATACGAATAACAGCAAGCCGTTTGAACAAATGGGGGAAGGTGTTTTTAATAAATGAACTGAAATATTAGGAAAGCGCAGGGAGTGTTCTCTGTTCTACAAGCAAGGTTGGGCTAGCGACGCTAGTAGCGAAGCTATTGTGTCGACCACTTTGCTAGTAGCGACTAGCGATCCGCTAATCAGCCAACTAGCGGATCCATTTCGCTAGTCGCTACTTCGCAATTGTACGAACTAGAATTATTTGGAATTCAAATTTTCACAGTATTTTATTAGTAAAACCAAAATTTGACTAGCCAAAATCCCGATTTCCACTTCGCCGTCTTGAAAAAAAATTGTACTGAAATGTCAAAAAAAAAATCATTTTCATGTAACACAAATATTAATTAGCATATGACGCCTGAACGTTCGATATATGTACTGCCGTGTTACGCCTAAACTACACAACATTGCACTTTATTGTTAACTGTAAAGCGCTCGTAGAATCTTTGCGCTTCTATTGCAATTGCAATGCAAGTTTTCCAAAAATTCTGTGAGACGTCACAGTCAAAAAGGGATGAACCTTTTCCACGACGACGACGTAAGTGAAAATCCTCGTAAGTGCACGTTGAGTGTGACATCTGCAAATATATAAATAGAGAGTTTGGCTAACTTAACCAATGTAGGGGAACGTACAGCTCATTTGTACTGTGTAGCAGTGAAAGATTGTTCAATTTTTCTGAATATAATTTTTCGGTCAGACGATTTCCGCAAAAATTTTCATATTTTTTTAATTATTTCAATGTAATGAAAAATTTGTAACATTAGTGAAGATTAGCGCTCGCTACTAGCGCGCTACTTTTTGAAAAGCCTCGCTACGAGCGACTAGCGTCGCTAATATTTTTCGATTTTAGCGTTACCGTTAGCGTCGCTAGAAAAATTGACTAACGAGCTCAACCTTGTCTATAAGAACTCAAGATAGGAGGCGGAGTCTGTGCAAAAAAATGATAAAATATATCAAAATGACGAACAATTTTTTTCGAAAATACAAAAAATTCGAAAACTCGTGGGGTTTGTTGTTGGTGTTCACTGTATGGACGCTACAATCCTACCCACTCCGATTTTCATAAAAAAAATGTTTCTTTAGTTCCCTGAGATATATGTCTTCCATTTGACATATGTCCTGACATTTGACATAAAGTGGACTGGGTCAAAACATTCATAACCAAATATTGTTCAACTCATTCAGCTTGGCATTGACGTGAGTTCTGGAGCTCGGAGTGCACATTGAAACCGGAGACTGGTGGCGTCAAGTTAAAAATATTTGAGTTAGGAACAATTTTCTCTTTAGCTTATATAGTACCCTAATTATATTCCTAAGCGGGCTAGAGCCATGAGGATTAGATTGTGTATCGATGTACTCGCCAGAATATTCCTATTGGAGCACTTAGATCTTTAGCAGCGACCAATCGGAATGAATAACCAAGTAAAGTTATGGACGCTGTCATTTTTGAAATTCGTTAATTTTTTTCTCTCGAAGTTCAACACATTCTGAAGACAAGGTTTACCTACTGCTATGCTATACTTACCAAGATACACACTTAAAGGTTTCACCGACATGCATTCGCAGAATCTCTTAAAGTTCTAAAAACATCATCATTACACCTCTCGGTTTACGATCTCTATTAAAATGAAATTTAATTGATTTTACAAACCTCCTATTATTCCTTTTCGCCAACGCCTTCTTGTGGTAAGAACCTGCCGTCTGACTGTCACAGTAACCTGAACCTGGCAACAGTTCGTGTTTGACCGGTCCTTGCTTTAAGAATGTCCTATTCCAGAACCTAAAACAAACTGTCTGATTCTACTAAGGTACTCTGTACTTAATCTCGACAACAATTGACAAAGATACAATTTTTCCTTTCATTATAATCCGCAAAACAACTCTGGTGAAAACATTTTCCTGCCCTCAAGCTACTTAATTGTTTCAATCTTTTTATTTGTACTTTAATCGCTGTTCATTAGAATTGTACGACTGTACGAAATGGTGCTCTTCAAAAGTATTTTATTCTCGTAACGAATGCAAATTGAAAATATTTCTGGTTGTGTACTCCCATAACAACCATCAAACTAGGTCAATTGGCTGACAAGGTGAGTGAAACATAATCTTTGCATAGCATTTAAAATGCTAATTTCACCGAAGCCTTAGTAAAATAAAAGCGATTGTAACAGAAAATTGAGGATTCTTTAATTAATCCATCCAATTCATAAGGCAAATCTAATAAAAACGAAATCGCTAAAACTTAATTCAATCGTAATGCGATAATGTGCTTGACTCTAAAATAGTTTCGTTTCTAATCAGGTGAGTGAACAAAAACATCTTAACGTTGTTGAACGGTTAAATGCTCATCGAACAAACGGTTTTTATGTGGGAAAAGGGTTTATAAAATCAAATCTGTTAGGTCTTAGGTGTTACAACAGCAGCGACACACTGAGTACAATATTACGTTTTATTAGTTTTGAAGCAGGTCATATTTACTCATTTCACTTTAATCGATAGCATTTTCCCATGTTCAAACACTCAAAGCTGTTTATCGTATGATGTAATCCTTACATAAATCGGCAAACGACCTGTGAAATTGAACACAGTTGAAATAAATTTAATTTGATTTAGAACTCAAAGTGAGGCTTTTCGTTGCCATGGTAATCATTAATTCGATTCTCAAATCGCTGTCGTAAAAATTAGGGTCTAAGTCTAAGATTTGAGCGGGAAGATAGTGAAATGAAATTAAGTTCTTAAGTGTCAAAGTCCATTAGACTAAGCAATGTGGTAATTTTTCCCTTGAAACCTTCGCTCCCTTATTCACTGTGTGGATAAAAAAAATCGTGATGATGAGATCCAGACTGATGATTTATTGGAATCTATTCGGGTTCTGATAGTAAACAAAGGGGTAGGAAAAAGATAAGAGATAAGGGCACAACTTGGCCTCAAATCTCATTTAAGACATGAACAACAGCATCCCAAATAAACCGAGTAACAAACCTGAAAACATTATGCAGCATGTCAGAAACGTAATCGACCTTCATCCATTCTTTTCGTTCATTTTCTAAAGCAATCTTGTTAAAGCAATGACTTTGACTTTTCAAATTACCTGAACATTTCTCAACGCTAATATTTTTAGACAGATGCCCGGGTCACGTTCATTTGATTATTAAATGATATTTTTCTTAATCCAATTATAAACAATGATATTATGTTTCACGACTTTCTCGATATTAAGGGATTTTCGTTTTAATTACATAAAGTGAATTTCTTTTTTTTTCATCGTAATTTTGTTTACTTTTGGTATTTGTTGGTTGCTTCATTCAGTTGTAGTTATAGTTTACAAAACCCACCGAACCTTTTAAAGTCATTTTAATGTACATAACTTTCTCTGTTGCGTTGTATTGACTTTTTAACCGGATCAGCTATACGACTTTTTAACCGGATCAGCTATAAGAGCGAGTCCCAACCAATAAAAATGATATTTTGGTGGGCACTGTCAAACTTTTGTATGGAAATTTTGATCATGACCAGTTAGTTTAACTCGTTTTTTGCGCAGTGGTCAGTTTACTGTCTTACCAAATGGGGAGTCAAACGTTTACATTTTAAAAAGTTTTGACTTTACATGAAACAACTACAAGTGCATGGCAGAATAATGAAGAACAAAATACTAAATTTGATGTATATTTGATGTATTTTCGATGTATTTTTGATGCATTTTTGATGTATTTTTGTTGTATTTTTGATATATCTGTGATGTATTTTTGATGTATGAGTGTTGTAAAGGTTGTATTAGTGGTCTGTTGTTGTTATTTTGGTTTCGTATACATCCACATAACTTGTACAACACTAATACATCACACTAGTACATCATTGATACATCACACTAGTACATCATTAATACAACACAATAGTACATCACTAATACATTACCAGTACATCGATGCATGATAAATTTGTACTTGTGATGTATTAATGTACTGGTGATGTATTAGTGTTGTACAAGTGATGGGTATATGGTGATAGAATTTTTTACGTTACACATGCAATTCATACATAATGAACACGTTAAATATACGACACTAAAACAACAACACATCACTAATACAACCATTAAAACACTCAAACATAAAAAATACATTAAAAATACATCGAATATACATCAAAGTTTTCAAATCAAATGACCAAAACATTAAATGTCAAAATGAAAACTTTGATGTATATTTGATGTAGTTTTGATGTATGATTGTTGTAAAGGTTGTATATGTGATGTGTTCTTGTTGTTTTGGTGTCCTATGTTTGGAGTATTCAGGATGTATGAATTGCATGTGTGATGTAATAAATTCTACCACCAAATACACATCACTTGTACAACACTAATACATCACCAGTACATAACTAATACATTACGAGTACAAATTTATCAAGTATCGATGTATCGGTGATGTATTAGTGATGTACTGGTGACGTGATGGTGTT
This sequence comes from Pseudolycoriella hygida, assembly GCA_029228625.1. Classification (NCBI taxonomy): domain Eukaryota; kingdom Metazoa; phylum Arthropoda; class Insecta; order Diptera; family Sciaridae; genus Pseudolycoriella; species Pseudolycoriella hygida. Next base: position 11,801,128 of record CM055403.1, on the reverse strand, counting down.
GTATTGGTGATGCATTAGTGTTGTACAAGTTATGTGGATGTAAAATACACCAAAACAACAACAACACATCACTTTACAACACTCATACACCAAAAAAACATCACAAATATATCAAAACTACAATAAAAATACATCGAATGTACCAAATATACATCAAATTTAATATTTTGCCCTTTACTATTCTTCCATACACTCATAACTACTTTGGAGAAAATCCGTTATTTATAGAAAAACTACAGTCTTTTTGAAAAAATTACGATTAAGTTAAGTAGGAATTCTAGTATTTCTACGCAATGAAAGAGAACACTTACAGCCGATGAAATTGCATAAATCCAATCTTTGTTGAAGTAAACGTGCACTTATTCCAACCAATTGCAACCAATTTTCTTCACCAGAATGTGTTTTTGTGAGGATTCCTCGATTTAGAAAGACTAGAAAACCCTCTATTATCCTCATGCATGCGACTGTTATAGTTGATGAGCTTTAAATTTCGAGTTTTGCATAAATAATTCGTGAGAGATTAAAATAACAACAAAACGTGTCGACCAATCAAAACAAAGTGATTGGTTTCAACATTTTTTAAACACGTCATGTTAATATTGAAACAATGTAGAGAAAGATTTTACTAAATTTAATTGGTCCGCGCAAAATTAACAATAGCGTTCGCTATTCGAATCGACGCCAAATTCACGCAAGGCAAATGTAATTCTTTTACAATTTTACAAAAGTATATTGAACTGTTCAATTCGCAGCTAACTTCACGTCGAATAGAGTACTACTCATAATGAAGTTAGATGCAGATGCAAAGAAACAAAGGCATTCGTTTAATATTAAGTTGGTGTGGATTCGAAAACTGAATGTTGGCATGAAACAATCAACGCTTTTCTAAAATTTAAGAACTACAAATGACGTTAACTTAGGGGCTGTCCATAAATGACGTCTGCTTTTTTCCGACTCTTTTGACCCCCTCCCCCTGTCATATTCTGTCTGTTTTTCCCAACCCCCCCGAAACAGACGTCATATTTTCATAATGAAAAAGTGGGTTATAGACAACAAAATCGGCCAAAGAAAGAAAGCCGAACCAACGGTCGTTTCAACTCATAACAATTGCAGATTACGACACGACATTCACTGCCGCAGCAAATGCAAAAATATGTGCCATCGCCAATCGCCAATTACCTATTAATCCAAAATTTTATCCCTGGACTACTAGAAAAAGTCACTTACTGAGCAAAATTCATTGGTTTCTGGGTAAAAATCACATACCTTGGTTGTATATGTAAACGATTGCGATTGCAATGATTCAAAAACACATGGGACTCTTCACTTCATCTTCTAATTTTTTTTTAAACAGACGTCTGTTTCCTCGGAGCCCCCCTTCCCCTCCCCCCTGTCATATTCTGTCTGTTTTCTCGGAACATACCCTCCCCCCGTAAAAGCATACGTCATTTATGGACAGTCCCGTACAATTAATACCAAACATTAGGCAAGTTCTTTCCAAAGGGTAAAATTTTGTAAATTCGTGCGACTAAACGGATCCTATGCTATAATTTGAGTGCTTAGACCCAGTTAATTATTTTTAATAACATGTTTTATATTAAGGTAGCTAACGAAATAGAACGAATTCGATGAAATTTACCTCCCACGATCCTTTTTTCAAATTACTAAATTTTTTTAAGTTAAATGAACAAAACGAACAGTAATTTACTATAACAACTCATCTTACTTGAAATGTAACCAAAAAATCCGTACGTTTGTATTAATTTCCGTGTAACATTTCATTCGTTTATATTAGCCTTTTTTTTAACCTTTTCCTTTTCTTAATTCGAACCATTATTTGCTGTCTCGACGATCATAAATTCACCTAAAAATATCTACCAAATCGCCGAAATCAAAACACCTGTTTCTTTGTGTTGCTTTTTGTTTTTGTTTTCAAGTCCGTATTTTAATGTCGACAGATGTGGTGTACCTAATGGTTCAACCAATAAAATTACCTTCGTTATTTATGTTCATGTTCCATGTCTAGATTTATACTTGATTTAATCTGACTCAATATCGGGAATTAAATGAAATTGATTTTTATTGCAGCTTTCCTCCAAAAGGAGCCGATCGATCTTCGCCTGCTTATATGGTGCAAGCTAATGCTGATGGATACGTGTATCTGCAGCAACAACACTATTCACCACCCCAAGTCTATCAACATTCAGCATGCCATCAAGTCCATCCCAGTCATCAGCAGTCCATGCAAAGTTTGCACAAAAAGGGTTCCGTTCGAAATGGTTCAGATGTGATGAAGCGAAATCGAACACAAACTAAGTAAGTTGCAGACATTAATTTATTTACTTACCAGAGAAATGATAAGTTGGTACACCTGAGGCGAGGCAGAACGCTTATTTGAATGACAGCTGCGTTCCATGGGAGAGAATTACGTACAAAATTCGCCTGGCTCTCTTCCATACAATCAAGCTGTCCTTCGCATAAGCGTTCTACCTCGTCACAGGTGTAACACCTTATCATTTCTCTGTTACTTACATAAGAGGAAGGGGTTCTCGAACTCAGCGTCGCCTATCGTTTCATAGAACTGAGCGTCTATGGAATTTTTGAATCTTAGGGACTTCGTATGGACTTAACGTAAAACGCGATGTTATTTAGAAATTTTTTCGGGCCTTTTCTTGGAAAAAATGACATTCGATGCTTGTTCAGTTTCCAATGGAATGATGCGGTTATTGCGGTTTTATTTGACAGAGAAATTTAATTTATTTCCTCTTCATGTTTGCATATTCTGCAAAAGATAAAAATTCTTATTGTTTGTCAACGTCTCCAGCTAGTCGCATTTAATGCGATGCCAATAAATAATCTACTAATCTGAATAACTTTACAACGACCTCCACACAGTCAATGCTCAGAAAGTTGTCCATAATTTATTGGTGTCGATTGTTTACACTTTAAACTTGGAATTGTAAATTATTCCCATTAAGTGAGCGAACGAACGAACGTTGCGTTTCTGGTATTTTCAATTTACTTTATTTCAAAATTTAATTAAACTTTTGAAAATTTCCAGCAATATTAACTTGTTGTTTTGCTGGAAGGTGAACTGAATCATGAATTTTACATGGGTACCGTACAATGAAATGATTTTTTATGACAATACCAAATGTTTTTGCTAGACAATCGTCGTAAAAGTAATTGTAGAAGATTATGTGATCGTGCTGATGCTCTATATGTAGGCTAAGGTTAGGTTTTTAGATCAGAATAATGTGTATGAGACAACTTTTATTTCATGTGGTCATGTGGTCTTAGATTGAAACTCACAAAAATACTTTCCATGTTCAAAAGCTATTTACGTACACAGACTGAGACACAGACGTTGCATGTATTGTATGCATGGCGAACAATGTCGTCAAGCTGAGCCAAAATTCCTGAATTTCATTTCTTTTTATTTTCATTTTATTGACACTTAACACTTAACGAAAATCTAATGTATAAGAATATGCTGAAGATTTTCGTTTACATAATAAAATCCAAATCGGATACACTTTAGACATTCCCAGAAAATCAATAAAAATTGCTTACGCATAAACTTAAATTAATGATGTTAGTTACGGTTTCTCTTGAACATGAACACCGAATTGAATTTATGAAATAAAATTGATTAACAAAACCAATTGAGAAAAGTTATTACATTTAGTGTGGTGAACCTTTTATTGGGTGTTTGGCATTTTTCGACTCAATATTAACAGTCATTGAGTTACCTGTCATGTCCGCCTTGTTGGAAATGGACGCGGGACGGATACGGGGAAAGTGGTATACGGAGAACGTGGAATACGAGGGGAATGAAATAAGGGGAAAGTGGTATATGGGGAACTTGGAATACGGGGGAAATGAAATAAGGGGAAAATGGTATACGGGGAACTTGGAATATGGGGTAAGTGGAATACGGGGAACGTTGAATACGGTGAACTTAAAATACGGGAGAAGTGGAATACGGGGGAGGTGGAATACAGGGGAGTGAAATACGGTAGAAATAGAATACGGAGGAATTGGAATACGGGGAAGGTGGTATACGGGGGAGGTAGTAAACGGGGGACGTGGTATACAGGTGAAGTGGTGTAAAGGGGAAGTGGTATACGGGGAAGTAGTATACGGCGGAAGTGGTATACGGGGAAGTGGTATACGGCGGAAGTGGTATACGGGGAAAGTGGTATCCAGGCGAACATTCCAAATTAGAACAGTTTTTACATCACTTTAACATGATTTACATCATTTTTTCATTATTTATGGATAAATAATGTATGATGTATGTAAATCGTGTTGAAATTTTTTCTTTACATTTATTTTCAAAAAATAATTTGTGATAAGATTGGAATCGCTTCAACCTGTTAGAAACCGGAATTGTTCGTGTTGAAATAGTTGTTGAAAAAAGTTTATAATACACACTTCTTCATGCTAAAATTATGAAAATGTTATTTTCCATTAATGTAAAAATAATGTAAAGCTTATGTAAATGATGAAAAAATAATGTAAATCATGTTAAAATTATGTATGTGCTTTTCTAATTTGGAATGTAAAAATGATGGAAAAATAATGTAGCGAAATCCATCGTTGTTACATTAATATCCATATTTTTTTCATGAATTTTACATAATTTTGCATGAATATTCCATAATTTTCTATGAAAATTACACAAAATTTACATTAATTTTACATCAGCAACAACAACAGGGTCTGAGTCTTAGGGCTTCACAGACAATAGGTGAATAGATTAAACTAACGAAGGGAGGTGTGAATATTAGGATAATTCCCCAAAAACACTCTTTTGTGCAGTGGCAGACACTCAACAAAACAAACTTTACTAACTAGACTTCTTTACTAGAGCTTTCTAGAGCTTCTAACTAAACTTGGAATGCTTCGTTCAAGTATGAAAGTTGACTAACATTTTACGTTAAGATGTTAAATGCGAACAAAATTAACTGTGATATCTAATTGATGCTTCGCATACGTATTAGGAGCATCTACGGCAAGTATGTGAAACTTGTGACACGTTTGCTTTATTTAGCATGTATGAAACAACCAAGGGCGGCATAAATATTATCAGTTTCACATACGATCCACAAGTTTCACTATAATTTGTACACACGAAGCACTAATTCAAAAAATATTCCTAATTTGGGTCAAGTTAGCTCAACAGGATCTCAAGAAAATTGTCAACAGTGGTGAGTATTAATTTTTTCTGTGGTGAATATAGATCTTCTGTGGTCAGTACAGTCTAGAGAATGTAAAACCGACCGGTTTTCCGAAACCGGTTTTCGGTATTAAAATCAGAAAACCGGTTTTACGGTTTTCAATAAATTTTTTCGAATTTTGAAAATATTTTTTATTTATCTGACTTAGGGCCGTAGCCAGCTGGGCGCGGGGGGCGGGCGCTGCGCCTTCTGGGACTTTTGAACTTTGTTTAATTCTCACATTAAAATATTTGCTAATATTTGTCAAAGCTTCCATACTTCTGTAAAGAAATTTCGCTGCGCGGCTAAACAAAGCATCCTAAGGCTTTAGTTCAAATCTTTAATTCGAGAGTAGAGAGGTGTATGTATAAAATAAATAATTTTCGACTTGACAGGCTAGAGTCAAACAAAGCGAAAATCTTTTTTCCTTCTAGTTCAATTTGTCACAAACTATTTTCTTTAACTAATGGGACCGATGGAGATATTTGCGTTTGAATAGACGTTTTAGATGTATGGTCTTCAAATTTTTCTATTCTATTTCAAACAGTATATAAGTAGAAAATGATACTATTCATGAATTCAACGTTCTCAACTCATAAAAAATGTTTTACATATTTCGGTACATTTTCAATTGATTGTTGGCCTCAGTCTTGCTACGGGTCAACAGGATTCACACGAAAAGTGGACTTTCCATCTGTTTATCTCTATTTATGTACGTGACAAAACAAACTTATAAAAACCGTGAAACCGGACTAAAAACCGGTTTCGGTTTTGAAGGAAACCGGCTATCCATATCGGTTTTGAAGGAAACCGGCTATCCATACCGGTTTTGAAGGAAACCGGCTATCAATACCGGTTTTGAAACCGGTTTTGCATTCCTTATTACAGTCAGCAAAATTAACAGAACTGCAAAATTTTTCTTTTACTCTGTTTGGTGAGTTTTTACGTTTCGTGAGTATTTGTCATGCATTTGCGAGAGAAAAAGAGAAACAAACGAAACACAAAGTGTGCAGTTCTGTTAAATTTGCTGACTGTATCGTACAATATGAAACGAACAGTGATAGCTAAAATGAATGGATTTCTCGTTTCATGTTGTACGATGTTGAGATATTGGAAATGTCGTTTGTTCGATTTAGCAAGCGTTGATGTACATACTCACCACTTATGTTCACTACGGAGAAAATGTATACTCACCACAGCTGAGATTTTGTTGAGATCTCAAGAAAAGTTGAGATCCTGTTGAGCTAACGTGACCTACATGCATTCCTATGCTATTTTGGTGAGAGATTTCGACTTATAACGAAACGAGTTTCGCCATTTCCCTAATTGGTAAAATTCTGTATAACAATTTTATTTTCATTTCTATGAAAGAAACTTCGAAACAAACTTTAAATCAATGACCTTTCTTTGTTTTCCAATTTGTCTGTATACTTCAAAAAGTTTTAACAAACACCTGTGACTCGGTTATGGATCGTCGTCTGTTGTGTCTATATTTCCATTTGCTTCCTAAAAGATTTTCTATCTCGTATCGCTCGTTGTTAATTTATGGAACAGAAATGAAATTAATTTCTTTTTATAGTTCCCAATTTTGAAGAATGCCTCAATATATCTAAAATAAAAATATCGTAAAAATATACGAATACGCCACACAAATTTCCAAAAATTTCATTACTAAACCACGAGACGAAACCAGTAAAACTTTGAATGCTCCAAATTTAAATCTCGAAAACCCAATCAGTGGTAATATTTCGTTCCAAGTGCACATAAAGTTCTTAAATTTATGTCAACGTTTCTTAAATTTTTATTATTTTCTATTTTCCGAAATGTTTCACATTTAACCGAATCAACAACAGACAAGAACCAATTCATAGTCCAGTTTTCTGAATTTCAAAATCGATAATCTTTTTATGTTCAAATTTATTTCAAACAATTTTCTAAATTCCTCCGACGGTTGGTCGATTCTAATTAATTCGGAAATGCATCAAAACAAAAATATATCTTTCTTTACTACTTACGAAAACTACGAAAAAAACTGTTCAGAAAAAAAATGAAATCAAATCGGTTAACTCAGCAAAATAAAATCTCGAGCACATTAAACGAACGAACATAAAATTGCACGTTGAACGCTTTCAGTAAGAATCCAACTCAGATTGCATCGAGACGTGTTTTTCACTCGAAAAATCAAACACGTCCAGACGCTTTTGAATACTGAAATTCTCACACAAATCCACTTAACACTATCACGAGTTAAACGTACAGCACATACGAGATTTGATAAACAAAACGAACGCAAATTCCATGGTTGTAGTTTAGGTCGCACAGTTTAGTAAGGAAATAAACGTGAAAATAATTGAAAACTTGGTGTCCATAAGATGACGTACATTTTATATCCTGGCATGTTTTTATGTGTGTAAATTCAGTGCAAATGTGTGGGTAGGACTAGTTATTTTCATGACAAGGTACGACTTCATTCAAGTTTGAATGAAGGGACTCTCCCACTATTGATAATAGCACAGCTACACACAATTTTATAAAACAGATTGTAAAACTCATGAGTCTTGCAAGTGTTTTGAAAAGAATTCAAGATAAGTTTGGGTTACGTCGCGGCATATCTAAATAAATAAAGATAATTTTCATTTCATTTATCGTTTTAGTATTGTCATTCATCATATTACCTCTGTGTTTATTTGAAACTGGTCTATGAGAGTGCATCTCTTACAATCGAAAGTATTGTAATTGTTGCTCTCCGAAGTAAACACTCTATTCACCGTCCTGTTTTTCGTAAACGCTTTCTTTAGAGTAGCGTGAATTTTTTCCGCTGAAGGTGAATCTATTGAGCATACAGATTTTCTGATGACTCTAACCGACGGGACGCGCAATGCTGAGATTTAATGTATTTTATTCTTTCAATAGTATGGGATTTAAAGATTTAAATACATTGAGCCTCATGAGTGCGGGACCCCTTCCTATAAACTTACACAGTTCTCAGTGAATTTTCCAATTTGATTTTTCCTATAAACGAAAATGACCAATACTTATAACCGGGAAAAAGGATATTTTTCAGTGCCTTTTTTCTCCCCGTAAAAATTAAACTTTTCAATTTTCATGTGCGAAATTTTGTTGCTCGTTTCCTATTTTCTCCCTAAAATTTGGCATTGGAAATACTTTCCTGCCCTCGGTGAAGAATGGCTATTTACATATCTAGTGATGAAAAATTGAAAAGTATATTGACTCGTTGACTCACTTTCGTTTGCCTAAAATCAACCGCCCAAAACAGGTATGGAGGTATGTAAAGAACTGTTTTATCTACAGGGCGTGCAGAAGGTGGAACCCTGGGATGAAAAATGATTTTCATTTGTAGTGAGAAGATTGGATTTTTCGAACTTCGAATGTGAAAAATCGGTTTTTCGTGTGCACTTACATTTTCATCTTCCCACTGAGTTTCATACAGACACATAGAAAACGACAACATTTCGCAAGTGGGTTCTTATACCGTTGTTGGTTGGAACGAAGATAAATGTGAATGAAAATAGAAAAATTCTTATTTGGTTTGCAATGAATTGAATTTCAGGTATTCTCGTGCCGCCTAAATTAAATTGTTGAACGAATGCAAAAAAATTTCGTCATTAAAATAAAAGTACAAGTGAAATACTCTGAAAAGGATGTTGTTTTGTGCTTGCTTTTGTGGTGAATTACTAAACAACAAAAAACATAAACAAAACGAAACGGATATCCTCACTACGTACTTTAAAGTGTGTTTTATTTTACACGTTCTACTTCTTAGTTATAACTTTTTTGTTTGTTGTGTAAAACCAAGTTTTTTGAAGAAAAAAAAACACAAATTTATTATGCAGCAATGCAAAGTGAATGCACTTTTGTTTGAAATCCATTTTAGTTTTGCAATTATTGCGGGCAATTTCTTTTGTTTTACTTAAAGAACGAGTCGTTCTAGTTTTAGGTTATAAGGTTAGTGGCATACATTGTTGACAAAATGTAAAATTTTAAATTAATGCAAATCAAAGTGTTCTACGTGAGAGATTTGTACGGATGTTACCGCAACATGCAAAAATATTTCACGTTTTGCATTTATGATTGCTTTTGATGATCTCATATAACTGGTTGTTACATGAAAAGATCTTCATCTCTTTCATAGAACCCTGTGATGCAAATGATTTCAAGTTTTCGTTATGCAACCATTCACCACATTCTGAAATGCGTCAATCGATATTTTATTCATTTGCTACTTGTCTTTATCTGTAGACGCAGCGCCGATCCCTTTGTTTTTATTTTTCTCACAGTTTCTATTTTAGTCACGCACTTACAAATGGTAACTCGCACTTACGACGATTCGTACTTAAATTTGCGCATTCCTCGCATTAGTAGATAGGTGCGTCGGTGTATAGTTGCGTTATGAAGTGAAGCTCATTTTTTGTATCAATTCGAAGTTGTTAAAAAAGGTTCTGGTCACTGTTAATAGCATAACTTTTGAAATATGTTTAGAAGGTAGTTTTTAGGAAAGCCGCACAAAATCGTTTCCTCTCATAATATTGTTTTGATGCAAAAACACCGAAATAATTTTCTAAATTTACGTGACATAAATAAAGCCTAAAATTTCGAATTATGGGGCTACGTAGTTTATGAACGGCCCATAAGAATGTTTATGTTTTACATTGATTCCGCCGTATGTGAAACTGTGTGTTGGAATGCAATCTCATGGAGGTTAAACAAATAATAAATTTCCATGTGCTACTGAGCACATTATGTCATATTTGTTTGAGTGCGTTTTCCCTCTGCGTGATTATTGCACGTTTTCAGCCGTGTTATGCTTGCAATTACCTATTTTCCTAGGGTCAAAAATTGAGAATTAGTATAGGACGTCATTTATGGATGGCCCCTTACTAAATGATTAAATGATTTTATATATTTCTCTACTGTACTTTACGGTAGAGGAAGCGAACTTTCAGCCGCTCGATACAAATAGTATTTTATACTACAAGAACTGTGAAAGGTATTTTTATTATCATTGTTATTGAGCGCTTAAACGCACTTTATTTGTTCGAAAACAGAACACACATTCTGTTTGCGTATAAACGCGTCATCTATATAACTTTACAGTTCTTCTGTAAAACTTATATTATTTTACAGTTCGAGTGTAAAGCTTATATATTGGTGTATGTATATTTTAGTCGGTGATTTTTATACACGAATTGCAAAGCCTTCTTTATATCGAGTTTTTCGCTCAAATAAAGCGCATTTTATATACGCGAACCATATAATAGTATATTATAACACAAGGACTATGATCGCGTGATTATAGTCGAGTTATAGAAGGTCTATTCATGCTCCGAGATGAATTTAATAACCGAGGGCGTTAGCCCGGGGGTATTAACGTATCGAGGTACGTGAATAGACCTTGCACTTCGCGCCAAGGCCACTTCACGTATAGAGACTATGATGAAGTAATTTAGTACTTGTGTTATACGATAGTTTATTGCTGGTGCCTATAATGGCCAAATTGCGCAAAACTGTGGATTTAACAACGAACTTGAAGATTTATCAACTGATGAAGAAAATAGGTAGTACGAAGTGTTATGCTTTGCATATTTTTTCATCATCATCGTTACAATCGTTATAAACAATATCACAGAAGCTATCACGAACACTTGCAGCGTTTCCTCGCTGAATGGCAAAAGAGACCCTTTGCAATAGAAAGTAAAGCGATCCTGAATTTCTCTTTATAAGATTACCTAGTTTTTTTTTTTTGAATAATCTAGTTTCGAGACCAATAGCACCAAAAGTCTCGAAGGCTAACGGGGTAAATAGATATTGTACCCTTCACAACTCCTTTACGACAAACGAAGCGTCTTCATAAGATTTAACAAAGGAATTGTGAAGGGTGTGTAATGTTGATACAACTGGTTTTTACACGAAACGCAATGCAATTGCGAAAAAGTATAGCTGCCAGATCGTCAAACTTCATGCATTTTCGATCCCAATCTCTCAAAATGAACCTTAACTGACTTTTTCCTAGAATTTTATACCAATTGACGTACAGTCGGCAATGATGTTTATTGTATACTTCACGAAAATCAGCGACAAAATTTATTTAACTCGACTGTAATTTATTCAACTCCACCATAATAACGGTGATTGTAGTCGAGTCTACCATAATAACGCTATTATCGTAATGTGTCAATGTGTGGGACTCGACTATAATCGGCATATTATAGTTCTATTTTCAGTGGCTTTGAGTGCTATAATTGGACTATTATAGGCAC
>CM055403.1:11732377-11783315 GCA_029228625.1 Pseudolycoriella hygida | reverse complement strand
CCGAAAGGTACAAACGGTCTATAAAGTGTGATGATGAGGATGAGTAATATTCACGAAAAAAAAAAACAAATGTCGTGCTGGGTCGCGTCGCGTGGGTTGAGCCCACACTAAGGACTCTATAGCCCGAACCACTTGACAGATTTTCACTAATTTATTTTTGGTGATTTTCTTATGTCTATATTTTTCCTTCAAAACCTTGAAGAGCGAGTTTCGTTCTAATTTCGCAGTGATATAAGTTCCACCAACCTTCAAAAAACCACGTTTTCTACCACTTTTTCGACCATAACTTCGAAAGTTTTCAACCGATTTTACCCAAATTCAATCCTGTAATCAATTTTCTGATTATCTTTCAGGAAAAAAAGATTTTGAAAATCGGATAAGATTTACCCGATTTATGTAGAAAAAACTCTTGAGTTATGTACAGAAGACCAAAAAGCACCTAAACAGCCCTAGAAAATTGGTCCTTAGCACGAAAGTACCTAGATTCAATCCCATAAGAGATATTTTGATCACCTTTCAGGGAAAAAAAAGTTGTCGAAAATCGGTTGAGTTTTACTCGAGTTATTGTATTGACGGACGGACATTTTTTTTATTGCTGATTCGTCATCTAAGGACCATGATCGGTGCTCCCTCTACTGCCGGGTCTAAATTCGACTGGTTACAAACTACGTGGTAAACGCAATAGACCCCTTTTCGAAGCACTGCGTTCTTCGTACGAGTCTAAAAATACATGCGACAATATCATTATAAAGAGGACCAGGAGCTTAAAAAGGTGGCGAGTATAAACGCTGTCAACTTATTAGAGATGAGCGGGTTGCCCGAAACTTCGAAAAACCCGACCCGAACCCGAATTGTTTTTTTCGGGTTCATGGGTTTCGGGTTTCGAAAATTTTAATCGGGTCGGGTTCGGTCCGGGCCGGGCTTGGAAACAATTCGGGTTTCGGGTTTCGAAAAATATTGTCGGGTTCGGTCCGGTTCGGGTTGTTGTATCATTTTATTCGGGTCCCGATCCTTTATTGACTTTTTATATTTTACAAAACTTTTCTAAATTTTATCATTTTATATTACACGAATTTCGTTTTAGTCTAAGGTCCGTAAAGAATGCAGACGTCGGGCCTTGAAATAATTTTTGTTTCGAAGTAATTTGGGTTGTGAGTTTCGAAAAACTTGAGTGTCTGGTTCGGTCCGGGTCGGGTTTTGAAACAGTTCGGGTTTCGGGTTTCGAAAAATTTTATCGGGTCGGGTTCGATCCGGGTCGGGCTTCGAAAAATGGTCGACCCGCTCATCTCTACAACTTATCCAAACCAACTCAAAATACAACAACACAGAAAGGTAGAACGCCATAAATTAACTAACAGACACAAGGCTCATGGGTATTCTATTCACCAGAAAGGATTTCAGTTCCTTACGAAATTTGAATTCAGACGCCGTTTTAATGGATTCAGGGAGACTACTAAACAACATTACTCCGTAAGAAGAGATGGCATTACTTCCATTCGTCGTCTTCACATTAGGAAATCGGAACTAATACCTCCTTCGAGTACACTAATCATGCTGAAAAGCGATTAAAAACTCGTTTTGTCGTTTCGGACGGACGGATAAATTGTTTTTGCAAATTTCTCTTATATGGTTTAGGGTCCAAAAAAACCACAAACTCGAATGATTACAAATTTCGCTTAAAACTCTTAAGCGCCGCAGACCCTTAGAATTTACCACGTTGGTGTTGTGGGTACTGTGGATCTAGAAACTGTCTATTGTTGTGTTGTATCCACCTTAAAATTGAAAGTTTTTCGTGCTGCATTGGTTGAAATTCCATTGATTTGAGCGTTTTTTTCGAGGAGAATGAAAACAGCAATGTTTTTAATAAGACATCGTCTTATTCACCTCTGTTTATTTTTGTAATAATTATAGTGCACAACATTATTGAACAAATTACCATTATTTACAATTTCCTTAATTATTATATTTAAAAGTAATAACCAACGAGGGAAAGTGTTTCATTTTTCGTTTAAAAAAGTGTTTATCTGTAATTAGTACCTAAAATATTCACTTATTACGTTTTTTTATCTTCTTCATTACTTATTGAATAATGATTATCATTGTTTCATCTTCTTCATGGTATCTTCTTAAAAATCTTCTTACACACAATTTTTTAAGCAATTTTTGCATTAACATGTTGTGTTCGTATGTGGTAGTTCGTATAATTACTTTAAATGTTTACTAGAGGGAGAATTTTAAAAATGTCAGAGAGTTTTAATATTTTGTTGTCATTTTAATTTTGAGATTCGTTGTGAAAGTGTAATTAATTTGTTTTGCAATGTATGCTTTGCATATATGAATTTATCTTACAACAATTGGTTTAAATAGCCGGTTTAATTGTAATAATTAGTTTCTATACAAAATTTACACAATATACAAATTACATATTGGGGTTTGTTGCAGTATAGAGTTTATGTGTACATACGCTTACGTATTCAGAAAGTTCTCCTTTAAAATTGATGTCGTTGAATGGAAAATTTGGGCTCTTACTGCCTTAATTTGCATAAGAAACTTAGTGCGAAAGAGATAAAAAACGTTTAGTGGAATATTTTTTAGATTTTCTTTTCTCTCTTTCGCACGAAGTTTCTTATGCAAATTACGGCAGTTATGTAAGTAGTCTGGACTGGACTTTTCTAGGAGGGTCTTAAAGTCATTCGCAATTTAGACTGGATTCAAAGACCTGTACTAAATTTGAGATCAAGGCCATGAAACTGTGACATTAGATCATCGAAATGGGGAACCTCTCGCAGCAAATACAGCAAACCAGTATAGAAATCAGTTTTTTATTCAATGTCGAATTTGACTGAGTTCGAAAAAAATTGAGTATCGAAATCAATTTGAATTTTTCAGAATTTTCTAAATCTTGAGAAAAAAGTCAAATTTTCAGTAAAAAATTGTAAATCTTTGAACAAATTTCAAATTTTCGAAAACATTTTGAATTGAAGAATTTTATATTTTCAAAAAGATTGAGAGATATTTTTGAAAACCCGTCTGCCTGGTTGCTGCTGGTCCCAGCTTTCCAAACTTGTATGCGTAGTATACCGATGGATCTGCTTTCGAAATGTAAATTTGAGACCTACTTCCTCTCCTAGAATAACTCCATACACAGGAGAGGTATGATTCAAAAAAAAATTTTCGCGGCAATTTCAGTTTTTGACACACTTTTCTCTCAAGTCATTGTATTTGCGTCCGTGAACTGGGCAGAACTTATCGATAGCTGTGACAACTAGAGATGAGCGGGTTGCCCGAAACTTCGAAAAACCCGACCCGAACCCGAACCGAGCCCGAATCCGAATTGTTTTTTTTCGGGTTCATGGGTTTCGGGTTTCGAAAATTTTAATCGCGTCGGGTTCGGTCCGGGCCGGGTTTGGAAACAGTTCGGGTTTCGGGATTCGAAAAACTTTGTCGGGTCGGGTTCTGTCCGGGTCGGGTTGTTGTATCATTTTATTCGGGTCCCGATCCTTTATTGACTTTTTATATTTTACAAAACTCGTCTAAATTTTATCATCTTACATTACACGAATTTTGTTTTAGTCTAAGGTCCGTGAAGAACGCAGACGTCGGGCCTTCAAATAATTTTTGTTTCGAAGTAATTTGGGTTGTGAGTTTCGAGTCCGGGTCGGGTTTTGAAACAATTTGGGTTTCGGGTTTCGAAAAATTTTATCGGGTCGGGCTCAATCCGGGTCGGGTTTCGAAAAATGGTCGACCCGCTCATCTCTAGTGACAACGTTGACTCTTCTGTAGATTGTTTTTACGATGTATTGGTTAAAGGCTTCAAGCAGTATGTCCCACTAAAACGTAAATGTGCTGGTCCTCATCCACCATGGTATAGTCAGAATTTACTGAATCTGAAAAGTCGGATGAGGCGGGCGCACAAGAAATTCAAATATACTGGCAATGATTACATCCGCTATTATTCCTTACGAAATCAGTTCGAATCTGCTCAGTCCTATTCTTCGTATGTGAAAGAAACGCAGAAAGCCTTGATCTTGAATCCCTCAAAGTTCTGGATGTACGTAAACACTATGAAAAAGACGGCCGGATATCCTAGTTGTTTGAAACTTGGTAATTTCGAAACAACTGATATGCAGGCGAAATGTGTTCGCCAGATACTTCAGGGATGTATTTCTCAATGACGATCGCAAGGAGAAAAGCGCATGTTTTCGGTTTTCGAACACCTCCCACACAAGCATCGATGAATTTTTTGAAAAATTATTTGGCTTCTAGGGACCAATACCTATCTAGGCACATATAAAAAAATCCGCTGGAAGATGCGTCCGATTTCGGCAGACGGGATTTCAAAAAAATTTTTTTTTGGAAAAATCTGAATTTGTAAATTTTCAAAAATTTGCATTTCCTCGAATTTCCGAAAAATTAGTATTTTTTATAAAATCTCTGAATTTTCAAAAGAATTTTGAATTTAAAAAAGGACGAATATTCGAAAAAAAATTTGAATTTGCGAAGAAATTTTTAATTTTAATTTTCAAGGTACAGCCATGCACTTATAAATTCCCATACTTTATAAGATACCAATCCAACTTATATCACAAGATTCACGTACATAGAGCCATACGGAAACGATCCATGCGAAACAAAAGTTAACACATATGCGCAGCATTTGCATATAGTTCAGAAATGGGTTTATGAATTTATATTTTGTGGGATGAATTGGATTGGTATCTCATAAAATTAAGAAAGTTATAAAGAAATGGCAGTAAAATTTTTGAAAAAATGTTAAAGAATTTTAAAAAAATATTGAATTGTTTTGAAACGCCCAAATTTTAGCTCTGATCGGTACAATTCGACTGCCAGAAGATTTCCATTTAAATCAATTTTCCAATCAACAACGGAAATTTTAGGAAGCTCTCCGAATTTCTTTAACAACAAAACATATTTTCCACAAAGTGATTAATATCTCCAGTAATTATTTTTGTTATTATATTGAGTTCAGGGGTCTACTTTTTTGTTACTTCCTTCATTCAATCTTAATTCTAAAATCACATTTTATCGATTCACTAAGATATTTTCTTTACTAATTTAAAGCTTACACAAATAATTAACGATTCGTTCGATAATAGATTTGGAACCTGCAGTTCACCTTAGTGTTTACAACGAAATTCTTGAAAAGCTTGAAAACTATTTTTAATGAAAATTTATCTCTATTGGAGCTCTACATTCGAAAATAGATGAACGAAGTGGCAATAAAAAGTCCGATTCAATGAAGCAAATCGTTTTTTATTTTGTTTGGAAGATAGAAAAGTGGAGGTTATACTTGGGCTGATATCTCGTGTAATTACAGTGTTTCCAAGCGGATAGATAGATTTCAACAGAACTTACAGACACATGTTAATGAAGGTCTCTTGCTAATGTGAATTACTCACTAGAGCGGTACATATACCGTCAGTACAATGAATTGAATTAGATTACTTGGAGACATCATTACACACCGCAAAACTTTTAACTTTTTTGTCGGTGTGTTGTTTGCGTTGCAGACATGAATGAAAACCATCTGACCAAAGGTTCCACATACAATTATCAGCATGAATGAATTGATTGGTTGATCGTCAAAAGCCGAGTCAAAGAAGCAATTCTTTTGGTCTCCCTGCAATAAAAAGAGTGGAAAAAGGAATGCTGGAAAGGAGAATAGATCTCAAAAGAGAATAACATTTTTTTTTCAGTGGGAAACATTTTTTTGCCCCTCTCCTTCTTCTTCTTTTGAAGCAGCAAAAACATTTCATCATCAGCGGAATTTTTTTTCTCCGTAGATTTATTCATTTTGATAACAAGTTCTCTTTTTTATCTACTAATTAATTTATTTTTATCGATAGAATTTGATTTTTTCGCCAGCGAATTAATTTTTTGTTGTCAGTTGCTCTTTAAAAGAATCAGGAAAATAAATTCGTTACAAGAAGGAGCCACTTTGTGCACACACAACTCTTCGACTCTTTGTGCACACGGAAAATCGAATTTTGTGCCTGAGAAATGGATACGCATTACGCATTATTACTGGGTCCGTCTCTTCTACACCGATACCTTGGATTTACGTACTTACAAAAAGCACGCCTACGCTCATCCTAAGAGAGCATCGTTCTAGGTCAAAAAACCCCCGGACGAAATAGCCCGGACAAAATAACCCCCCGGGAAGTAATGAAATGTTAAAAAAGAATCCGGACAAATTTCGCACAAAGCATGGTTTGCATATGTTGCTTTTATGATGTAGGGGGCTCTGCCCCCTAAACCCCCGCGCCTGCGGCGAGCTACAATATGCCCTGCAGGCGGCCTTACAAGCATGGGGCGCTGCCCCATACCCCGCTAGGGGCTCCGCCCCTGAGACCCCGTAAGGGGGCGATACCCCCTTGACTCTCCATCGCGGGGCTACCGCCCCTTTTTTTTGTTCTCGTTAAGTTCGGACCTGCGGCGCAGCGCCTTGCTTGTTATCCGGGGGTAATTTTGTCCTAGGGTAATTTTGTTCGGGGGTAATCTTGTCCGGGGGTTATTTTGACCGGGGATTATTTGGTCCGGGTTATTTTGTCCGTTTTTTTTTGTCCAGGGGTCGTTTTGTCCGAATGCCCTGGGATCTGTCAGCACATATTGCACGCCTCAAATATCGCAAGCCATTCTGGGACTTTTACCGAAACTTCAAGAGAATGTGGACTCTGAAATCACGGTGGAAACAATGGTAGGACGAGTCAGACGTAAGTAATCGGGTGCTAATAAGTGATCCAACGATCGAAGTCACGTCTTAATCGAATAAGGACAGGACACGGCTGCTGAGGATATATGATGCACAAATGGGGATTGGCAGCTTCACCGCTATGTGAGAACCACAAACCATGCAACACCTAATAAGTGTCTGTAACATTCATCGTTTTCAAGGGGACGTCGCGGAGATAAGTAATGCTAGCGAACGTTCGACAGATTGTTTTGGTTGGTTGATATTTGAACTGATGTCAATTTACCTGTAATCTTGTTAATGTCATTGGAATAAATAAATAAAGGATCAGAGTGGGTCGCCTCACACCTGACCCACAGCTTTAGCGGGTCGACACACACCTGACCCACAGTTTTAGAATGTGGAGAAAAACGATTTCTGTGCAGAGGCACCGACTACACTGGAGCGAGTGGGGCGATCGCCGCATTTGAAGCAATTCAGCGATTGCGATTGTGCGAATTCGTATTGGCAGTTGCACGGCTGAGCCGGTACTTTTCCTAGTTGTCGTCCGGCTCAGTTGCTATGTTGTTGCTTTGATACTTATGTTACCCGCCGGGTCATCCCTCAGCTCGGTTTGTGGAAGTAAGGTTTTTGCCGCGGCTATGTCTCGCTAGCGAAGCTATGCCAATGAGTGAAGATTTTTTGGGATACATAGCAGTAACTAGCTCAGCTTATTCACCGGAAGTCTTTGCCTTGGATAGCGCTCGTAGGCACTATTTCCATGTGCGCGCATCTTTGGGCTCCAGGGTGGCTAAGGTCAACAGGTAGAGTAGTGATAGCAGGCCGCAGAGTAGTGGTGACACATGGCTAAGTCGAGACCAGAGCGGGAGAGAGTTGGTCTATTTCAACTGTCAGAATGACGTTTTAAACGTCAAAGTTTTAAAGCAAACGAGCAGAAACATTCGACATGTTTGTGCCGTTAATGTCAATATATTTAATCAAAAAAACCTAGGACAAAAGAAAAAAAATTTGACATTTAAAATGCCATTTTGACAGACCGAATTTTGATCCCAAGTGACTAAAATATGAACTCGACACCTCGTTGAAAGATTATGAAAAGCAGTAGCACAGACCCGAATTTATAAAAAGTGAGGTCGATTGGCAGAACCTGTCGCCTGACGAGCGTGATCCTGCATACCGAAAGAGCAGGCATAAATGAGTTCGGCGCCGGTGAAGTGGTGAGAAGGCAGACCCTCCGACATGAAATATTTCTCAGAGTTGTGTACAAAATTTGCTGCTCTAAAAGAATTAATTTGCTGCCGAAAAAATGCATTTTTGAAGTGAAAATTTTCAGTTGTAAAAATTAAATACCTGATTCTTTCGCCATTCTTTAACTTTTAGGTTTCGCAGGTGCCACATCTTAATCGCTATTAATCTTTTTTATTCTTAGTTCTAAGAACCATCGTCGCCAGAGCAAGACGTAAAAAAGTGAACCGATGAGTTCTATGGCTGAATAGATTCTCTGCATCGCTCCCCTCTTCATTATGAACAACATACGCTTTTCTCTTTCGCGATCAGGTTCACGATTTAACTGACAGATAACACCATCTAGTGAGGGAAAAAATTGTCGTTTTCCATAATTTTCAGAAACATTTTTCTTTTATTGCTAATGTCCAATCGAATACAATTTCCCTTCAGAGAAATTATAAGTTGGTACGTCTGCGACCCGATAGAAGGAACATGTGCATGACCATAGGCTTCTACAGAAGAGGATTCTTTCAGAAATGCGAACAAATTGGTTCGATTCTCTTCCCTATAAACCAGCTGTCATTATTCATGTTCCATCTATCTGGCTGATGGCGTAATCACTTCTCTGTTTAACTTTCGATGGCCCCAAGCATTCTGCTTTCTATGTGTGTTGCCTATAACATTAACAACTTTCGGTTATTTGACAAACACATCCTTCAGAACGAATGGTCCATCGATTAAATACAAGAAGTAAAATTATAACGAACTGAAATGGTAGCTGCAGCTTGTATTGTGTACGTGAACATGAACAAACAAAATTGTCAACTTGACGGGATTTATTTGCTACAAATTATATTTCGTTTCGCTCGTCCAGCATTTCGTTAAATGTTTTGTGATTTCCTTATGTTTTTGTTTTAAATTGAACATTTTGTGTTATATTGCTTCTTACCCTTTCGTCATCTCTTAAATTTATTCAAAAATTGTTTTTGTTTTTTACATTTTTGTTTTAAATTTCACAACCCCGGATTTTATTTTCATTTATTCTTAACACGAGATGACCTAATTTTTTATTTGTAAATTAATATTTAACATTAACCATTACAATTGTAATTTTTTTTTTGTTTCATTTGAATTTTCACCATCGATTTCACCTACATTTGTCGTAAAAAAATTAATTTTTGTATACAGTCAGCTCATCGTGATAATCTCTAGAGTAGTACGACTTCAGCTATACTGAAGTCTCCAATTCTTGTCAACAAAAACTGTCCTTCGGTTGTGAATCTAAATACAGCGGAGGTAATGAATGATGTGGCACCGGATGATGTCCATAGCCGCCATTCAGATCGGAATTGTGACTGTGAAAGTTAGACTTGTCCACTCTCTTACGACGCGCACATGCAGCGAGTCCAGCAGCTAGTGACAATAATATTGTTACGGATGCTACAACTAATCCGACATACAACGGAGAAAGTGGCGGAGGAGCATCGCACACTGATGGATCTTCATCCTGCCCCGATGGACAGTTAATTTTACCGTCACACCACAGTTTCGGTGAGATGCACGCTTGCAGTTCAGTGCATTTGTGCGGACAATCTGTGTCCGGGAAAATTTCCATCCAGGAGAATTTGTAGTCGGAAGATTCAACACCGGGCCGCCAAGGGGATCGGAATTCGATGACTAAATTTTTCGATAATTCTACCGGATTGAATTGATTTACACTATCCCAACCGTCGGAGAAAGCCACCACATCCGGACCGGATGGACAAAGGTCACGAGAATTTCTCGGATTATTCGTTGAGTAAATTGTTATGCGGGAGTCCGTGGGACATGGCGCCATTGAATGCAATAATTGTGGTACCCAAAATCCTATGAAATTTCAGAAGATTGAGTATTAATCCACGAATCGTCATCGTGAATACTTTACCTTTAAGCATTAGCACTAAATAGCCGTTTTCAGTTTCCGGTTCCAATAGCCACGGTTGGATTAATGAAGTACAAGACGACGGTCCTAGATGAGCCTCACCGCTGACACCTTTCAATCGCCGTTCGTCCCAGTTTGTTTGACAGTTTTCCTTAACGAATTCATAGCGTCCTTCGAAGTAGAAATCTCGAAAGTCTTGATCAATATCCATTTCCAGCGTAGTAAACTTCGCTTCGACCGTATTGGCTGCCATCGGCGCAAGTGTCAAAGAGCCAGAAATATCAGAGCAAATACAGTCTCTCGGTAGAGGTGTTACATCCGGCCATGGGACTTCACCAATTCGCAGATCGGACACGGAGCCTCCCAAACTATTGCAATGCCATCGACCAGATTTGTTCTGTACGTTTTCACAAGCTCTACCACCGAATCGTGCTCTTGTGATCGTGAGTCTGAAATAATCTCCTTTTATTTAGGGAACTCGGTCAATCTTTTCAAATGTAAGTGAAATACCTGACTGTTTCGTAAGAGTTTGCCTCGAACCGAATCGTACAGGATATGTTCGTTGCACCGCCTCGGCCAAACATAAAAACATTCGACGGCGACCGAAATATTCCACGAGAAGCCACATTCGATCTGCAAAGTGCAAAAAAATATTTGACAATAAGATTTGGTCAGGGGCGTCGAATTCTACTTTCGCTGTTGGTTGCAAGAGACACAGAGTAGACAACTTTGTTCAGAAATTTTGAGAGATAAATTTTAGTTTGAAGACATACCTTAGAGATGGGAGAATCGGAAGCGAAATTTTTTGATCCTTATGCTACAAACAAATACTATGTCTCACTTATTTGACTTTTTCGTTTAGAGGCTGTTCACTAATGACGACACTCTTTTTTCTGGATTTTTGAATCCCTCCACCCCGTCACGCACTTTGAGCTTATTTTTTATAAAAGAATTCAATTTAGTCAAACATTGATTGATATAAATATCAGCATTGACTGCTTTGGCTCCAATTGGCCGAATATAAGGCTCAGAGACACCTTTCGATGAAATAGCTATCCAAACTAACACTTTGACTTCAAATTTAAATTTGCTGGCAAATTTTACTTTATCTGGTGTTGTTTCGATGTCATCATTGTAAAAACCATCGTTTCCACTCAATTCATGGCCTGAAAAAGTGAAGTACGATTCATCATCCATAATGATGATTTTTCCATTAGCAAAGTGTTTCCGACGGAGCATATTGCTACATTTTGTATGGTAGATTTGGGAGTACGCAAAATGCGACCAACTGTACTATGGTCAATGCCGAATTTTCGTTCCAATCGACGTAAAGACTGTCCAACCTTGTTTTTGGCACTTCTGACCAGATTTATCGTTGTTCTCACATCCAATTTCGGGGGTCGACCAGATTTATGTTTAATTTCAAGCTTTTTACCTTCACGTCATTCCTTCAAAACACGAAATATTGTCGGACGAGAGATTGGCTTGTCTTTAAACACCTTGAAAATTTCGTTCGTAGAGAGCTTTCCAAATAAATTTGCAACGGATTTTCTCAAATCTAATTTATACGCCATAGCGAATGAACATTTTGAAAATATTCTTTTTGACAATAAAGAATATGAGTCGCAGTTTGTGCTGAATGCGTTAAATGACGTTGGGCAGTCCGTTTTCGTTGCCCCGTAATCGCCTGAATGTAGCCTCAAGACTTATGCGACACATGTTACTGTCAAAAATTTCGAAGTGTGAATAAGGACAAGCACGGCACGAGCGAAGCGCAAAACTAAGACTTTAACAACGCTACGCATGTCAGAGTCACAGTTGTTTGCAGAAATTATGCATTTGACTTTAATATGGTGAATCTGTTTGTGATGTGTTTGTAAATTATTTAAAAAAAAATGCTTTCCGTTCCTCTAAAGGCGCTAAACTTTAGGTGCCCATGTAGTTTCAGTTATGAGCATCCACTGTAGTACTCAGACTACGAGGAGTTGCGGGAAACGTGCACTATTTTCACATGTTTTTAAATGGTAACAATCACACAATGAGCAGAAGTACAGTTACGAATTTTTCTTCAGAATTTCTGCTCATTGTGTGAATGTTACCATTTGAAAACACGTGAAAAAAGCTCACGTTTCCCGCAACTCCTAGAGAAACTAAAAATATAATCTTAGTTGGATGGACCTCTCCTATGAAATAATTATCTCCTCAACTTCCAAGATTTTCTACCTTATAATACTAACTACCAATTCCGACCGTCTTATATCTGAAAGTCACTTCATTTTAATGTTTTTTATGAAAATGAAAAGAATTAGAAGATCACCTAGCACTTCACTAACACTATGAGAAGTGTTAGCATGGCCCACAAGTTCGAAAACGAAGAATTGAAATTTTGTCAATGTCAAGTTTTCCTTTAAGTGACCTAGAGACACTGTTTCGTCCTGCTGGTTTTGAGAATGACGAAGGTTGCATTTTTTTATTCCCCATTAAATATACAATACACAAAATTGATGGGATCGTCATAAGAAACATAAAAAATGACGCTTTTGTCACATTTTACATTCTGAATATTTTAGTGTCGTTGTAATAAAGTTCGTGTGAAAACAAAAAGACAATTCAATTCTGTGTTTTTGTATTTAACTTTTATAACGCATGCCTCTCCTGACAACCTCCGAGTCCTGGGATTTAAATTGAACAAGTTATTTGATTGGTGAAGGTATAACTTACAAGTACCGCAAGTGGTAATTCGTAAAAAAATCCGCTGCGAGGCATTCTATTTGCTTTCTTCTGACAATATAGACTTGATACGATTTCACCTCGTATGTACGTCAATATCATTTGGAAATTGCTAGAGCTATGAAAAAGTAGATGACCCGCTTTTTCAACAGCTTTGTTGTGAAGAACTTTTTTTTTCAAAGGCTGCCTTTCGTTTCTTTAGGAATAGCTGCAAAGTGCAGAGTATAGTTCCTCGTCGAATGAAAAGAGCTGATAAGAATTTAAAAAAATATCAATTTAGTGATAAGTGAAATTAAACTTTAATTTAGGAAAACAGACGAAAATGTATGTGCAGCATATGGAATGTAAGCTGGGATAACTGGTGCTGCTACAAATGTATAGTGGTCAACCCAGATTTGTATTTATCTACACAAATAATTTGTCTGTCCTAAGCGTCCGACACAAATGTGTATAGGGTCTGAAATATAGAGGTGTACCTTGGGGTTTGAAATAGAGGTGTACTGAATTGCCAAAAACCTCAAAATCGCTTTTTTGAAAACGATAAAAATTTGAGCAAAATTGGCGATGCCAATAATTCGTCCTCAATTTGTCTTAAATTCTTGACCCTTTCAAATTAGTGAACTGACACTTCCACAGTGTAAAAGTGTGTTACTAGATTTACTAAAAAGTTAAGTACAGTAAAAATTTGTCCTCAATTTTCAGAAAATTTTCAAAACATTTCCTCAAACAAGACTATAAGGGATTATTTTCTTGGACTGGTACTGAAACCTTAAATAGAGGTTAATATGACCATAGGGACGTTCAGACTCTTGTATTTTCTAATTAAAAAATATGTCCTCAATTTGTCCTTGGTATATGTGAAATCAGAAAATTGCATAATGGCGTAGATAACTAGAAAATAGAGTGTACTAAAAAAATAATAAAAGCTCTTCGAAAGCTCCCAAACTAGAAAATCGCTGAAAAGAAAATGTATTAAAAAACAGATTATTACAAATATGTCCTTAATTTGTACTTTCGATAAGACGAAGAAGTCGACCATAACTCGATTCTTATACAACTTTACATTATTGCTCCTCGAAGCCCCCTTTAAGCGATGCCGGTTCAAATCCGATCACCGAAAATTTTTTTAATTGTTTTTGTCGATGGTCAAGAAAGGACAAAAAAATCTTCGCTGATCGGATTTGAACCGGTGGCATCGCTTAAAAGGGGCTTCGAGGAGCAATAATGTAAAGTTGTATCAGATTCGAATTATGGTCGACTTCTTCGTCTTATCGAAAGGGCATATTTTTGTAACAATCTGTTAATACATTTTCTTTTTAGCGATTTTGTAGTTTGGGAGCTTTCGAAGAGCTTTTACTATTTTTTAGTACACTCTATTTTCTAGTTATCTGCGTCATTATGCAATTTTCTGATTTAACAAACGCAAAGGACAAATTGAGGAAATATTTTTTAATTAGAAAATACAAGAGTCTGAACGTTCCCATGGTCATATTTAAATAGAGGTTTTAGTACCAGTCCAAGAAATTAATCCTTTATAGCCTTGTTTGAGGAAATGTTTTGAAAATTTTGAATGTATAATCTGAAAGGACAAATTGAAGACAAATTTTTACTGTACTAAACTTTTTAGTACATAACACTTTGAAATCTAGTAACACAATTTTACACTATCGAAGTGTCAGTACACTAATTTGAAAGTGTCAAGAATTTAGGACCAATTGTGAACAAATTAATGGCATAACCAATTTTGCGCAAATTTTTATCGTTTTCAAAAAAGCGATTTTGAGCTTTTTGGCGTTTCAGTGCACCTCTATTTCAAACCCCAAGGTAGAACAATTTTGTTTTTGTGTCGGACGCATAGGACAAATTGGGGATAAATTGTTTGTGTAGATAAAATAAAAATCTGGGTCGACGACTACACAGCAGCACCAGAAAAACTATCTGGAATATGGTCACTGACCTGTATGTGTTTGTGTGTGTGTGTAATAATGCACGGTAGCGCATTTTGTATGAGACAAGGTTGGGTGTTTGATATAGAGGTTTGGTGTCAAAGGGAAAATTGTTGGGTTTTGTGTGTAGTGTATCAGGGTGACCGCGGGTGGAAAATAGGTGGGGGCTCCAAAAAAACTTTTGATATGTTATAGAGGAAGTTGAGGGAATCATTTTCACACATGGAAGTAGTAGCTGCCGCGGTTCGGTTCGGCGGCGGCGCCGGCTCAAAAAAAACTTTTGATATGTTGTAGAGGAAGTTGAGGGGATCATTTTCGTCCATGGAAGTAGTAACCACCGCGGCAAAAAAAACTTTTGATATGTTGTAGAGGAAATTGAGAGGATAAATTTTTTTCGCCGGAAATTTTTTTTAGCCGTAATGACCTGTTTACCACAATCATGTTTTCGATTTGACCCGTTAAACTTGTCAAGAATACGGATCAGTAATTATTATAGCAGCGCGTAATAACTGAACGAAAACCATCAAACATTAATTAGGATCTTTTACGACTCGACCTCAATAACTGAATGACACAAGTGTTACAGTAGCTTTAATATTAAGAACGTTTATCATTTCCGTAGATCAGTTCAAATACCAATACCTTGTTCGCATTAATCAATTTAGTAGCTTTTTTAGTGTCGTTCATTCTTTTATAGCCGTAATTAAGTGTACTGAGTACCTTGTAACTTTAATATTTCTTACCTCATAAATATCTGACTCATTTTTTCTTGAGAAATACAACGTTCTGGGACACAAATCATGATTTATTGATTCAAAGGTTTTGTAAGCTTTTTTGGCTATGGCTACCGTAAACGACAATGATGTTCATTGTTGGCAATGCTTTCCTCTTAAATCTCTTCAAATCATTGCAATGTTTGAAATGAATGATAAATCCATGCGAAATCTTTTCCGATTTTTCTTTTTTTGTTTTATTGTGATAAAACACAATTCAAATGTGAGCATTTCGTACAGTTTTTGAAATTTGCTGATATGTCGCCAATAACAAAAGGGTAGATTTAGTTAAATCAGATGTAGGGCAAACGATCAAATAATCTCTCTATCAGGAGATAGGGTTGCATGGAGTTCATAATAATAACGTAGGACCTAATATTTCATATATATTTCTTAATAAAAATCATTTGCTACATCATATGGGTAGTTCCACGTTGTAGTTGGATAAAATGTCAGTTGGATAAAACGCTCATGTCACTGTTTTCTAAATGAGATAAAGCCTTAAAATCTTCTAGAAAGTTGTTAACCATATGCGATTTAGGGGAAAAAAATTTTAACATGACAAAAATCGCGGTGTGTACTTAATGAGATCCGATTGTTCCCTACGTTACATTTCCCAATGGAACTACCCATATACGTCCCATTATATAATATTTTTTTGTACATAGAATGTTCTTAAAAAATTAGTTGATAAATCATTAAAAAAGCTAAACATTGTACATAATTGTACACAATTAAACATAATTGTTGTTTATACAACGTCGTTTCATTCTCAAAAAGGGCAAAAAGCGATCAATTGAGAGGAACATCTATTTCAACTACGAGTCAGTCTGATACTAGAACTCTCAGCTCCAGATCGACTGAAACCAAAAATAGTGAAACAGCTATACGAGGCCATGAAGTTGCAGCTCTAGAAAGGTGAATTTCCCAGAGCGAAACCCAACTGTTAAGATCAACCATTCAAAAAATGCAATTTCAGAGCTGTGCTTGCGTATAGACGTAGACACCCATACGTTCGGAGTCAATGAGTTAAATAGCTTTGCTTCAGCGACACGAACTTTATGCGCACCAACACAAGTTCTAGAGTACGGAACAAATAGTAACTTAAAACCTCTAGTGGGACAGCGATGTATGTATGTATGTATTTATTATAATAATCACAGAAGGTTTAACACCTTATCATAACCTGTGTTGAACGATAACAATTACGAATATTACAACAAAAAAGATGACTTAATTCTAAACTTAACCTACTAGTAACAAAATACAACTAAGAGTTTATAAGAAAACAAAACAAATTGAAAGAGAGAGAGAGAAATATATAGACAAAATTTAAACAAAATTGAACTACTAAAACTTCACAACCTTGAAAAATGCATCAAACAGTTCTTAGTGAATAAAGGGGATGACACATTTCTCTTAACCTCCATTGGTAGAGAATTCCAAACCGTGGTGGCATGAACGAAGAATGAATTTGCAAAAATATTTCTTACAGCGCGAGGAGCAATCAAAGATGGATTCCGACTTGATCGAGAAAATCGTAGTAAATCAAACAAGTAGGCCGGCCTTTTCTCAACTAGAATGCTCTTCATAAAAACGCACCACCTAAATTTCCTGAAATTACGAAACGTACAACCCAGAATAGATTTTTCCTGTGTCGCCACATTTTCCCTTCTCTTCATTTTATACGCAAATCGAACACATGCATTGAACGCAACCTGCAAAGATTCCAGAGAATCAGCATCCATATCCGTCAACACCGAATCGCAATAAACGAAGTGTGGCAACAATATCGTTTTTACCAACATTATTCTTTTAGACGCCTTCGGAAACTCACATTCACATACAGACCTCTTACAGGTAACAAATTCGGATGATGAACCGAAAAAAGCATATCTGTAGGGTACCTATAGGGTAATTAATGAATAGCCCTTGGGGCAATATTCTGTAATCTTTGTAGATTCTCAATCAGACGTCTATTTGCACAACCACACACACCGAAACAATAATATAAACGCGAGTGAATCAGTGAATAGTACAATAATTTCATAATTTTAATGGGCGGAGTGTAATGCAGTTTTTTCTGTCCAGATCTGTCGAGATATTTTTGAGGAAACTTCAGTGAAATGCAGATATGACAGCCGAGAAATTTTTTCAACTCGGCTAACTCCTTGGCTTTGTAGAACTTGACAGTCTTTGGCAAACAATTAGATAACAATTAGAGGAAACATATTTTAAGAGTGCACACTGTTCACAAAAGAGCCTACCACAGGGGTGGGTCGCCAACGGTCTTAGTTTGCTTCGACCCGTTGGTCCACTGGTGAGTGACGCCACCATGGTTTCCTGAGTTGGCCCAGCGGTGCCTGGGGTGGTTGCGTACAACCCTACCGAAGTGGTCTGGTTAAGAGCCTTACCGCGAAAGCCCCCACCGAGGGTAAATTCGGTACCGTGGGGCTGGGGGGCCCCATGGTGTAGTGTGTCATACGAGATGGCCGCATCCGGCCCCAGCGCTTGGTTGAGGTGCCTAGTGGCGCTGCAACGCGGGGGCTGTGGAAGATAGTGAGCTGCGTCAAAACAGCTTGCGCTTTGATATGGGTGACTGAACCCCTAGTCCTTCCTGGGCAACCAGGTTGGCGAGAATTCAGTAGAGACATGATAGTAATTCGGGCCTCATCTAGGTCGCGGAGGGTTACGGGTCAGGTACGCACGTTAATCTGCAATTACTTCGTGTTCACAAAAGAGACATCTGTGCGAATCTTTTCAACTAATGAAAATTTGTATGGAAAAAGTCCCAATTTTCTGTAACGTTTTTCTCTTAAAGTCTTAAGTGAAAACGAATGCTTATGTCGTCATTACATACTGGAAAGGCAGTCTTTCAGCTTTTCCACTTAATAAACACCTCAAAACGCATAATGTGTTTGCTCACTTAATCTTTAACTCAATAATCAATTTAAATGACAGAAAACAATTTCTACGAGTCAGAAATGGATAAAAACTTTTTGAGTTGATACATTTGCGAATATTTGTAAACGTCTAAAGCCAGCAAGGATGGCTGCCATTTTTATTTGCAATCATCAACTCAAAATTTTTTGTATCAATTTCTGACTTTTAGAAAATGTTTTCTGTCATTTAAATTGATTACTGAGTTAAATATTAAGTGAGCAAACACATTGGTCGAAAAAATTATGCGTTTTGAAGTGTTTATTAGGTGGAAAAACTGAGAGACTGACTTTTGCAGTGAAATATTGGAATTTACATTTTTAGCAAATGTAAATGTTTTCTCCAAAAGTGTTTCCGCAATTTTGTTTGGGAATAGGTTAAGTATGTAATGACGACATAAGCATTCGTTTTCATTTAAGGCTTTAAGAGAAAAACGTTACAGAAAATTTCGACTTTTTCCATACAAATTTTCATTAGTTGAAAAGATTCCGACAGATGGCTCTTTTGTAAGCAGCGTGCACTCTTAAGAGTGTCAAGGATCAGCTGCATACAAAATCAAAAATTATAGCTCAGCTAAGATCATATTTTAAACAAAATGCGTAAAGTTTTTTCATACACCTGAAGCTGTAAGGCTTTTAATTTTCTTGTTATCCTTTAACCTCCCGAGCGTTGTTAGATCCAGTCCCGTCGCCTAAAATTAAGGACATTCGTTATTCATTTGGACAAATGAAAATAATTTTGAAATTTTGTATGAAATTATCCAACTAGAAATACTTTGCACTAGAAAATTGGCAATTCTCACTTCTGAAGCAATCAACGTTGAAGACATATTAGGGACAAATTTTTGGCATAACCATAAGATTAAATAGTGACTTCTTGTAAAAGATTTAAAAATTCACGCTTTTATCTCATAAGCCCTAATAGGACAAATTCAGAAAATATGACGGACGCAAAAGGACATTTGAGGACATGCCTCCTGGCCCTTAAAAGTAAAATAAAAAATGGCGGATCCAACAATGTAATAATTTTTCTACACATTCAGAATTCACACGCAGAAAACATTTACGAAAAAGAGTCTTAAGTAAAAAGTCGGATTCTTGCAGTACTAGACATAGAAAAAAATTGTTGGTCGTTGGGTCTACCAAGTAAGTTTTGAAGAAAATGTATCTCCCCTCCACTGACATCAGAACTTATGTAAAATGAGAAGCTTTTTGCGTCACATCTTGTCATATCAGAACTTTAGTAACTAAAAAAAGATTTGAGTCGTCCACCTTCACCCTAAGTGGGTTTTTGTGCGGATGTCAGTTATTTTGCAAGTTACTCGGTCAAAACATTTTTTGGTTTAAAGCTTTTTTCAAAAATTTGTTCATCCAATACGAGTCATCCCTCCCAATTTTAGAAGTAGTTTTATCCCGGTAGTTTGATGATTTTAATGAGTTTTCTCGACTAGAGTTTTTCGCAGAATCTGTAAAACATAGTTTCCAGGGGATACGTCGCATTTCAAACCATAGTTTATGAAAAAATTCTTGTAGCACCATGATCTATATAATGAAGATAGTTTTGAAATAACAAAAAATTAGATTTTCCATAACCAACTTTTCGCAAACTGTGGTGTACCTCGAACACCGGTACAGTTAATTAAAATTTTAAATCAAATAAAACTTTCATTAACTTATCGAAACGCTCTTAAAACACCATTTAAATTGAGTGTACCGAAACTTTTTTATAAATTAGATAGGTTGGTCTGGAGACGTATAGGAAAAAATTCACAATTTTAACATAACTTATAAAAAATTTTCGTAAAAACCACCATAAAATATCAAAAATATTTCCAGTTCAAACTCTCTATTACTACAGGCGAACGTTTTTATTTTGTTACACTTTCAATTGTTTCTGTTCAAAAAACAATGGAATAAGGTAAGAGTGTAGTGTAATATTTAGAATATCAAACCTGATACCACTGAATTTCTCTAATTAAGACTATATATAGATAAAATTTTGACTCGTTGTCGGATCAGGCCTTCTACCCGAATTTTTACAGTTCCGTCGCTGGAATGGAATGTGTGAAAAAAACAACTAGTATTAAGTTCTAACGTGTGCAAATCATGATGAAATAACCAAAACTGTCGTAAAAACCTCTTGGTCTTTCATAATTGCAGAGAATTAGAATTTAGTGTACAATTGTTAAAAAATAAGATGTAAACCATACGCTAAATAAATAAATAAATAAGTACATTACAATACTATGCAAACATATCGAGAAGTGTACGTACACGTGTTAGTACACATCGAGTTACACTCTTTATAGTATCGTATAGTGTTTGACTCCGTCTCCGTCTTTTTTTCCAAACGGCTCAACCGATCAGCCTAAACTTCTTTTCCCTGAAAGGTACATGCCTCCCATGATTCAAGTTCGGAGATGAGCAAAATCGGTCAAGTGATTGCAGAGATATGGTCGAAAAAGTGACCAAAAACATGGTTTTTCGAGGGTCGGTGAAACTTTTCCGCAAATATCTCAGCAATTATAGCACGGAAATTGTTCACTTTTGTGTCACATGAAAGCATTTGATCTCACAAAACTGTAAAAAAAAAATTTGTGGAAATTGTGTCAGTGGTCTGGGCACTGGGACCAATAGGATGGACGAAATTGAGTGTCTTGGCCATTTACGAAAGCAGATGATTTTTCGTTTTTCTTTGCACAACTTTGCAAACTGTCGAAGGCAAAGTTTTTTTTAGAGGAAAAGTGTTTCAGGGTTTTAGGGAAAAATTATCAAATCCCGAGATAAAGCAACTTCTGGAATCGGGAGGGATGACACATATCCATAAAATTACGGCAGTTTGAAGTTTCTTAAGGCAAAGTTGGTGAGAATTACATTTTAGAAAAAGGATTTCGTGAAGAAACTACGTGGGTCTCTTTTGATATGGTGCAGGGGAGAACATTTAGGCCATCAAAATCAATGGTCTCAGACGTACTTCGGTGGGGCCTTTGACATTATCTTGGGTAATTTCTATGGATCATTGAAATTCTTATAGTTATAGAAGAGCACAAAACATTGGATTGCTTGCTCATGAACGCAGTGCTTCGAAAAGGGGCTATTGCGTTTACCACGATGTTTGTAATCAGTCGAATTTCGAACCGGGAGTACGGGGGGGGGGGGGGGGGGGGGAGCATCGATCATGGTCCTTAGATGACGAATCAGCAATAAAAAAATGTCCGTCCGTCCGTCAATACGATAACTCGAGTAAAATTCAACCGATTTTCAAAAACTTTTTTTCACTGTGAGGTAATCGAAAAATCTTTTATGGGATTGAATCTGGGCAGTGGAATTTTTTGGATTTGAGTCCTTGGACTAAGCTAGGGCACTAAAAACGAGTCTCTGCCAGGGCCCTACGTGTTTTTTGAACATAACTCGAGTAAATCTCTTCCGATTAACAATTTTTTTTAACGAAAGGTCTAAGAATCTCTCACAATGTATGGAAAAAATTTTTTGATTAGAGGCCCTTGGACTCAGCGAGGTCCCAAAAACTGAGATTCTACTAGGGTCCAACGTGTTTGTTTGCATAAATCGGGTAAATCCTAACCAATTTTGTTTATTCTTTTTCTATTTGAGAGGGAACCGAGTAAACAAATTTGGGCCCGGAGCCTTTGCTTAGGGCTCAAGTGGGCCTCAGGTCGGTCCGAAGGTCGGCCCTAACCAAAAAATTTTGTTTTGCTATGTTGCAGACAAATTGAGGGAAACATTTTTGTCTAAGGAGGTATGTGCCAGAGACATTTCCTTATGGCCCTAGGTCGGCCTTAGACAAAAAAATTGTTTTTTGCTTTGGCTTTGAGGGTCCTAGGTCGAGGGTCAGTTTTGTGCTTTCGGAACGGGTTGTTCAATATTGCCCTATCGGCAATTTCCAATACAATTTAAGGCAACATTTACTTAGATACTTTCGATTCTTTTCGTAAAGTCAACTCAGCTTACCGCATCTATTTTCATACGTACGGGTCCCTTGCATATGTTTTTATTTGTTTATAGACCAATTAATAGACCGACGCCCATTAACAAATCAGTCTCATTTTCTTCGTAATTACTCACCGGTCCGCTTGTATTTTAGAATCGTTCTCCTTAAATATATCCCTTAAAATAATTGCGCAACCCCATTGTGTCAAATTTCAAGTGGAAATTTATTTCCAACGTGAATGGGGCTAATGTTAAATATATTGACTTAATGCACGGAAACATTTCACTAACCACATAGATGTTGTTGTTTAATTGTTGAAATAATCGTATAATTACGTGATTCTACAGCAAAACTATGTTACGAAAAGGAATTTCTAGTGTAATTCGCATATCTAAACATGAAATAAAGTGAGAGTCATGGAGGCGGCCTTGAAGTTATTGCGACGTTGCTCTTACGAAAAAAAATGTGGTTTTGTGTCAGTAAAGTCTTCAATACCAAATACTCTTCCTCTTCAATTGACATTTTCATACAATAGAATTTTGCTGTGTAATCAATTTATCTTGGTCTATTCAAATAGAACATGTTTTGAACTTCAACTTCGATTAGCCTTCGAGAAAATTCACAAACAAAGCTATTTTTAGGTTTAAAATTTAAGTGGAAAGTTCATTTACTGCTCAAGGGCCACATAATCAATTGGTGGTGCGAAAATGTAGAGAAAATATGAAGTGAAAATGATGAGTCAATAAAAGAAAAGTATTAGCGAATGAAGAGAATTTATGAACGAATGAAATAATGCAAATGAAGCGCATTAAAAACGCTTAAAAAAATATAGAAATGGAAATATCTAGATTAAGGTTTTAATCTTCTGCGATTTCATAGGATTTTCTTTTATTTTTCATCCTTTCTGATTGCTGGATGGAAATTATCTGTGACTGGTAAAAGTGTAAT
This sequence comes from Pseudolycoriella hygida, assembly GCA_029228625.1. Classification (NCBI taxonomy): domain Eukaryota; kingdom Metazoa; phylum Arthropoda; class Insecta; order Diptera; family Sciaridae; genus Pseudolycoriella; species Pseudolycoriella hygida. The sequence continues at coordinate 11,760,170 of CM055403.1, read as the reverse complement.
CAAAAATAGACGCCAAAATAAGAGCAAACATTATGCAAGGCCCCGTACGCATTAGAAAACCTAAACCCCTAAGCTGAGCTCTGAGACCGAAAATGTTTATCTCAAAATTCTTTATAACTTTACTTTTAAAAGTGATTCTCTATATCTCCTGCTTCAGGAAATATTCGTGAAAGAGATATTCTCTCTAGTAGACTAAATTGGGTCCGCTTCATGAACCCTCGATCCCGACCCTGGAACAAAAGTGTTTAGAACCGAAGAAGGAACTTTTTCGATTGAATAAAAATAACAATAAGAAAGCAGAGCGAAGTAATTCTCAAAAAAATCTGATTTCATTTAATTTTTATCATTTACGTTCTAAACTTCCATTCCTTGTCCCACATGGCTACGATCACTGGTAAAAATTAATGTCATTGTGTTCTATTATTGCTGCTACTATCCTGACAAAAGCATCTAAAAATTATGTTTAATAGCAAAAGGACCATTCCTTTCAGTTATAATGGTTCTTTTGTTCTGGCTGTAAATACTTTCAAGAAAGTTGTTGCGTATAAGTTTCGACTATGTATTTCCGCTAATAAAGCGGTTGTGTCGTAAGTCCCATTCGAAGGAAATGTTTTTGTTTGTCGCTGACTGAGAATATTCAGTAAATCTTCCTTTTTCATTTCCGACAATTTCGAGGAGATGATAAATAAGGAAAATTCTTTGCCTCACAAAAGAAATCAGTTAAAAAACGTATAAAATTAAATCCTCAAGTCCTCCTCAAGTCATCTAAGGTCTGAAAGTGTTAGGAAGTGAAATGTGAAAAGCTCTTCGTGATGTGCTTATAAGAAAATGGGCGAACCGGTGTATGTTAGATGACACTCCTATAGATTCTTCATTCTTATGAAACAATTAATCGAATCGGGAAATTTCGTCGTTTTGACAGACTGAAAAATGTGTTTCTTTGAGAGAAAAAAGATGGTTCAAATCGGCTGAGAAATTCTGGTGGATGTCCCACTGGTCGTGTCGTTGGCGGTCGCCACTGGAGTATCGTGTTTATCCATCGCTCGTCGGCCATTTTAGCAATATGTCCTGCCTAATTCCGTTTGCTATCGTGAGAGTTTCAGCTCCGTATGTCATGAACGGCAGAACACACAGATCAAACACTTTCTTTTTCAAACTGTTGTTCATACTGCTTTTGATTTTCGACCAAGGTACTTGTATGAATTTGCGATTTCTATTTCCGCGTTAGTGATTACGATAGGTCTAGAACCTTCTGTATTCATCAGGATTTTCGTTTTTGACATATTCATTTCAGACCAATCTTCTGTGCTTCATCAACTCTTCCACTTTCGTTGCCAGCAACGCAATATCATCGGCGAATCGAAGATCTAATATTCACGCTCTCATCAAGTGCTTTGAAAACGGTTTCTAGAGCTGCAGTGAACAGTTTCGGGAACATGTTATCGCCTTGTCGAACTCCTCCTACATTTGTCCAACGAATCCAGAATCGATCACATTTCGACCGAATCCAAAGTTTTTTCGAAGTCTTTGAACAATTTTGCAATCTCGATTTTGTATTTATAGCATTTTTCGATCAACATCCTCATGACCTGCATTTGGTCATTCGTGATATACCCGGAGCGGAGGCCAGCTTGTTCTATCAGTTGATAGTAATCCAGTTTGTTCGTGATTCTTTTCGTCATCACTTTCATAAAAAATTTGCACATATGTGATAGCAGACTGATCGGTCGGTAATTTTCGAGCGCCTGTTGTGATCTGGCTTAATACGGTGGTATTTTGTACGACTGACTTTTGATTCAAAATGATGAAATTATATATCATCTATACATCTGCACTGGCCTAGGTCCATTTCCTTTGCCTTTTGCCTGGGAAAAACGAGTTCACTTCGAAGATAAAGTGTTGTTGGAGGAAGTTTACCAGTGTGTCACTTCTTTCTTTTCCTTGATCGTACCCAAAATTGCCAATTGCGAATTTTCCGCGGCACCCTCTCTTTTTCCAATTTTGGCATTGAAATCACAAACTACAAATTGATACTGTGATCGATTTTCTTCTATTGCTTTGGATAAATCTTCGTACAATTGCTCGACTTCTTCATTTGGATGTGTTGAGGTTGGTGCATAGGCTTAGATTATCTTTACACTGTACATGGCGTTTATCTTATCGGAAATACTTTTCAAATAAGTTAGTCGGTTTGACCAACGTTGTCTGATGAGTAGCGCTACGCCATGCATCGATGCTTGTTCATCACTACCACGATAGTAGAATGTGCATCCGGGACTTGAGTTTTATGCATTTTCCTTCTCTTCTTTTCATTTTACCTTGTCCAATAATATCCCATTTGATTTTTGCTAATTCAGTTTCCGGTTCGAGCAGGTGATTTGATGATAACGTGGCAATGTATAATCCTGTTTGACAGCCTGGGGTAACCCAGGGATTCTCACTGAGAGAAAAAAACCACTAAGAGCTTATAGTTTCATTAGTACTGTCTAATTAAATAATATAGCTGTAGCTATGCAAATATTTTTTCATTGCTACTGCACAATGAAATATCGAAGGTGTGAGTTGATTTTTTCTCTCAATGTAGCACCCTCTGCTCGACGTCTTGTGGGGGTACTAGCCAATAAAACACCACGCTTGCCATTGCGGGTTGGTGAGTCCATCCGACTAGGACTCTGCGTGCTGCCGTTGTTCTGCTGAGATCATCCGCCACCGCTAAGCCGCCATTCGAACTTGATAGCGCCTGACTGTCTTCGGCCCTCCCTATACGTGACGTTAAGGTAGTACCCGACGACAGCCCCCCTCATCCTTATGCTAAGTGACCTACACTACTGGGTTTGGTAACCTGCTCCAAAATAAATAGAATTTTTATTAGTTCTCTGTATAAGCGGTTACAACGGAAACAGACTTTATAACGTAATTGCCGACTTTCATCCTTAAATTTCCCTTAGCAGTGAATCGTGGGTTTTGCAATGTATTGAATGTATGCGGATTTATATCGCCATCTGTAATGTAATTGAAATGTCACACTGTACATGGATGTGGTAGTAGCAACCACTGTGCACAAGCATGCTGATATCGATCCCAACATGATTTGACACTTCATTTGCGAATTCTGTCACCACAAGTCCGGAATCCTATGAGATTCCTGTTTAGACGTGTTTTTAAGAAGGAATTGAAGAAATTAATGGGATTCGCGTCACGCTTTGTCCGATCAAATGATTAAATATTATTCAAGATTGTACGTTGATATATTTCGGACGTAATTGTAGCAGTAAAACAAGTAAATTTCTATTCAATTTACCTTATCAACGGCGTTACATAATTTCTGTTAATTTATTTCTTTGTAGCTTCAATACATGTAGAAAAAAACCCATTGTTCAACTAAAATTCCACCCACAGATTTTCCACAATTCTTCATCAACAAGCAATTAAAATTCTAATTTTGTTGTGAAAAGTCGCCACAGAAAAAAAACCAAACCGTATTGATTTATGTATTTAATTACGGTGGAGTGGATGCAGTGTGGATGAATAGGATTACCACACAATGGTCCATTTTTTAAATTTTCAAAAACTCGGGGAAAAAATCTTGAACACGTGTCATTTCATTGCCTATTTTGTGACGCTGACGGAATAAATTCTAATCGCCAGTCGGGTGCTATAATAACATTTTCTGTTCGACTTTCAATGGAAGATGAATGAATGATTTTTCGTCTATTTGGTTTAAAATTTGCATCGATGTCGATACAATGTTACAAATGGATCATTGTGGTTTGTTTGTGAAGAAAATAAAGTGAATGGTGTCGCAAATGAATACATTGATTCTTTGTAAAATCAGTTAATAAACGATTTGATTAATTGTTGTTTGTCACAGCATCGAATCGGAACAGTATAGTATAACAGAGGCGATTCTAATTGCGAAATTATAGTTTAGGTGGAGTAAACAATTCCACCCCATGACCCCATAGATTGTATGCTTTCTTAAAGATAAGACTCATACCTTTGTTTTCATTTTCAATGAGTGGATTAACAGCTCGATTAAGAGAGTTTAATTCAGGCAGGAAAACTGATTTTTTTTTTTATTTTCGAACTTATGCATCAGACGGACTGAGTACTTAGGGGCTACCACTCCACCACTTTCTTTGGGTAGAGCTGTAAGCAATTATACGCCGCCGTAATTATAAATTACATGCTGCCACCTATTATTGGGTCAGGGAAAAAACGCCCACCGTATTTTCGCCCAGAATGATAATATCGTTTCTGTGATGATAATATCGTTCCCGTGACGATAATATCGCCCCATCGTATGGTAATATCGTTCTCGATACGATATTATCCCCCGGTGACACCATATTATCATTCTTGGAATGATATTATCGTCCGTTGGTATGATATTATCGTTACTGTGACGATATTATCCTCCGGTGGCACGATTTTATCGTTATATTATCCGCTAAGACGATAATATTATTCTTTAAACAATATTATCACCCGCTGTCACGATATTATCGTGATTTTATACTCCGCTGGCATATTATAATTCTTGGAACGATATTATATTCCGCTGGCTCGATATTATCGTTCCTGTGATGATATTCTCGTCTGCTGGCACGATATTATCGTTCCTGTGACGATATTATCCTCCGGTGGCACGATATTATCATTCTTGCAACGATATTATCGTCCGCTGACACGATATTATCATTTCTGAAATGATTATATCGCCCGCTGGCACGATATTATCGTTTTTAGTACGAAAATACGGTGGGCGATTTTGCCCGTTCCCTTATTATTTTCTGTCTTCCAACATTTGCATATTTGTCAAATCACGTAAAATCGACCATCTCACATTTCGATGAATTGGTAAAAATCCTTTCCTGTAAGTTGACGATTTCTGTGTTCGAAAATGAGGTCATAGAAAAATGACGAAAGTCTGATAGTGCCAAAAACCAATTTTTCCATATATTTAGAATTAAAATTTTTTTGTACACTCCAACCGGACTTCAGAAGATGTGTGCTGTTTGAAAAGCTTGTCCGTGAGGATTGAAAAAAAATGTAAAATGAAATCATTTTAGTGTCGCTATATGAGGGGTCATATATGATGATGTCGAAAAAAGTATATGTCCCGATTTTGTTAAAAATCCGTCTGTAGCACCACTATGAGGGCAGATTGAAAAATTGCCTGTTTCGTCGTGGGGAAACGATTTTTCATTTTTACGTGATTTGATGTGGAATGACTCATATCTTAATAGTGAGCTGCATTTGTTATCTTGTGATTATTGTCCCAACCTAACTGAAAAGATAGTCGCAATCGCGATCAATAGCAACCACCATCATAAGCACAGAGGCCGAAACAGTGTTTGTCTGCATCCAAAGATGGAACGGTAATGTTACGCTGGAATATTACCCGGTAATATTACGTTATATTACCCGAACATTGGTAATTTAAAGTCTCGGTAATATTACGTAACTTACGTTATATTACCGAGTAGGACAACCAAAATATTCAGAACGACTGAAATATGACGCAAATCGAAGTTCAACATAACGGCGCTCTTTATTTTAGAAGATGGTATGGGGCAGTTCATAAATTATATAACGCAAAAATTGATATTTTTCAGACCCCTCTCCCCCTGTAACGATAAAAGAGTCAAATTTGACCCATTTTTGTTCTAACCGTAACGTTGGCCTCATACCCCGCCCAACCTCCATCCCCCTCTTGCGTTATGTACGTTTATGAACGCCCCTGAAACAAGTTAAGAGTAAGAACAACATTCGATAAAAACTTAGTAACCGTCTTCGTATTCGTCTCTTACACTTTACCTAGTGACTGTGCGGAAGTCAATACCGCTATAACACACACATCGAAGAGAACATGCTCTCTGGTCAACGTAGTATACCAGTCCTTAGAACAATTTAGAGCAAATAAATTATTGTACATTTCACTGTCAAACTTCAAACATTTTTATATTACAATCAGCACACCAAGCAGAGTAATAGAATCTAGATGTCAAATAGAGTGACAGTTTGCCATTAAAATTATTCGCACTGTTAAAAATTCTAGAGTCGATTTTTTGGATGTTGAAGCAAACGCGATACTGCTCAGACCCACCGACTCAAACACAAATTGGCAACTCATATAAAAAGCCCTCTATTTGACTCAAGTCATTTTATACTACCCTGCTTGCATGGTGCGTTGTTACAACAAAGAGAAAAATACGGTGGCCCCCACAGCGCTGGAATCGAATCTAGTATAATCGTCATGTCTGCACTATCTCGGCTCGTAGTTACTTCACTTTAGTTACACTGTTTTGGTAACCTTATTATAACGAAGTTGGCTGCAGTTGAGATAAGAGCAACAAAGTGAAAATATGTCCAAGATTGTCGATGAATTTGTACTGAACGTATTAGTTTTTCAAATTTAGTTTCCAAACCATGTTAACCTATTACGGATGAAATATGCAAACTACATTTTGCTTAGGATAATCCTAAAAGGATTCGTTAATGTTACATCACCCCTTTTTTAATTTAGCTATTCGAATAGTGCCTCCATGATAAAATTTTTAGTCTGGAAACATCAACAAAAATTTAACCATTTTTCAAGAAAATATGTCAAGGAAAAGAATGGCAATTTTGACATTTACACTGAAAATTGTTTTATTTTGCAGTAATCTTTGAGAGTCTTTACAGAAACAGTCATGCTGTGGACTTGGCTTAAACATTTCACATTGATGTGGCATACTGACATCTGAAAATTACGGTAATATTACCAAAATTACCGTAAGTTACCGTAATATTACCTAAACTCCGGTAATATTGGCAATTTAAGTCTTCGGTTATATTACCCAATGTTACGTTATATTCGCGTAATATTACGTAATATTACCGATGATAATAAATTACCGGTAATTTTCCATCTCTGTCTGCATCCACTACTATTTCACTCTATGTGAAATGAAACCGTTTAACGGAAGAGAGACATACGCAAGAGCAACATTGATGCATTATAAAGACTTCATATGTTAGATGACGCAAAGTTGGATGAAGAGACTAGCCTTTTCGTCATTGGGGGAGAGTTTGTGAATGGCAGAGTTTCGTTATACATTTTCCTTGTACAAATGCGACGTATATCAAACCGACGTTTAACACTTTCTCGTTGCATTTAATTTTGCACAAGGAAAATGTTGGTATGAAAATCTTGGGATAATTTCGAACAAACGGACTGACTGAAAACCAACCAATTTCCAGTCGGAGTTCGACTGGTTACAAACATCGTGGTAAACGTATAAGTCCAGATAACGGGTGAATTTTAGTGTTGTGTCCGATATTCGCACTCGATCGAACGATAAGCACTCCATGCACCTACGATAAATAACGGGATGAAAGTTTGCGAAAAAGTTTTAATTGTTAGTTCACTTTTCCTCGCTCTTAAAGTTGCGTTGCTAAAACCGAGAATCTTTATCTGAAATTCGTAGAATTGAATGTTCGCAAAAGTTTTGCGGAAAATTAACTTGTAAATTGTAAACATGAAATATTATGTTGTACACGGCGTTATCAATTCTATTTCCTGTCAGATGGAAATATTTTCTTACAAGCATTTTCATAAAACAGAAAACACGAAAACCGATAAATTTCTTTTCTTTTCTCTGAATAGGATTTTTTTACTTATAAACAACATAAGAATCTCTTCTTTATACAGCAAACAGTAAAAAAAAGTATTACTTTAATACAAATGTTGGTTCCGTCGAAACCATTTTCAGAACCAACACAAAAAAGAAAATAAGATTATGCAAATAAGCCGATACCCAAAAACGTAATGTATGTAAAATTTCTTTTATACAAGAATGGTCAACTCACACCCAACCATCAAAGGAAGTAAAAAAAATATATTCAATTCTTTTTATCACTCAAGGACATTTAAATGGTTTTTAGCCTCTTTATCCTTAATAGTGGCTCTTCCGCACACATTCTCTATGGCAATACTATTATGTGGCATCCCTTCTCTTTTGATATGAAGACATAATTTATTATTTTGGGTACTAACCGTTACAGTACTTAATTATTTATGTTTGGGTTTGTTAGTTTTTCCACATAAATATGGCTAACATGTATAAAGGTAGCTTAGGCACAATAGTACATACTAAGAGAGAAAAGAACGTTCTAAATGAACATATTATAGTTACATGACTAAACAATTTATATTATTTAATAGGGCATGTGGGCGATAATTTATTGTTATAACTGTGGAAATATTAATGTTAATTTCAGTTGGTTTGGGCCGAGTCGATGCGGTTTTTTTAGATAAATTATTTTTATTGAACCCGCAATATTGTTTGCAATATTTGCAATTAATATTATGGATGCGCAAATAAAAACAACCGTTTTCGATATAAAATATAAATAAATTTATTGGATGCAAATATAAACAACATCGAAACGCCAAAAATATCCCATTTGCAATTAATCGAATAAATCAAACATAGGGTAAGTTAAGTGCAATTGGTAAGTGCAAAAGTTCAAAAATTTCATAAATGTGTCAAATGTCCTCAAAAAGAAATTAGATAAAATAAATATGAAATTTGTTCAGTCTAATATTCAAGTACAAAATAGTCTTTATGTGGCTATTTCCACCCGTATTTTTACCTAAATTAAACATATGAAATATTGAAAATCCGTCCGAAGTAACGGCGCAAAAAATCTTTCAAAGCCCTTAAAATAAGCCCAGTATTTAGAACCGACCTAATGCACTTACCTTCCATGGACTTAATATTTCGCCTCTTTTTTCTCTACAAACCTGCACAAAAAACCTCATTATCAAAGGAAAAAAACCAAACATCGTGTTGGGTCGCTATAGCCCAAACCACTCGACATATTTTCACTAATTTCACTGATTTTTTTATGTTCATATCAACCTTTCAGTCAAAACCTTGAGGAGCGATTTCTGTTCTACTTTCGCAATGATAGTTTCACCAACAATCAAAAAACCACGTTTTTCACCACTTTTTTGATCGTTGCTTCAAAATTTTTTCCGATTTTGTCGAAATCCAACTTCGTAATCAATTTTCTGATTGTCTTTCAGGAAAAGAAAAGATTTTGAAAATCGGATAAGATTTACCCGATTTGTGTAGAAAAAACACGTCTGAGTCCAAAAGCCCAAAATCAAAAAAGTTTCTTCCATAAGTTGTGAGGGATGCTCAGACCTTTTAAACAAAAGAAAATCGGAGAAGATTTACTCGAGTTATGTACAAAAGACCAAAAACCAGCCCTAGCTCATTGGTCCTTGGGCCGACAGTGCCCAGATTCAATCCAAAAAAGATTTTTCGATTACCTTTCAGGGAAATCGGTTGAGTTTTACTCGAGTTATCGTGTTGACGGAAGTACATTTTTTTTATTGCTGATTCGTCATCTAAGGACCATGATCGGTGCTCCCCCTACTCCTGTAGTAACATTATCGTAAAAGGATGAAGTTTCTAGGTTTGTTAGCCACCTTGCTTTGTGACATTTCGTAAAAGGGCGATCATCCTATGTTTGTTAGCTACCTAGGCTTTGTGACATTTCGTAAAAGGATGACGTTCCTAGATTTGTTAGCCGCTTAGGTTACACGACATTTTGTAAAAGGAAAAATTTTGCAGCGAACAATTAGACTACGCCTGCGGCTGGCTTGGTAACACCCTGAAGACGGCCGTACGTGCATGTGGCTGTGTTCCAAACCCTAGACGCTCTGCCACTTAGACCTCGCAAGTGGAATATTTCCCCTTGACTCTTTTTCTGCAGGGGCTGCCGCCCTCGACCACGCTTTTTTATTAAGTAGCGATAGCTTCTTTTTGTTTTCATACTTCCTGTCCGACCGTCCGTCCATTCGTCTGCGTACCACTCATCGGTAGCAAGACTTCTGGGAGGTTTCTTCAGCTAGATTTTCGGGATTTTCCCCAGCGGGACCTCTAGGATGTCTCCTTAGCAAGATGTCCACATGTCATGGCTTCATTTTTTATAGTTATTACCAATCGCTATTTTCCTATACCAATGTTAATGGTTTATTTTTTAATTTCTTTTCGGGCCTACAGCGCTACACCGATCTTGCTCCAAAATCCTCTGGATTAAAAAATTGGGGATATTTTCACCAGGTTTTTTTTCGTGGTGTTTATGTCCGAAGTTTTTTTGACCAGTGTCCGATAATGAACTGTCCAATTTGCTGTTTTGAACTGTACGTTGATCGGATGAAATTGGACTTGCAAACGCTAATATCATCGAAGAATATCGATCGAGATAAAATTTTGCTGACCAACACCCTTGAAAATTCAAAAGTGACAAAAAAAAAATACTAAATAGCCTGCCTACACATTACCTAATGCAAGATATTTAGAAAGTACAATAGAAGAGCTCGGTAGAAGAACGGCATAAAGCACAAATTCAAATGTCAAATAAAAGCGAGAGAGATACATTTAACACTCAAAAATGAGAAAAAGAGAGAAAATATGTGCTTTATGACCTTCCTCTACCGAGCTCTTCTTGAAAGTAAATGCAGAAAATAAGAAATCACAACAAAAACCCTTTTTAAAGGAGAAACGTGATGCAAGTCCTCGTTCCAAAAAAATGCGTCACAAATGCCGAACCCCTAATGTTAAATTTTTTCTGTTCTTTCAGATTTGACACGAAAAAAATTTAAGTTTTGCGTGATGTATGGAGTACGGGTAGCCAAATTTTTGACGTTCGAAATCTAAAAGCGCAGAAAAATTATTCCGTTGGGAAGGGTCCGGCATTTGTGACGCATTTTTTTAATCAAAAGTGAAAATATTTCAAAAGAATTTTTTGCGTTCCGAAACTGTAAGCGTCACACAAATTGATATCAGTTGTTTCGGAAGAAGGAACGAGGACTTGCGTCACGTTTCCCCTTTAAAAAGGATTTTTGTTGGGATATCAGTAAAAAAATTTCCGACCAAAAAAGTTTGCGGCAAAAAAAGTTTCCGACAAAAAAAAAATTTCCGGCAAAAAAAAAAGTTCCGGCGAAAAAAAATTTCCGACGAAAAAAATTTCTGGCGAAAAAAATTTTCCGGTGAAAAAAATTTCCGGTGAAAAAAAATTCTGGCGAAAAAAATTTCCGGCCAAAAAAAATTTTCGCCGAAAAAAATTTCCTTTGACACGAAACATCGATCTCCAACAAAAAAAAATTATTTTTCCCCTAAGTCCGTCCCATAATACTGTCGGCCATTTTGTTGGGCACCCTGACACACTACACACCCAACCCAATAACTTTTCCTTTTTGACACCGAACATCCACCTCGAAACCAAAAAAAAAATTTAGAAAAATTTAATTTTCTCACACGCACATACAAAACATTCTTTTATATGGGCTTCATATGGCGTTTTCTAAGAGCCCTGGCGTCCAAACGAGGCCGATACCCACCTTTTTTAACATCTCATATGGCGTAGAATGCCGACCCGAAGGTCCCTGCATAATTTCAAGAAAAGTTATCGAGCCGTTTTCGAGCACGAGTCAAAAAAGTTGGTTTTCATACAAATGGTTCTGGAACTAACTAACTAACCCATCCACCCACTAACTAACGTAGGATGTTTGCATTAACTTTGGCTTCTATGAAATAGCACATTTTGTATGGAAAGTGACCATTTTCTAAAAGTCATATCTTCGGTAAGATTTTATCGAACAAATTTAAAGTGAAATAAGAAACTCAAATTTTTTGCCAGAAACTAAAATGTCGTTATTTTTAACAAACTTGTCCTAAGTGGGACAGACAAAATATCTATGTAACGCGTGCAAATATGTAATGTGCGACGTAAATCAGCTGATGACAAAGACGTAAATCAGCTGATTGCAAAAACAGCAAAATCGAAGAGAAGCAGCTGGCTTATACGATGCACATAATTAAAATTCTCTAGATGTGAAACCAATAATTTACACCACAACCACCCGCTGATAATTTTGTGAGCTTTCAACTTGTAAGAACTTCCAGTTTATTGCAATTTTTTTAACTACAAAGACACCGGCTGAAAGAGAGTCAGGATCTGTAAAAGGATCAATTTACTGTGTCAAACTTTATTATGTCATAGTTAGTCAAAACGAACCAGGCCGAATGTATGGAAAAAGGCGATGCGAAAACGCATTGCTTCACAATTAACAATATATGCGAACCACCGCACCTGGCATTGGTGAAATTACCTTATACGAAAACACGTTAATGCACACTGGACATTTTAATGAGCAACTTAAAGCTAGTGTATACGAAAATTTACAATTTTATGCCGAAATTTCCCCTCAACGGAATGCTACGAGATTATATTTTGTAAGTTACATGACAAACCACTTATCTCCATAATTTAAGTTTTTTACCCACTTCTTTCCATTAATTTTATAACACGACATGGAAGATAGTGTTCCACTCCGACTTACCTGCATAATCTATGCGAATGGAGTTGTTGTATGATATGTTATGGTCCCTTATCAAGTCCCTTTCGCATAAAAAAGATTTTGACTCATGCAGCTTGTGTACAATTTGAAAGTTTTAATTGCTTTTACTTTTTGTATCACAAAACTTACGAAACGTTAAAACAGTTCGAAACAAAAGAATTTATCGATGCGAACAGTAAACTTAGTTTGTTCAACTAAGCCAGATGAATTGAATTGATAGCGCGGCTTTCCTGTACACCGAAAACTATAAAAATGAAATTACACCTCACACCTCGCAGCATCGGGGCCGATAACATGCAAACATTAGGTTACCTTTCATTTACTGTCAGCGCGATAACAATGAACTCCAAAATATGTTAATCCTTGAATCGCAAATCGCATCCTTCGCAAAGGCAAAGCAAAAGCATCACTCAGACATAAACGATAATTAGATTCAGTAAATTAACTCTGAATGTACATTATTTCAGCTGACTTATGTAGTTTGTTAGACACACATTGCAAAGTGCTTTCAATGTACTCCAATTATAGAATTCAATCCTTTATATCATGACTACAAAATTATAAAACGAATGGAGGTAGCTTGTGATATGAGCGTCAATGTTATTACACGTAGTCGTTTGGAAACAAAGCGAAATTAATACAATGGTCGTTGTTAGGGAAATGATAATACACTAGGGAGAGATTTCCAAAAAAAGAAACGGGTTTCCAATAGCTCCACCGATAACTTTGATGCAATGAAACGTTTCATTCAGTCGGACAGTAGTATCTCCATACAAAGCTAATTGGATGGAAATAATTAGATTTGCTTCCAAGAAGGTTTAAGTTTGCGCATATCCAGAAATTTTTCGAAATTAATCTTGTAATCTGTAAAAGCTAATGAAAATCCGTTGAGAAGCTTTTTATAAGTTTGTATCGATATCAGGTTTATGATTATTTCGTATGATTTTTTTTATTCAAATCGTTTCTATTATTGCAAACCTTGATTATTCCCCTCAAATGGCAATAAAATACTACTGTTATTACATTACCAATGACATAATAATATATAGAATGGGTTTACGTAACCATCTACTTTTTGACTTCCTCTCTTGCGACGTACCCCCGGAAAATATTTTTCCTTGATTCTATGAAAAATTCTAAGGCGAAGTCCTTTCACTCATTAAAATCGATTCAGTGGATCAGGAGATATGACCTTCAGAAAATGATCATTTTCAATACAAAAAGTGCATTTTCATAGAAGCCAAATTTAATGAAAACATCCATAGTAAGTAAGTTAGTTTCCAGTTTTCACTGGCACTTGCATGAAAAACGACGTTTTTGGCTCGCGTTCGAAAACGGCTCAATAACTTTTCTTGAAAGTTTTCAGGGAGCTTCAACTTGGGATTCTGCGACATCTGAGATTTTGATAAAATGGGGTAACCGGCCTCGTTAGGGAGCTGAGGCTCCTGAAAGCTCCCATACAAATACAAAGTAAAAGCATATTTGGTATTTGTTTGTGTGGGTAATTTATATGGTAGCAGATTTTCAGGGTTGTAATCGCAAACGTTTTTTTCTAACGACGCTAACGCTAAAAAAATATTAGCGTCGCTAACTGAATTCGCTAATTAGCTGTAAATTAGCGCGCTAATAGGCGGTCGCTTATGCTCTCTAAATATTATTTGAATGGAAAATTTCTATTCTAAAATATTTTGTGCCCGCGGTAGAAATGCGCCCGTGACACAATTTGATTGATTGATTGATGTGCTTTATTGACTACAATATGCATAAGGTCATAGACCTTTTAAGATTCACATATTATTCGTAGGCTGTAAAACGCGATAACATTTAAATTATTACGGCTCATCTGGTTGCATTGACATAAAATGAAAAAAACGGAGCAAATGAAAAAAAAATAAGAGAAAGCGATCCGACGAACAGCTAGAATTAGACCACACATCACTTTACGGTAGCTGCCATCCGAGCGGCATGAACCTCAGTATCACCATCGGCTGTCCCAATTAATTTGCAGTGTCGTTGGTTGATTGAACGAATGTATGAGTGAGTGAGTGAATCAATGAATGACTAATTTAATGATTAAATGAATGAGTGAATGAATCCATGATTTAGAGTGATATGAGTGAATTTACAAATGAATGAATGTATGGAAGGGTGATGAAATACATGAGTGAGTGGATAGGAAGATGAATGATTCAAGACACTAATGACTTAGCAGCCCTAAGTGAGCTTTTCAGACACGTTTAAAGCCAGTTAATGAAGTACGCTTCAGAGCGCCGGGCCCCGAACGAAAAACGAGTCGTTGACGATATTCTTATTGTTCAATGGCAGCACTAAGTTGCCAGTTCTATTCGACGTACCTAATCTGAGGTTGTCGAAAACGTACTCAAGTTCCTTCTCGATGATGACCTTGTGAAGGAAGACATTATTCAAGCAATCGAAATAAGTAAATAGATTGCCGCCGAGCAGTTTATCAGCATGTCCAGACACCGACTCATAACGACCTATATCGTAAATAAACCGGATACAGGCATTCAACGACCTCGGTGCGGCATCAGCAGCGATTTGACCAGTAGCTTACGAGTTTTTAGGGGAAGTAGCCGAGTGCTAGACCATATATTGCGAAAACCAGCAAACACCTTAGACGAGACAACTCTTGCATGTTTGTCCCATTTAAGTCTGTTATCTATCGTCAATCCAAGATTCTTCACACTGTCTACATAATCAATCTAACGAAGGGGTTAGAAATCCAGTTTAGGGATGTCTTACATCCACGGACTCAGCGAAAAAATCATCGCTTTAGTTTTACCAGCAATAAGTCTCAATTTGTTCATTTTAGCCCAGACTGAGACAGATGCTTTCAGAGATCTCATATCATGGAACACATTGTCCTAGTTGACAGATTTATAAAGCTGAAAATCGTCAGCAAAGAGATAATATTTACAGTAATTTAGCTGAGACGGTAAGTCATTAATAAATAGTACAGGCCCTAAGACGGAACCTTGAGGAATTCCATCCATTCAAAAACACAGATTGGGAACGATCTGACAAGTAGCTCCTGATCATCTGAACAGCACTGCTGGAAAAATAGAAAGTGTCTCTGGATTCGGATTTAGAAAATGACAATTTTCATTACGAAATGTTCCTTCTCACAGACACCAAAATGAATGAAAATATCCAACGTTGGTCAATTATTTAGTTTCGAGAGAGCCAGATATTTTCAAAAAAGGGTTCAGCGGCCCTCGTTTAGGAGCTAGGGCTCCTTGAAGCTCCTATATAAATGTCATATAAAAGGTTGTTTTGTATGGAATTGCGTTTTTGTATTCAAGGTATGAATCAAATGTCAGCAAAAGCTTTAGATTACGGGCGGCGGAATCAAGGCAGAGGCAAAATAGAATCGTGTCGTTAATCCGAAGAAGAAATTGGTGAAATCCGAAAGAACAGAAAAACAATTACGTTGGTGGGTTGTGACGATTTTTTTTGATCAATTGTGAAAAAATTTCAAAAAATGTTTTAGCCTTGGAACAATTCGTTAGTAAAACAATTCTAAGGAGTGACCGCCAAAATGGCGGACAAGGGAGACGTTCAATTTTTTTTGTAAAATTTTTTTCCTAAAGTTTTTTTTAGTTCGATATAGAGCTTTAGTGTCAAAGAAAAAGTTATTGGCGCCAAATTTTTTTTATGAACTAAGGGTTGTAGAGGAAGTGACTGGGAACATTTCCGTATACATAAGTGACAGCCACCACAGCTAGCTTTGGCAGCCGAGCGAGGTGCCTTGTCGCTAAATATTCTACCTACTTCCAAAACTATAAATAATGCCACAAAAACCCTTTTAAAAGGTAAAAATGATGCAAGTTCTTGTCCCTTCTTCAATAATAACTGATATCAATTGGGGTGACGCTGAAAGTTTTGAAACGCAAAAAATTATTTTGAAATATTTTCACTTTTGATTAAAAAAAATGCTCACAAATGCCGGACGGATTTTTCTACGCTTTCGAAATTCACACGCTACCCTTACCCTTACCCTTACTCCACACAGCGCGCATAGCTAAATTCTGGGGGGTGGGGGTTACATACTCTCTTAACACGTCGCCAAAATGTGAGCTGTTGTTTGCGAGGTTTTATCAGAACATCATCTTGCGGCAGAAATAAAAACAATTGAGTAAGAAGGTCTAAAATTTCTCTGAAAGAACATCGCATTAGTATGCGATGTTCTTTCAGAGCAATTTTCGATTCGTACTCATACTCAACCATGCTGAATTCTGATTCATCTACTACTTGTGCGAATGTCAAGTTTTTTACAATAGATGCTGCTACGATAAGACATCAGAGCACGCCCGGGTAAAAACGATGATTTTACAGAGCTAGTTTTGTTAAAAAAATTTGTCAATTTCAAAAAAGTACTTTAATAGCTCTATAATTTCATTGTTTTTGCATCTAGCAGATAAGCTACTTTTTTCGGATTGCTTAGATTTTTTAACAAAACTTGCTCTGGAAAATAGGTCTGCACTTTCAGCCAGGACATTTGGTGCCGAAAATTGGAAAATGCCAAAGTCAATAAAATAGCGAGTACATTACGTTGCATAAGTTTATAATTCGACACCTGGCTGCGTACTTTGGCCCATCACCTGGAAATATGGAAGGCAGCCTGGTGCTAAGTACCTGTTTTCACCAAAGTGTAGACAATAATGAGATCTATACGTCATATAAGTTTCAACTCGGCACCAGGCTGCGTCCTTGAGCTATGACCCTTTGAATGCAGAGGGCAGCAGCAGCCTGGTGCCGAGTTGAAATTTATGTGACATATAGAACTCACTAGTGCCTCCAATTTGTCGAAAACAGATTTTCAGCACCAGGCTGCCTTATTTATTCCCAGACTTAGGGCACCAAGTACGCAGCCTGGTGCCGACTTCAATTGTGTTACTAACTAATCACCTCGCTTCTTCTTACATATAGGCGTTGTCAGAATTTCAGCACCAGGCTGCCTTGGTTTTACCTTTCATCGGACACCCTCTTAAGGGTCTTGGCCTCTTCCAAATGGACCTACTCGCTGCTAACTTCTTCCAGATAGTTACTCGTACAGTTCTTAAGTTGGCGAAAGGTGCATCATACACAATCAAATCGTAAACGTATGCGATTTTGTTCTTTTGTGTGCGAGTGGTAACCTGAGCGATGCATACTAGTAGAGAAACTAGTAGAATACTGAAAAACTGTGTGACAACTATTCCAGACTGAAGAGATTCGATTTTTTTCTTTTATGCCTGGAGAAACATTTGTATTCACGGTTCGGCCAACATGAAAAGTGAGTTTTCTTGTGATTGTGATGGGACTGCTATGAAGGGCTTTGGACCTCGAAATAGCTTTGCTGCTACTGCTTTAGCAAGTTCATCGATTAAAAACCTACAATAAAGTGCGAAACTAAATATAGGGCGATGATGTGAAAACAAGAAATTTCATATTTCCGACAAGATTGAACAAAAATCCGTTCTGTTAAATCAGTAATGAAACTTAGCCGAAAACCCTTTCCGAATCCCTCCATTGTTTAAATTCAGAAACATTTATTAATCACGTGTTGGAAGGAATGACACTAACAATATTATTGAATACAAAAAGAACGTCGTTTCATGGAGGGCTTTGTCTTGCTATTTACATGCGTGGTAAAAGCAAGAAAACTTATTAAAACGTATTGTTTGTAACTAAAAACTATTAACAGTAATTGCGAACTTTGCGCTCGTTCTTTGTTGTATTAAATGTGAAAGACAAAGTCCTATCAAGTACCTGGCTTCTTTGTGCAAAATGCAAAAGAGTTTAACGCTATTGATAGCCTTTTGCCATGTTTCCAGCGCATGAAAACATTTAAATGAACTTACATGGTACACGATTCATACAACGTGACTTCCTGCTTTTAACGAAATTGCTGCTATCGTTTCGGATAATGTTGCTTTTGATAGTTGTTAACCCCCCAACAATTTTCTGGTAACTTAGCAAATTTTACGTTTCTACTTATAATACTTTGTTGGTGGTTTTAGTAGTTGACTTTCTGTGCAATTTTCTGATCGAAGAATGATTTATTTACCGACCAAATGTTATGATTTATGCGAAAAATGTTTCTCACACCCCTCAGACTTAACACAGTTAGTGGGTGGGAACACTAACAGTGAATATAAAAGCTGTAGAAGTTCAAAAAGAAAAGAGAATATTAAAATCTGGCATTGATTTTCAAAATGAAAGTCGTGGGAAAATTGAGGAGATTACATTTGTGAGTTGATTAAAGGAACGGAAATTGTCCAACAACTATTTGTGAATTCTTTGCTCTTTGCTGCTCGGTCAAAATTCTGGGATGTGTTTAAATTACTGCAGCCATGTAACATTCAATCGTTGTCAAATTAGGAAACACTTAAGCTAAGTTTTGCCTTGGTTTTGGATGCCTATTAGGAGTCAAGATACTAGGGGATTTGGCTGTAACAAGATAAACAACATTGGAAAGTTAAACTTATTTCAGGCCAGCAAAACAAAGATTTTAAATTGAATATACAATAAAAAACATATGAAGGGACCCGTACGTATCAGAATAGATGTGGCAAACAGAGTTGATGTTGCGAAAAGACTCGAACGTATTTAAGTCATTATTGCCTTAACTCTCAAGTGTATGAAATTACGTCAACATTAAATTGTATTGGAAATTGCCGAGAGGGCAATATTGAAAAACCCGTCCGAAGAAACGATGTAAAAAAAGCTTTCCGAAAGTAAAAAATTGACCCCCAAATAGGCAAAAATGTACATCTCAATTTTTGCCACAACATAGGAAAAAGCCATTTCTTTGTTTAAGGCCGATCCTAGGACCGACTTAGGGTCTTCAGGAGAGGCCTTGGACAAATACTTACATAGACAAAAAATTTTCCCTCCATTTTCTCTACAACAAAGTGAAGAACCATTTTTTTGTCTAGGGCAGACCTTAGGACTAACCTCGGGCCATAAGAAAATGCCTCGGACACATACTTCCAAAGACAAAAATGTTTCCCTCAATTTGCTCTGCAACATAGCAAAAAAGTTTTTTTTGGCTAGGGCCGACCTTAGAACAGACCTGAGGCCCACTTCGGCCCTAAGCACAGGCACCGGGTCCAAATTTGTTTTTGAATAAAATTCGGTACTCGATTACCTCTCAAAACAGAAAAAGAATCAACAAAATCAGTTAGAATTTATCCAATTTATGTAAGCAAACACAGTTTTAGGGTCCTGACTGAGTCCAAGGGTTTCGAATCAAAAAATTTTCTGCCATAAAACGGAAGACAATCCTTGACCTTTCGATCAAACAAAATTTGAAAATCGGAAGAGTTAAGTACAAAAAACATGTAGAATGTAGAGCGCTAGCAGAGACTCGTTTTTAGTACCCTAGATATATCCTAGGGCCTAATCTCAAAAAAGTTTCTACTACAAATAGTAAGGATTTCATAGACCTGTCGATTGAAAAAACAATTATGAAAATCGGAAAAGATTTACTCGAGTTACGTACAAAAAACATATGTGTTTTTATGTGTGGTCCTAGCAGAAACTCGTTTTTAGTGTCCTAGCTAAGTCCAAGGACTCAAAGCCAAAAAAGTTTCTTCCATAAATTGTCGGCCATGCACAGATCTTTCAAACAAAAAAAAATTTATGAAAATCGGAAAATATTTACTCGAGTTATGTACAAAAGACAAAAACCACTTGAACGTCTCTAGCTCGGCGGTCCTTGAGCCGACAGTGCCCAGATTCAATCCCATAAAAGATATCTCGATTACCTTCCAGGGAAACAAAGTTTTTGAAAATCGGTTGAGTTTCACTCAATTTATCGCGTTGGCGGACGGACGGACATTGCTGATTCGTCATCTAAGGACCATGTTCGATTCTCCCCCCTACTCCCCGGACAAACGTCGTGGTAAACGCATAAGACCCCTTTTCGAAGAACTTCCTTCTTCGTACGGGTTTACAAATCCTCAATTATCATTTCACGTGAATTTCCCAATTTATTTTCAAGGTTTTAGCAATGCTAACTTATTAAGCCAATAATATAGAAAATTTCTGAAAATCCTTTAGCTCAACATTTTGTGCGTAGTGAGAAGCGTCAAACGGCTGTTAACAAAATTGGTGACAAAACGTCATAATTTAAGGAATTGACTTGGGGCATTTCGACCTTTTCGATGGGAAACGTTATTCTGAGTAAAGTTGTTCTACTGTATGTCTCTAAAACGCGTAGATTACTGTATAAAATTAATTTTGTCATCAAAAGAACACCCCATTTTGTCAGCCACCCCAAAAGCTTGACTGAGGCCATTTGTGACCGCGATAAGAATAAATTGGTTTGACCTACTCGATAGCTAGAAATATATGTATGGCCACATTTTAGATCAACAGAGTACCTTAAAACAGAGTAAACTCAAAAATAAAGATCCGCCATTTCATAGTTTTTGCATGTGCGACTTACGTTTCGATGAACTTATGAAATATTTGGTGCATTTTAGAGACATACCGTAGAACAATTTTCTGCTTAGAATAATGTTCTCCATAATTTAAAAATAACTTGTCTTCATGCCCAAAGTTCAATTTTACGCCACTACTTTTGAGTCTTAAGTTATAGTAAAACATTTCCGTGCTTGTCTTGAAAAGTTTAGCATTTTATCATAGTAGTCCATACTGTCCACTAGACGATAGGACTATCACTTTGGTAGAGGGGATCATTAAGCATAAAATTATTATAAACAAGGCCTCACACTGAAAGATGTAAATGGTCAAAGTATGATGATCATGATTAGCCCAAGTGATACAAGTAGACTTTGTAGGACGCGCCTACTATTTCATAATTAAATTTTTCCGGTACGGTTAATAAGATGAATGTTGTTCAGACCCTCATATTCAAAGATGATGCGTGAATTTATGAGTCTGTCGATTTATTTGGTATGTGTATTTCTTCATTTGTTAGTTCTGAAATTTTTCGAGTACTATCTTTCATATAAAGCGAAAAAAAAACCTTTCTTTTATTTTCCACACTTGCGAAAGTGTTGATTTCTTCTAATGCTCTCTCTTAGGACCATACGCTTAAATTAAGGTAGACACTATTCGCACAATGTGCTAATAGTGAAATAAAGTCTAATCGCACAATGTGCGAATAGTCCAATAAAGTCTAATCGCACATTGTGCGAATAGCCGTATAAGGACTTTTCGCACATTGTACGATGAGTCATGTGAGAGCTATTTGCATAACATTACACAGACAATAAAAGTAAATGCAACTTGCACGCAGAGAGAATAGTCACAGCGCAGTGCGAATAATTTCTTTATAGTACTATGGCTATTCAGCCTCATATTATTCTCTCAGTAGTAGTTAAATCAACCAAGTCAAAATGGAATGTGTTTCGTTACTCATCTAATCTTCGTGACATTTAGTGAAAGGAAAAATTCCTAAACGTCGTCGTCAGCCACCTAGTTCTTGTGACATTTTGCAAAAGGAAAAGCTTCCTAGTTTTTTTTTATATTTTTTTTATTGACCAACAAAATTAGAAATTATAAACAAATATGTAAACTAACGAAGATAGTAAACTTCGTCTAGGTTGAACTGGGAGGGAATCGTGCCAAGAACACTAGCCGAATTCCCTCTTTGAATGGCCAAAATAATCTGCTGCCGGAAAAACATAACCGACCTAGGCTCTCCTGTAGCGTCAGACATACGTTTACCCAAATCTTTAGCGAAAACCTTGGCTTCCTCAGACCAACCTCCTAAACATTCTACGGCGAAAGCGACGAAATGATATTGGCTAGCTACTGAACTGTAATCTTTATGCTTTTGTGATACGGCCTTGTTGGCTGCTGAACACGCTTGCGTAGCTGAGCTTTTTACATATGAGGCACATAGAGGGTCAACACAAGTCGTATCCCAGATGAGTTGGCAACCGTGGCACCAAGGAGTGATAGTTACACCATCCACACGCGACGAATTGTCATCTCTTGCTATGTTCATTGGTTCACGCAAGGAAGGAACTTCAGCGGTTGTAAGCGCCCGCTTAATCAAGTCATTTAGAGCAAAGTGTCGAGACTACCTACCTGCGCTTTTTCTGCACTTTAGACCGTGACGTCCAAATTCATCGGAAAATTGACCACAAACGCACGGATGACCGCGATAAATTTTGGTACCAATCACCAGACTCTTTTTCAGTTATTGCAAGCAAACGTGCCCTATCCCCCAAATTTGTTCTTGGTAAATCGGAGAACGTTTTCAACGCCATAGGTCTATCCTATGATCAGAAGGACTTGATGGAAGGTCGCTAACGTTAGTAAAATTTGTCCACAGAGATTCTGCAATTTTTAGATGATCCTAGTTTTGTTAGCCTCCTAGGTTTTTGTGGCTTTTCATTAAAGCGCAAATTCCGTAGTTTTGTCAGCTACATAGTTTTGTGACATTTCGTAAAAGGAAAAGTTTCTTAGCGTCGTTAACCACATAGTTTGTGTGACATTTCGTAAAAGGAAAAGCTCCCTAGTCTTGTTAGCCACATAGGTTTTTGTGACATTTCGTAAAAGGAAAAATTACTTAGCGCCGTCCTCGTCAGCCACCCAGTTTTTGTGACATTTTGTAAAAGGAAAAGCTTCCTAGTTTTGTTGACCACATAGGTTCTTGTGACATTTTGTAAAAGGAAAAAGCTCCCTAGTTTTCTTAGCTACCCAGGTTTTTGTTGCATTTCAATAAAGCGAAAAATTCTGGCTTTGTTAGCCACCAGGTCTTCGCGACGTTTCGTAAAAGGTAAAAGTCCCTAGCTTCGTTATACACTTAGGTTTTAGTGACATTTTGTAAAAGGAAAAAACTCCCTAGTTTTGTTAGCTACCCAGATTTTTGAGGCATTTCATTAAAGCGCAAAATCCTGGCTTTGTTAGCCACCGGATCTTCGCGACGTTTCGTTAAATGTAAAAGTCCCTAGCTTCGTTATACACCTAGGTTTTAGTGACATTTTGTAAAAGGAGAAGCTCCCTAGTTTTGTTGGCCACTTAGGTTTGATTAGCCATCTAAGTATCAATTTGAATTTGAAATTGGCTCACCTATTCATCAATTACTTTCCTAAAATGTCCTAAAATGGCTATTCGCACAATGTACCAATAGTCATTATATTTAGTATGCGAATGGCTTTATTTCACTATTCGCACATTGTGCGAATAGAATTTATTTCACTATTCGCACTATGTGTGGAAAGCCTTTTCGTTAAATTAATGTTTACTTAAATCCCTCTTTCTTAAAAAAATCTTCATTTTAATAAAGTTTTAAAATACCGAAAATACTGGTATTAAAACCGGTATTGAAGAAAACGGTCCGGTATTGCAATTATGGTTTTGGAATCGACTTGAGAAAAAACAATTCGGACATGCCTAAGCAATGCTTAGTAAGCATCATACAGATGTTTACCCCATGCGGTAGTCTAATAAACTACTACCTCAAAAGGGATATTTTGGGAAATTTTTCATTTACCTAGTGAGAGAAAATATTTTGCTTACCACATGACAGTTTTCGTATTAATTGAAGGAAAATGTAAATCTCAGCGTAAACATTTACATTTTAACGAGCGTAGCTGCATATCTCCACCTTAGGCTCAGATATGCTTGTCCAAATAACAGTTTCCACTTTCCAGAGCCCGGTTTTTAAAAACACACTCGTGAGTCATGACACAAAATTGATTTCTTATGTAATGAAGCACTTCTACTTCATCTTTACGTTGGTACATTATTAAATCATTTTTCGAATCGACTCGAATAACTATTGTAATTGTACCTTTTTGCAAGATACTCCTCTTCATGCATCACTTGTTTAAAATGGTCAAACAATTAATTCATACCACGCTGTAATTGCGTATATAAACATTGGTAATTTGCTCACTTTATCAACAACTTTGATACAAATAGCTCGTTGAATCGTAAAAGCTCTTTCGACGACAATGTACAAACTTTCAGATAGAAATTAAAGGTTTCACTTTTGTCGGTGAAGCAAGCTCGAAGATAAATTTCTTGGCGACAGAAATGACTGCAGCTACGATATAAGGGACTATTATTATTTGTGAGCGCTGTGAGAAGATATCAGACACAACGGTATACTTATAAATATCTCATGATTTTCGTGAATGAATGGTATATGAAGTCGTGGTAATTATGAAAATTTGCTTGAAGCAAGGCGAACAAACACTTAAGTACCTACGGAAAATTCTTCTATTGCTGATTAAAGCGTCTTATTTTTGAATCACGAACTCATTTTATATTATCATCCAACATGTTGATGCGGTTGATAAATTTAAAGTGGAAAAGGTATTTAAATTAAAATTAATCATTTTCGACACAAGGCAAAATTACCCACTTATTCCCATTTTTGAGAAGAGAAAAAATGCTCTTTGATTTCTCAAATCAATTATTTAGGAAAATAATTTATGGCCTAATGATGGCATAAAAGTTTTCAGCATATAAAACGTATTGAAGAATCAATATGGGGTTCAACTGTGAACGGGAAACGGGAAATTTTTAGCTGCCAATGCCGCCCTTTACTTTAGTATCCCCACATTTATAAAGGCAACAAAGAATAAAGAAAGTCATTAGCAAAATTGCTTCAAATATACATATCATGAGCGTAAGATTAATTAAATTTAATTTATAGTTAGCGAAAATACAGATCCCTCCTATACTATGCACAGGATGAAAGCGGAATTGGTAAATTATGTTCAAGCAATTATACGCAACATAATTGAATCCCATGGGCACCGTACAAACGCTTATTAGGCTTATGAATACATGAATTGAGAATATATTACATTACCTGTACACCCTATCGCATGATTTTGATTGAACTTGTAATAATGCTGCTGGTTCGGGCATCGATTTGGGTCCTGGGTATATTTCCAATGGAGCGCCACCCAAGGAAGTATCCACGAATTCGTATCGAATTTTGAACGCTGATGACGGTCCATAAAGTCTTGTCGTACCCAGAGGATTCGGTAGATATTCGATGGTGAGATCAGCCCCATTCGATAGGTAACTTTCTGTTGAAGGAAATATGATTTTTAGGTGAATCCTAAGTCGTAGTTTTGTTGAAACGTTACCTTGAGTGGAGCACGGTCGCGTTTCTTTCGAAATTAACGATCTGGAACATAATTTTGGAACCTCTTCACGACAAATTTCGGCCATTAATGATGCATTTCGCACGTTTTCGGAGAGTATATCTGGAAAGAAAAATTATTTCCTCTTTCTACTCGCTGAATACCACGGAAACTTGTTTTTTTTCGCAAGCACTAACGTCAAAACTCATTTCTGATGGTCTTTGGAGTTGAGCAAAGCACATACTGGCGTGAAGATTGCTATTTTGCCTCGCCTTCGAGCCATAACTACATACCAGACATGAACGAAAAATATAAGCGGCGGCTTGCCGAGAAGAAATTGTTTGTGATGGCGAAAAAGTCGTCTTAAAATGGCGGCTGGAAAAATGTATTTTTGAGTTGAAATTCGAAATAGCACATTTCCCAGAAGGCTCAAGCCAACTTTTGAGAGGCCTCATGTCTGCCACATACTTATGAAAACAAAAAACTCCAAGCCTCATCCTCAAGTAACACCTGACAAACTTAAGTTTTATATGAAAAGTAGCGCCATGATGTTAGTGGAAAAATAAAAAGCGAGAGCGGAATCCCTTTAGCGGGGGGTCAAGGGCATCTAAGAGACAAAGCAGCCTACGTGGTGTTTGGGGATTATGTTCGGAGTAATTTTGAACGGAGTTATTAGGCCTCAAGCCAGTACGTAATGTTCTATTTCATATTTCATGTGTGATTACGTCAGGCAATGAATTGCATCTCACTAATTTCTCGTACGACAAGAAGAAACGACAATGGTTCACTCTTTGTATCACAGCTTATTTTTGTGAAACAATTTCACAAATTATTCAAATTTCAGGAATTTCATTTTCTTCAATGATGTATAATTTTGCCAAAATTAAGCAATCTTGTGATTTTCTAAAAAGTTTCGACCAAATTTTAATAAAAAACTCATTCCAAACTGGACCTTGGTAAAATGACCCATCTTAAGATAGTCAAATTCTTTGGGGTGTATAGGGCGGCGCCCATTTGTATCAAAAACATATACACGATTTTTCTATCATCTATTTTTGTGTTGTAAAATCTAATACATATGTACACAATCCATTGCATATTAACGTGCGTACCTGAGTATTCTCTCTACCGCTCGACCCCCTTGGGTGAGGAATTGAGGTACGCCCAATTAACGCGAGTCCCCGAAGTGACTCTCCCTATTACGGCAGGCCGGGCAACCTCCGCGACCTAGGTAAGGCCCGGAAACTATCATATCCTACTGAATTCTCGCCAAGCTGGTTGCCCACGAAGGACTAGGGGTTCAGTCACCCGTATTGCACACTACACCCGGGGGCCCCCAGCCTCGCGCTACCGAATTTACCCTCGGTGGGGGCTTTCGCGGTAAGGCTCTTAACCAAAATACTTCGGTAGGGATGTGCACCGCATCCCTGGCACCGCTCAACCGGCTCGGGAAACCATGGTGTCGCTACTCACCAGTGGACCAACGGCTCGAAACACCGTTGGCGACCCACCCCTGTGGTCACATACATATGTACAATGTACATTGCATTTCTCTATTATATGCTATATATACATCTTTCTACTTCGCCCTTCCCATGTCTGACCCTCCCTATTCTGACCTCGCTGGCGAAAAGCACACATTAGCATGGAGAGACTTCATATAATCTGCCTATGCATTACACTAGATATGATAATATTTAGCTTAAACATATACTGTCCCCTATGCCACGAAAGAGTCTGACAACGGGGCGAAAAGTACTAGTGTCACAAATATTTTGTGTTGTAAAAATATTTCGTCGATAAGTTTTTTGTATTAAATTGTTGTATTGCTTGGCCAATAAACATAAATTTATCAAAATTGTTGTATTGCTTGGAAGCGGCCAAATTCGTTGACGAGGCAACGAAAGGAAATGCATTACGTGAGTAATGATTTTATTCGACGAACAAAGTTGGCTGATTGGGACGTTTACGCCTCTTCAGTACACCTTTGTCGCAAGACCATGTGTATATCAGCAAAAACAGAGAGTGGTGTTAGCAAACATCTGTTAACGACAAGAACAGAGAATGCATTGAACAAACATCTGTGGTGCGTCTAGCTTTTATACACCATATTCTAAGATTTATTCGTTTTGTTGATAGATCTCTCACCTCTATCGTAAATTATTTTGTTTGATAGATCTCTCACATCTACCAATTGTTAGACTTTTCAGATCTAACATTGTGTTGAAGTACTAAGTACTTCATGTAATAATGTTAATCAAACATCATTACACTGGATGAATAT
>CM055403.1:11694986-11731877 GCA_029228625.1 Pseudolycoriella hygida | reverse complement strand
TCGGAAAGTAGTGAATACACTCAAATCGTTCTTATTCCGCAAAAGGAAAATGATTTTGTTGCATTTTGTTACAGGAAGTTGTAAAAAAATTGGTGACATCAGAAAAATTGCATCACAAAAAATTTCACGCACAAATTTTTCATCACAAACATTTGTGACATCACAAAAAAAAAATATCGATCTCTAAGACTTTTGTGATGTCACAAAAATTTAAATTACAAAAAATTTGATTATCTTAAGGTGAGTGTAAAATTTCAAAAGTTCATTATGGGGAGAAGTTGCAACTCTCGAAGTTTTAAGAAATTTCAGTCAAATTGCGAGAAGTTACATAATTTCACGTATTTGCTTTGTTCTCTTCTGGGTAGATTGTAAGGATTAAGGAGTAGTGGCTACGGAGAAGTGGGCTCTAGCACACTTCCTCTGCCAGTACTACAACCAAAAATTGAAGAGTGAGAAGAGTCACTTTAGGGAGAAAGAGAGAGGGGCTTAGAAAAGTCACACTTTATCCACAAAATGCGCTTATGCGCTACATTCCCAACAACAAACAATGACATAGAAGAAACTGTATTGCATAAGCATTCAGAAGAATCAGATCGGGTAAACATAAACGCTTCAACGTCTACATTGGGGTCCAGTGTACTAAGCGAGTTCACACGAAAACAGCGACAAAAGAAAAAAATGATTGCAAAAAAATCAAAGCAAATTTTTCCAGCTGTTTTTCATCTGCTGATAAAAGAAGTGTGACACTCTATTTAATTCTCGTTGTACGAATGTTCACAATGAATCCTTCGTTCCATGAAAATTAAAGTTTCTTATCGTGAAATATGTTACAATTCGTTGGCAGAAAAAAAAAATTTATGACCAGAATGCATTAGTGGAAGTAGTTTCCCATGTATTTTCTTCAATTGACACGGCCATAAGTTGCATTCATCACCTTGTCAACGTAGGTGACAATATTTCCATTCGAGAATCATTTTCAACTTCTAAATGTTAACAAATCAATTGAGAATTCGATTTAACATTTTGCATATGGTGATTTATAGTTGATGTCACGTGAATGCATGCAAAGAGTCAGGGCAAACATTAATTCGAGTATTTTAATAAATTGTCAACACAATTTAGGTGCATAATAATCAATAAATCTGATATAAATCCTTGTTTATGTAACTGATATAGGCACTTACCTAGTTTGCTAGACGGACGTAATTTACCGTCCCATATGCGTAACTGTGGGGCACATTCAGCTGGTGCTTCGAACACCGATTGATCAACAGCCGAATGGTATTTGATGAATGATATCCAAACAATTTCATGCCGTCGTCCTTGAAAATGATATCGACATATTGTCTTTGGCGGTAATGTATGCTTTGGGCTTTCCAATTCGCCGGATGCACTTTCGAATGCGCTCAGTGTAAATTCGCAGTGATTAGATTGTCTCGTATATAGCTGAGAATTAGCGTTCACAAACATGACCTAAACAAAGTGCACAAATACATTAAAATCCTCATCATCATCTTCATTTACGGAAGCTAAATCCATGAATTTAAATGAAAACAGTTCAAAAGTTTACGTTACATGAAGTAAATTGTGTTTACCTGTATCTGCATTTCAAATCCCAATAGAAATGAAATTGGTGTTGGATGATACAAACTATCGTACGGCGATGTTTGAAACTCTATTAACATATCTGGACCACTAGAAATAATGTCGGGTAAATAGTCTCCACCACATATACGAGCCAATTCGGGAAATGCTGTAGTTCTGCCATCGTAAACTGATAAGAAGTCTTGTACTGAATCACATTGACTCCAAGTTCTGTATGGAAGAAAGTTTTTGATGAATTATTACATGTATATTGGAACGAAGATAAAATTCATTGTTTTGTTTCAGTTGCTGCTTCAAGACGGTCGGTTAAGATTGTGGCATCGTCGGGGGAATAGTAGTTTCAACAACATTGTTATATTTTCAAAATTGAATCTATTATTTTGTGAGTATAAAGAATATTAAACCGTAAAAGTCTCTAACTTTGACCATTGATTCAAGCTTGTCGTGTACAACAACGCCATCTAATATCATTTCTCTGTATCATCATCACGCTTTACACCTTATGTGATGTCTTACACCGCATCTACTGACTCATAAATCTAATTTAATGGAATCAATAAACTTTCCCAAGATCCTATCTGGCAGCTTGTTATCACCCATCCTTTAAACGAGCCCGAACCATCCCAGACGGGTTCTACTACCAACTAAAATATATTTACATAATTGATACGTAGTTTTACATAATTGACTTTTACTATGACCCCATGTTGGAAACCTCCAATTCGTGAACAAGCAACTAGATAACCAGCACAGTCTACCCAGGCCTACAAATTGCCTCTTATATAGACGACTTCTTTAATCCATTACTTAAATTTTTCTTGTGAAACATGTGTGACTGGCCAAACCATTGTCCGTTTTATTCCTCTCGTCAAAGTCCCCGACTAATCTGGTATCTACTTCCAAGTGTTCATAATTTCTGCTTCCATGATAACAACGAAATATTAGGAAAATGTTTCAACAAATTAACGTTTCCGGTCAAAGCTAGATAATTTTACGATAGCTCGTTGTGTTTGAGAAGATCCCCACAAAAATTTCAGTCCATTCTTTAGATGCATTGAAATTTAATCTTCGAATTTTTTAATCGGAACACGTTAAATGCATTGGGTTGTCATCCAAATTAACACAAATCGCAAATGAAAATTTACGAAGACCGATTTCTTTGAATTTATGTCCTTATTCAAAATTCATCACGTCTTTGAAATTACCACATTCAGCCACTCTCTATAAATTACGTCCACAAATGTATTTTCACTTTGTGCTATTTTCCGTGAGTGTCGTAACAGTAAATTCTGTATTTTATATGTTCAAAAATTGGCTGCAGAAGATTTTTTACATTTGGTTGACAAAATAGTTCAGTTAGATGAAATTTCTGTTTCAACATTTTTCGATCGATTCCTGCTATTTCTATTTAGAACGTTTTTTTTTATTTTCTATCAAAGTTTGTTTCAAAACATCATGCCAGCAGCGGTAGCGGAGGGCGTGACGCAGTCCCCACACCCCAAAAAAAAGTCCACAAACCTAAAAAACTCCATACAAAAACCTTTGGGACAAGGATCATGCCCGCAGCGGTAGCGAAGGGCGTGACGCAGTCCCCACACCCCAAAAAAAACGTCCACAAACCTAAAAAACTCCATACAAAAACCTTTGGGACAAGGAGCCATATATAGGCGAACTTTTGAGTTTTTTCCCCTCGTCCCCCTCCCCCTCCAAATTATTTTTGAGAATAAACTACGTCGCAGCAGCTTTCAAACGAGCCCACACTCATCAAAATCGGTTGAAAATTGGCTGAGCTATCGAGGTTTGAAAATGACATTTTTGTATGGAATTGCTAAATTCTGTATAAGAATACCTAAACAGTTGGTTTCTTCAGGAAAATTATATGAATCACTGAGAAGAATCGGCGACACCAAGTGGCCCGAAGGTAGCCGAAGGTGACACGAAGTGTTCCAAAGGTATCCGAAGGTGACACGAAGTGTTCCGACGGCAGCCGAAGGTGACATAAGTGTTCCGAAGGCAGCCGAAGGTGACATAAGTGTTCCGAAGGTAGCCGAAGGTGACACGAAGTGTTCCGATGGTAGCCGAAGGTGTTGGAGAAAATTTTTTTTATGGAAAAAATTTTTTTTGGAAAAAACTTTTTTTGGAGGAAAATTTTTTTCAAAGAAAAACTTTTTTGGAGAAAAATTTTTTGGGGAGAAATCTTTTTTCAAAGCAAATTTTTTTGTAGAAATTTTTTGAGAAAATTTTTTGTTGAAGAAAATTTTTTTAGAGAAAATTTTTTTCGGGAGAAAAATTTTTTTCGGAGAAAAATTTTTTGAAGGAAAAATTTTTTTGGAGAAAAATTTTTTCGGAGAAAATAGAAACTTTTTCAACTTAAAACTTCCAAAACGACTGATATCACAACAAAAACCTATTAAAAGGTAGAGTGTGACGCAGTCCGTGAGTCTGCTTCCAAAATTAATGATATCGCTTGAGGTGACGCTATCGCTGATAATAGGCAGAAGTTTGTTTGAATAGAACCTTGTGTTCAAAGTTTTAATTTCCTGAAAATTACAGCGCTTTTTTTAAAACAAAATTACGTTGTGTTAAAAAAATTGCGTCACAAATGCCGGATACACCAGCGGAATAATTTTTCAACACTTTCAGTTTTTACACGCAAAAATTTAATTTACCTTTACCTACGCAATAAGAAACAAAAGATAAATTTTTGCAGCGCAAAAACTGAAAGTACAGAACAATTATTTCGTCGTTGGGTCCGGCATTTGTGACGAAATTTTTTTAACACACGTAATTTTGTTTAAAAAAGCGCTGTATTTTTCAGGAAAATTAAACTTTGAACACAAGGTTCTATTCAAACAAACTTCTGCGTATTATCAGCGATAGCGTCACCTCAAGCGATATCATTAATTTTGGAAGCAGACTCACGGACTGCGTCACACTCTACCTTTTAAGAGGTTTTTGTTCCGTAATCACTAATCTCTCATTGGAAGCGTGTTAATGTTTTTAAAAAAGTTCTTAAAAATATGCCCTTCGATAGACTCGGCTCATGCAGCAAACTTCCTACGAGTCAAAACAACCAATTTGGAAGCACCCACAATATATTACATTAAATTCATGCCACATAAAATTAGTATGATCGCAATAAAAGCAAAAATCAAACATAATCCGATTCAAGCTTGTGTCAACATCGGTGTCAGAAGTTTGGAATGGAACTTAAAATTAACGTCTGCTCTATCGCTTATCAATTCAATACATTATTAACGAGCTAAATAGGTCATATAACCCTAAAATTTGATAAAATTATGTTTTAAAGTCTTACTTTGTTTAAAACAAAGAACAAAAGACTCATATGACTAAGAAATATGAACAAAAGTTTATCATCAAATTGGATAGAAACTAATATTTGCTTAAATACTTAATGATTTAAGACTACACATAGTTACAAAAACGAAAATTTAGATATCGCACAACTTTCTGCACAACATAAAATATCGTAAACAAACTGAACAAACTATTAAAAACTTTTCGGAGTAAAAACATGTTTGTTCTATGCTATGTTTCGGGCTGTGCTACAGAGCATCGGAACATATAAACATAATATTTTACAGTTTTTGAAAATCATAAGTCATTTTTGTTATTCCTAGAGCTATTTTGAAATTGGAATAACATGATACAGAATTAATATTATTTTTTTCTCTCTCTCGTTTTTTTTAAGGACAAACTTCCCAATTTATATGATCACTTGGATTATTTTCTGTAAACATTTAATTGTATGGAATGAATAGGAAAACTTCGGGAAGTTCAACCGAAATGTTCAAAAAAAGTTATTTTGGGTTGAACTGAACAACAACAATATAAATAGGCGACGGTTTTTATTGGAAGCAAAAGTTTATTTTTTTTTCTTTATTAAACTAGACTCAGATAACAGTTGTCCTTATCCCCAGTCTGTGGAAGGGCCGTTTTTACGACATATAAAACATATTTCGCTATTATGAGCTATGAGATGACATCAGTTGGATTTTGATTATGTTATGATAAACTTATGTGTTGGGATAGAGCATGATATAAGCACTTTTATGGAGATACTTTTCATCTAGCACTTCACGTGTTGTTACTCCTTACATGATGAATAAAAGGAAGATGTTATGATTACATATTATTTGCGGCTATTTTATCTTTATGGCATGTAGCGATCTTTTGAAGTTTTCGAATTTTATGGCTGGTTGTATTCACTTCAGAGATATGTTTGTGTTGTAACAAACAATAAATTACATTCACTACAAGACATGTTATAGATTTGCCGGAGATATAATGAACCGAAAGCACTATAATTTCTTGTAAGGCATTCCATTTGTATCATAAAAGCTTGTGCCACCAAATAGTCTGGGTCGTTATGTCATCCCGCACGCCTGAGTAGACTTCGTTATCTCGTCCACGGGATATCGTCAAACTTTTTAAATTAAGTTTTTTACTGGGTTACCAGGAAATCGAGACATATATGAAACTTACGTAGGTTGATTTCTATGTTTGTCTTTGACTTTTGAGATCTGAGGATTCGCTCGATCATATTTGAAAAACTTTTCTTGAAAAAAATCAGTAGAGTAAGGGTACCTGATGTGGAACAGCAAAAAGAGTAGAGTAGTAAGAACTTTTCTTTACTGCTACAAAATCCAGAGTTAAGTTATTAGCCAGTCCTTGTAAGAGTACACTATTCGCACGTGCGTGCGAATAGCCAGTCCTTGTAAAAGAATACTATTCGCACGCTCGTGCGAATAGCCAGTCCTTGTAGTATTAGACTAATCGCACGCGCGTGCGAATAGCTAGTCCTTGTACGAGTAGACTATTCGCACGCGAACTGTATAAAAAAAGAGAGATATTATAAGTGCGTACAATAAATATTCCAAAGCATCTAAAAGACATTGGAATTAACAGAAACTTGTGACACTTATGAAACCGAAAGTTTTTATACCTTTAAAAAAAGTGTTTTGTATAAAGGTAGGCTCATTTTACCTAATGAGAATTGCCAAAGAAAATTTCATTCTTACCTAAAAAGAATCGTTCTTATCAAAAACTAAATCAGCAACTGCAAATGGAAAATTAGTCGATTGGTAATTGACTGGCGAACGAATGTGTTTTTCTCATGTTAATATAAATCACATTGAAAGAGTGAAAGAGATAAAATTCGTTACTCAGGTGACGGTACCGATGGAATTAGCCATAGGTAAACAAATATTTTACGAAATGTGACGAGAAATCAGGTTGATAACAAAACTCAGGAATTTTCTCGAAATGTCACGAAAACCTGCTTGTCAGTTCGAAATATTTCAACTCAATTCCTTCGATCAGCTGGGATTTGAGACGGGATCTAAATGGGATTTATGCGGCGGTTTCGTACGGGATTTAAGACTGTAACCTAGGGAATTTTCTATTTTGCGATGTCACAAGAACTGGCTATTCGCACGCGCGTGCGAATAGTCTACATCTATAAGATTTGCTATTTGAATGCGCGTGTGAAGGAATGTATTAAATAACACATTAGATGGATAAAACGGGAGATATTAAGTCATAACAACTTGTCTGATCGCGCTCTGAAAGGCTTCTCAGCACAGTTAAATGCAACAACAGAAAATATGTCTTTCCGTGTTAGAAAATCTTCTTTTTATAAAAAAAATAGGTCTTTACTGGTTCAGACAAGCCATAAATCATCCTTTTTTTCAATTGCTAAGTAAGACACAGCTATTTTACTTAAACTGATGTGTTATTTGTAATTTTAGTTGAATAAAGACATGAAAAAAAATGGTGCTCCCCTTTAGGGACACTCGTATTGTTTCAGAAATAATTTATATTTCTAGGCCAATTCTTTTTAAAATCTAGACGTAACTAGTCACTGAGAATAAACGTTAGACAACTGTTACGTGTTTCTATCATTTGAAACATTTCTATTTTGGCTTCGATGTGAAAATTTCCAAAAAAAATGAAATTTTTTTTTTTGAAAATGACTAAAAATATGAATTTTACTATTTTTTACAAGATGAGACTACCAGAATTCCTCTCAGAGTTCGTATAGTCTTTAGCAACTAGGATAACAATTTTGAAGTACTCGCTTCTAAGTAGAACATCCAATTCCTGAGATTTAGCACCTGCTCCACATAAGGCACCCTTACTCTAAACATTATAGGCACAATTAAGACTACCGAGCTGTTATAAATAAACTTACCCTGAAAATTCAGGTCAGGTCTTTCGAATTAACGTGACCTGATTCGGTTTTAACCTGAGGTCAGGACAGCAAGAATAGTATTTCGTTATACGTGGGGAGAAAATGGGGAATTCCAATTAGAGCGGAGCGATTGCCGTAATCCGCTCGAGTTGGAATTCAATTTTCTCCTCAAGTGAAACACAATATTTTCTGTGCTTGCGCGTGAGAAAATGTGTTTTTCCGAGACAAAATGTTCATTCAGTGTAGTGTGGAGCGGTGCGAAAGCAGCTACTTTCTCACCGGCAAGAATATGTTACTTTCTCACCGCTTTTTGCGGGGACAAAACATGAGTTTCCTCACCGCAAGTCTTTTTCATGCTTCGGGGCCAAAATCGAAGGAAATTTTATAAATTTTCTCTCGATTTTGGACCTCTGCATGAAAAATTATGTGAATTACAAGGGATGACGTATGAAAATTCAACCTGTGCGCTTGCAGCCCTTGCCTTCGGTGCGGGCAGCAATTCAATTAAAATACGAAAATAATAATTTTGCCATATTGTAGATCAATCTTTTGTTCTAGATAATGATTCCTGCAAAAAATAATCTTGGGTCGCCCAAAAGCATTAATTTTATTAGCTTAAAAAACAATAAAAAATTATGTCTTCTAAAAACAATTTAGTCTTAACAAAACCCCACTGCCACACCCAATCCTCCTTTCAGCCCTTTTTTTACAATGGTAAAAATAACGAAATTTCTTCTGACGCAGGACACATCTTTTTTCGACACAGCGATCGGGACTAAAAGAAGAACTCGCCAACTCAACGCGTTTGCTTTTTCTCGTTTTATGCTTTGTTTTCTTTATGTGTAGTACATGCGATTTAATTAGAAATTAAATGGCTCGTTTACGTTCACTTAATATTTTAAGAGGCACATGTTGAGTAGTTTACAAATGATGAAAATTAAAAGGACATTTGAATGAAAGAATTATGGCTGCGAATAAATACGATCCAACAACACTTTCCATTACAAATTTCTTGTAATTCTACGGACGAACTAATTGGTCCTCTTGTATGTAACATCAGCGATTACATTTTATTGTATAATTGAGTAGTGTACTTATTTGAAAACGAATCAAATTGGAAGAGTTGGGATGTGTAAACACTTGTTGTAACTTGCAAAAAATCACATTTTCGAAACAAAATTTATTTCTTCGAAAAATAAATCATGGGAGCGCGGTAGCGATGCGCCCGTGACGCAAGTCCCCATACGAACAAAAAATTCAGAAATTTTTTTTTCGAAGACTTCGGAACCATTTTCCCTTGCGTCGTACCCCCATGAGATAAAGTTATAGACGGATTCCTTGTAAAATTTTGATTGAAACCGACACTCATTACTCATACTCATTAAAATCGGTCCAGTGGATCCGAAGGTATGACCTTTAGAAAATCGTCATTTTCCATACGGAATGTTCTGCCAAAGCCTAAGTTAATGGAAACATCCTACGTTAGTCAGTGGGTTAGTTAGTTATAGTTCCCAAGCCATTTGTATGAAAACCGACTTTTTTGGCTCGTGCTCGAAAACGGCCCGATAACTTTTCTTGAAATTTTGCAGGGACCTTCGGGTGGGCATTCTACGCCATACGAGATTTTAAAAAAGGGGGGTACCGGCCTCGTTTGGGTGCCAGGGCTCTTAGAAAGCGCCATATAAAGCCCATATGTATGTGTTTGTGTGTGTAGTGTGTATGATAGCACAGTTTGCATGAGGCAATGGTTGTGTGTTCGAGATAGAGGTTTGGTGTCAAAGGGAAAGTTGTTGGGTTGGGTGTGTAGTATATCAAGGTGACCGCCAAAATGGCGGAAAATAGGCGGGGACACAAAAAAAAACTTTTGATATGTTGTAGAGGAAGTTGAGGGTATCATTTTCGTCCATGGAAGTAGTAGCCGCCGCGCTTAGGTTCGGCGTCGGCGGCGGCTCAAAATAATGCAAAAAATTACAACCACAACGAAAACCCTTTTTAAAAGGGAAACGTGGCGCAAGTCCTCGTCCCTTCTTCCAAAACAACTGATATCAATTTGGGTGACGCTTACACCTTCGGATCGCACAAAATTCTTTTGAAATATCTTCACTTTTGATTAAAAAAATGCGTCACAAATGCCGAACCCCCCAGTGTTATAGTTTTTCTGTTCTTTCAGCTTTCACGATGCAAAAATTTGACTTTATACGATGTATGGCGTATTTTTGTACAGGAAATCAAATTTTTGCGTATGAAAACTGAAAGCGTAGAAAAATTATTACATTGGCGGGTCTAACATTTGTGACGCATTTTTTTTATCAAAAGTGAAAATAATTCGAAAGAATTTTGTGCGTTCCGAAGCTGCAAATGTCACCCAAATTGATATCAGTTGTTTTGGAAGAAGGGACGAAGACTTGCGTCACGTTTCCCTTTTAAAAAGGGTTTTTGTTGTGATGTCAAATTTGCATAGGGAGGATAAAAATTAGAAAGTGAGCCGGGGACGTGGCATAGCACTTGCAACCATTTTAGATATCCAACAAAATATGAAGACTTCCCTTAAAGGCACAACTTTTAGGAAGACTTTATTCTTGTGTTTCAGATGGATGAACGCGGATTGTGCATCTATACACGATCAAATCTGGCGCGAGCCCCGCTCATTTTTGAAAATTATGAGCAGGAGCGCTAGGCCGCTCATTTTCAGCGCTCAAGTGCTCATTAACAAGATTTTCTTATTTTATTGCTGTATTTGAACAAAAATCATTTTATTGGCATATAATATTCCTCAAATGACGTTTCGTTCGCAGAGAGTTCACGCGCTACAAATGTATGGCTTTCATATAACATTATATATCTCATATCTCTACATATCTCAGCCATTTTATCACAATCGCGAAATGTGCCCATGATTGTGGCAGCATTCCCTTTCCGAATTGTCATGCTAAGATTTTGTTGCAAATAGGGTCTTGACAGTGGTTCGTACGATCTAGACCGTGGTTTGTACGATCTAGGCCGTGGTTCGCAATATTTTTATTTTGTATCTTGAAAAAATAGATGGCCTCACTATTCCACGGCCCAATCGTTTCCACGGCGAAGGAAACGATGAGGAAATTTTTTTGTTTGAGCAAAAATCGCAATCGCACCGGTTACGAGCCCCGTGCTAGTTACGAGCCTTTCTTTTGTTCTTTTTTGAGAACAAAGGAAAAGACAATAGAGACTCGTAACTGAAGCAATTTCTAAACAGGCTCATAACCGGTGTCTTCATCCTACTTTAGATTTCAAAGGACATCACTTAGGTATTGTGACGAAAAGTTCCAATTCGTCTGAAAGAAAGGGCGTATTGAGAAGAATAGTATTTGTTTTTGTATTTTAGGGGCTCTACTAACAGCTTTTTATAGCCAATAACAAGTGTTGTCTGGACCGCCGGCTTAACGTGACTTCCGAGCCACGTTACTCATCCGATTTTATCCGTAGAACGACAACCTCTACATTTTACTTTTGCTCTTCTCCATTTCTCATTGTTGGTATCATTACGGTTATGGGTCATTTATTCAGTTCAAATGGCGTTGAGAGAAACCTATTGAGAAAATATATTCATCGTTGTCAATAACGGATGTTATTGAAGATGTTGACAATGTGCTTGACAAATTCAAATTCAAAATCGGTCGTTTTCAGTTTTTCTGAAGTTGTAGTTGAAATCATTGACTTTTTTCAAATTTGTAAGTGAGCGCCAAATATGAGCGCTTAGGAGCGCCGCTCATTTTTGGATGGTAAGAGCTAGAGCGCCGCTTATATTTTTCACAAGCGCTGCCAGCCTTGTAAATGATACTGAGAAGCAAAATGTTACATTCCTCAACACAAAGTCGATAAACCTGAGCTTCGCAGTAAAATTATATTTTCATTCCAATAAAAATAAAGCAACTGACGCTATATTTTCTTTGTATCACGTTGACTCAATGACACACTTTTCCTAATACTTTAGCAACAAAATTTGTTGTTTTCAAGGAAATAATGAAATAAAAATTCATCGACATACACACACCTCCCAGAAACAATTTTCAAACACAAAAATCCACTGGTAACACTCCTGGTAATACTATTTTCAAACTTCGTGATATACGTGCAAAATGCAACCGAAAACCCCATAAAACATAAAACTCGGTAGTTTTTTTTTTCCAAATATGTCCTTCTACTGACTGCTCTATACATTTCAACGATTCTAATAAAGTTTCATTTTGTTTTCTACTCAAACTACAAATTTAATTTGGATTTATGTGAATTTTTGAACCGCAGTGGTGCAATAGTGAATTCTCTGAATCCCACGTCACCCAGTTTGGATGGAGTGTACTGTGTACGAAGATATGGTGAGCCTGATACGGTCCGTAGTGGTTATATGAAGTAGTTTTCCAAGGTATATTTATGCCAACCTCGATGAGTTTCATATGAACAAAATGGTAAACTTTTCATCGTCATTTATAATAATAATAAATATATTTGTTGCTCTTACATGGAAGGCATAAAATAATTCTAAACAAGATGATCAGAGAAAATGATTTGCTCACCCGAGTATTAAATCCGTACTACACAAGATAATAAATTCCTCTGAAATATTATAACTTATTTAATTAAACAGTGTACAGATATGCAAAGAAAAGGGAATGTATGAGTGGGTTCTTGGTTTATTTGGAGCTATAATGGAACGGCTGTGCTTTCAGTATAAGACTGACTTTGATTATTAGTTGGGTATCACTGTGGGGATTACGAACACTAAGCCATTGAACAAATCCGAAATATAAGCGATAATAATTGTTATTTGCGGTATGATGAGTTGGGATAATTAAAATTGATTTCAAGTTAAGTTATTTGCTAAGTTTTTAGAGTACTTTAACGGAGGGAGGAGGGAAAGGGATTTACAGTTTGGAGGTGGAATATAAAGTTTCAAGTATTGTTGAAATTGTTATCAAGGATTTGGAAACTACGAGACATTTATTTCATTTTATTGGAATATTTGATCGTACGAATTTGGAATAACGAGAGCTTTATTTTATGGTTAAAGTGCGAATGATTAACTGGTTGAAAATATTTTTATGATGTGATAAGGATTTATTACAGACAATCTCATATATAAAGTTATGTTTACATAAAATACCTTTCAAAAGGATTTTACTGCATGCGGCAGTATTTATTTATTTATCGTATGGATTTGATACAATTACAACAATGACGTATGTTCATCGTTCTTTAAATTTCTAAATGCGGCAGTGTTGATGTAGAGATAAACGGACTGTCCAAAATTTCGGAAAACCCAACCCGTATCCAAATTGTTTTCATTAACCATGTGCCTTACCATTATGATGGGCAACTGTTCGAGACTTTAAGATGAAGTGAATTATCATGGTCCCACGGTAGTAAGGGGCCGTGACGCAAGTCTTACACGCAAACAAATTCACAAGAAATTTTTTCGTAGACTAGTACAGGAACTATTTGACTTCCCCCCTGTGCGACGTACCTCCCGGAAAATATTGTTCCCGGAATCTACGCAAAATTTTAGGCCGAAATGCTTCTTTACTCATTAAAATTAGTTCAGCCAATCCGGAGATATGAATGTTATTTTATATGGAAATGGACCCAAATCGAATATTTTTAACTAGTCAATTTGGTAAACCTTTCTTTCTTTGTTTGTTTGTTTGTGGCAATTTTTTTAAATTTTGTAACGTTTTGTAATTTCATATAAGGTTTCATGAAATGTAGCCCGCACCTCTAGAACCATAGCAGTTAGGAAGTTACTTCCAGAGGTGAAGTTGTAGAGAATCAAATTTTAGCGAACACGTGTTTCAGGGTCTTGGGAAAATATATCCTTGGATACGGCAACTTCCAGAATTCAAAGGGATGATTCATATCTCTAGAACTATGGCAGTTAGAAAGTTGCTTCCAAAGACAACATTGTACAGATCTTAATTTCAGCGTTCACGTGTTTTGAGAAAATATGGCCGGGATAAAGCCAATGCTAGAGGGAGGGTTTCTCCAGCAGTTTTCAACTTTCATTAGGTTTTTTGATCCAATAAGGATTCCTAGGGTTTTGTGATGAAGGAGGCTTTCTCTAGCAATTTTAAACTTCAAAAATTTTTTGTAGATTTTGTAAATTTTAGGGCTCGGAACAGATCAGATCAATCTGATTTTTTTCATATTAATCTGAAATTTATCCAATCTGAATCTGATCTGAAAATTTTGATCTGATCTGATTCTGATCTGAAATCTGAAAAATTATATCAGATCTGATCTGATCTGATCTGAACTGATCTGAAATCTGTTTTAGTATTACTC
The DNA here is from genome assembly GCA_029228625.1 of Pseudolycoriella hygida. Lineage (NCBI taxonomy): Eukaryota > Metazoa > Arthropoda > Insecta > Diptera > Sciaridae > Pseudolycoriella > Pseudolycoriella hygida. The sequence goes on along the minus strand of CM055403.1, from coordinate 11,717,746 downwards.
ATAAACAGTGTTCTGCTGTACTATGTTTTAATGTGTACCCACAAGGTAAGTTGAAATATACAAAACATCTTATTTCATAAAAATTAATTCAAGTTTAAAATTTTGTTATGTTTACTCTACGAACGAATCAAAGTTGCCGCGTGCCAATTCATTCATGCTTCTTAGAAATAACTTTAGTTGTCGGTTAAAATTTTGTTTAGTATCGAGATTTAATTCGAGTTTTTCATCTTTATTGAGAACTTACAGGCGGCTTTAGGGAACAAATGTTTTGCCGATAATTGAATAATGTCATAGGAAGGACGTTCGTTTCCGTGAAATCCCACAAATTCAAGAAATTTGAGAATCACAAACTTTTACTATATCAAAACAAACACGTCGCATAAGATTTAACGACTACTCTGATTACACGTACGTTATGAGCCATTTACCAATCGCATCGCACACCGGTTATATCAACTTACCGAGTGGGTACACGTTAAAAGATTGAAACGCAATCTCCAATGCTTTAGTGTAATAAATTTGATAAAGTGATGATGTCGAATGAAAACGAGATGTGTACGTACGCGCGGGCGAAGCCCTAGCGAAAAGTACACATCGAGTGTGTATTGGGGTATTTTGAAAGAAATTTTTCTGTAATAGTGAGAGTGTGTTGACGCACATACCGCGAAAAGCAACTCTTCGCCCCAAGTAATGGGAAAATATGTTCCGTCTCAACCAATACAATCTAACGTATACAGAAAAAATGTTTTTATTATTCACAGTCGCAACAAAATATTTTTTTGAGCATACGGTGATAAATGGAGTGAATAGAATCAGATCAATCTGATCTGATCTGATCTGATCTGAAAAAAAATTAGCAGATCAGATTACGTTTGACCCCTATCTGATCTGATCTGAAAAGTTCAGATCGCGTTTTTTCAGATTCAGATCAGATCAGAACAAACCGTTCCGAGTCCTAGTAAATTTGTAGAGAGATCAACTTACAAAAGTACTGATATCCGCACAAAAAACCTCTTACAGAGAAGGTGTGATGCAAGTCTGCTTACAAAAGTTCTGAAACCAGAAAAGAGTGACGCATCAAGCTTCGATATGCAAAAAAAAATTAAAGCGAAGTTACGTTGTGTTTTTAAAAAATTGCGTCACAAATCCAAGACCCTACAACGAACTAATTTTTCCATGCTTTCAGTTTTCAAACAGCAAAAATTTGAGCTTTGCTTCTTTTTGCGAAGATTCTACTGCGCAAATTTAAATTTTTGTGTGTGAAAACTGAAAGCGCTGAAAAATTAGTTCGTTGTAGGGTCTGGCATTTGTGACGTAATTTTTAAAAAACACAACGTAACTTCGCTTTAATTTTTTTCGCATATCGAAGCTTGATACGTCACCCACCTCTGATTTCAGAACTTTAGTAATCGCTTTGAATTAGATGCTTAATGCGTCATTCTTTTCTGATTTCAGAACTTTTGTAAGCAAACATGAAGACTTGCGTCACACCTCCTCTGTAAGACGTTTTTTATGCGGATTATGCTCAATACATTACAGACTGTGTCTTTCTCGTGTATTGTCGGCGAATCTCAAGTGGTGACATCTATGTTTTTTCATAACTGAATTATCGTCTCAACATATAACTCTACTCCTTTTTCTCAAGTCACGTCATCCAAGACACAATCTATCAAGAGTTAACGTTTACAAGTTGATCGTGTTTGGCTAATTTTTATATGAAAAAATCGCGGTGCCACATTGTGTACTTTCATTGTAAATATTGCGTAATTTTGACACAACACAAAATACTTCTACCAATACGGCTATAACTAAGTTTATTTTGGTACAGATCCTGATAACAAAGACGTAAAGCCACGGGACACGCGACCAAATTTTTAAAAATTCTTAAGAATTGTCTCGCGGTACATTCAATATATCGGAACCAACCAATGTCGCAGTATGATCATGGTCACAAGACCCGAAGGCATTAGAAAAAATCAATTTAGTGTAGACGAATATGGCCAAGCCATTAAATAGCGTTATACTTAGTTCGGTCAAGCTTTGAGGATGCTCCTGTTGGATAATAGAAGTTGTGTTGCCGAGCCGAGCACGTGGAATAAAGAGTTCAACAAACATCTACCTTGATGGCACCCTCGTCGTTTTTTTCGAATTTTTGTGTTACCGCAATGAAAATATGATAATACCGAAAAATTTATGTCTTCTGAGTAAAAGATAATTTGAAATAAAGTTAAAGGATGATTGTTGACTTAATTTAGTTTCAGTTTCCCGCATCTTCCACGCGATTGCTTATTTCAACATCGAATCGCTTGAGTGCAAATACTCATTCGAGTTTCAACACAATCTATGCGATACATCCACAGATAGACAACTTTTTTTAATGATTCGTCATATAAAACCTTTACTCTGTGATTCAAATAGGATGAGTTACAAAGTACTTGGTATGGGGGTAAAAACTAAAAATATATGTGTCATCGGGTGAACAGCACGAACTCAAATTAACTTTTTAGTGTATTTCGGCTTACGAATCGAAATATTCAATGAGGTTGGTTTCGGGCTTAGGAAAACAATAAGCTTCACATAGAAAGTATGATAAGTGTCATTATTGTACGTACATCATCACATTCTCACGTGCTACAGTAAAACAACCTTTATAGTGGAGACGACGCGACACATCACAGGAAAAATAGAAGTGATCGCTGAGAAATAATATTTTGAGAATCCTGTTGGAATTGTCACTGATGATAACTTACACTCGTGAAAAACTGTAATAACACAATATGCTAGAATAACATGATCAATTTAAATATCTAGTAAACATAGATTTGACCATAAATACAGCGTTCTGTTCACAGAACAAATCACTCTCTAATAAACATTCAAAGTGTGAAAGGCTGAGTTTTATTAGGGGTTCGGAATGGAATCCGTGAAATTCCAGCAGGTTATAAGCCTAGACACATTGAAACTGTGGCAATTAATAAAAAGCCCTAATATGTGACTAGAAGGGGTGTCAATAACACTCGCTGTGTGATAAATTTTGAATGTGTTCTGCGGATGCACTGGCGGCAGTACGGGTGTCGCTTGATGCCAATGATAGTTGGCGAAACTGGGTGAGCAGTCAAATCTCACAAAGAACTGGATGGCCAGTCAATGCGGAAACTAAGATGACAAAATGCGATACTGGGTGAGCAGTCCAATCTCACAACGAGGCCTGAGGTGGCACACTACGATACTGGGTGAGCAGCAAATCTCACAAAGAGGTCAGAGTGACCAGAAATCAATGAAAAGAAGAGCTATGGAAAATGGAATATCGTCAAGCCGATGGCAGACGACAACAATTGTCGAGAGTTACGGCAGATGGCAAATAGTTAAGTCGATGGCAGACGGCAACTGAGGTCGAGAGTCACGACAAATGGCAAATAGTTGAGTCTATGGCACACGAGAACAATGGTCGAGATTCATGACAGATGGCAATTAGTTAAGTCGATGGCAGACGACAAAACAGTCAATAACAAATGATTGACGGATAGAAAAATGGTCAAATCAATGTCTGGTGAAGTCGACGGTTGGTCAACTGAAATCGATGGTTGGTCAAGTGAAGTCAAATGTTGGTCAAATGAAGTCGATGATCAAGTAAAGTTGATGGTCAAGTGAAATCGATGGTCAAATGAAGTCGATGGTCAAATGAAGTCGATGGTCAAATGAAGTCGATGATCAAATAAGGTTGATGGTCAAGTGAAGTCGACGGTTGATGAAATGAAATCGACGATAATTAAAGTGATTCCGGTGGTCAAGTGAAGTCGATGGTCAAGTGATGTCGATGGTCAAGTGAAATCGATGGTCAAGCGAAGTCAATGGTCGAGTAAAGTCTATGGTCAAGTGATGTCGGTTGTCAAGTGAAGTTGATGGTCAAGTGAAGTCGACGGTCAAGTAAAGTTGATGGCCAAGTGAAATCGATGGTCAAATGAAGTCGATGGTCAAATGAAGTCGATGATCAAATACGGTTGATGGTCAAGTGAAGTCGATGGTTGATGAAATAAAATCGACGATTATTAAAGTGATGCCGGTGGTCAAGTGAAGTCGATGGTCAAGTGATGTCGATGGTCAAGTGAAATCGATGGTCAAGCGAAGTCAATGGTCAAGTGAAGTCGATGGTCAAAAGATGTCGGTGGTCAAGTGAAGTTGATATTCAAGTGAAGTCGTTGGTCAAGTAAAGTTGATGGTCAGGTGAAATCGATGGTCAAATGAAGTCGACAGTCAAATGAAGTTGATGGTCAAATGAAGTCGATGATCAAATACGGTTGATGGTCAAGTGAATTCGATGGTTGATGAAATGAAATCGACGATTATTAAAGTGATGCCGGTGGTCAAGTGAAGTCGATGGTCAAGTGATGTCGATGGTCAAGTAAAGCCGATGGTCAAGTAAAGTCGATGGTCAAGTAAAGTCGATGGTCAAGTGAAATCGATGGTCAAGCGAAGTCAATGGTCGAGTAAAGTCGATGGTCAAGTGATGTCGGTTGTCAAGTGAAGTTGATGGTCAAGTGATGTCGATGGTCAAGTAAAGTCGATGGTCAAGTGAAATCGATGGTCAAGCAAAGTCAATGATCAAGTGAAGTCGATGGTCAAGTGATGTCGGTGGTCAAGTGAAAAACTGTAATAACACAATATGCTAGAATAATATGATTAATTTAAAGATCTAGTAAAGATAGATTTTACTACAAATACAGTGATCTGTTCACAGAACAAGTCACTCTCTAATAAACATTCAAAGTGTGAACAACTGAGTTTTATTTGGGGTCCGGAATGGAATCCGTGAAATTCCAACGCAGGAAAAGTGATTGCCGAAAAAGTAGAAATAAATCTGGGCTATCAAATTTTTTTCCCCCGACTCTTCATGTATAGTGACAGTGAATCGGTTTTTCTTCCGAATTTGGATTCCTATTTATTTCATTAAGAAATTCCAATGTTCATTTGATGTGTACTGCCTTCAATCACAGTGTGCGCAGCAGGACCTATTTTAGGGAATTTGGAATTGCCAAAATTACTACAACTTACTAAATTTTACAAAAAATCACCAAAAAATTGTTTGGTAAATTTTGGTAAGCTTAAGTAAATGTTGGTAATTTTAAATTCTTTAAAATAGGCCCTGGTGCACAAAATGGGTTTTTTTGAAAACTACAATAACAATAATTACCTGGGTGAACGATCGGTTTGTTCGTGTTGTCGATCTTGATCCTTGAGATACATTTTCTGTCCTACCGGTTGTCGAATAACTAACATGGCGTGTAAACCTGTTGGAGGTGGCGACCTGAAATTAGATTTCCTAGAATGAACAAACCTAATAAAATCTAAAACTCTAGATGTCAAGTGACTCGCTACCTCTATTATTGTCAAGTTAATATTTCAGTAAAACTTTAAAAATCCCTTTTTAATTTCATACAATATTCAAAACCAAATCACGATTATTATCAACTTTGGAGTTTTCAAAAATAAAAATGAATTTTTGAAAAAAAAACTTGGAATTTGCAATAGAATTTCAATTTTTAAAAAGTTTTACAGTTGCATTCAAAAAAATTGTTACACTTTTTCATTTTGGCCTCAGCTGGTCCTTTAATCCGTGCGAAGCAAAATCGGGAAAGCGTAACGATTATTTTGAATTAGATTTTAACATGATCAGTAAGCAGACTACAGTATTTCCAAAAAAAAAATTATTGAAAAGACTGAAGTTAAAAAAAAATAATTTTCGAAACAATTTTAAATTTGCGAGAGGCATTCGAATTTGACAGTGATGACTTTTTAATGAATCAGTTTGATGTGCTGTGTGAGTAAACGATACACACTTATGAAGAATTAAAAATTTACACATCAGATCATTCGCAGAGAAAAAAACTGTTAAATTTGAATTTTCGAAAAAATTTAGTTTCGAAATAAAATCCGAAATTTTGAAGCGTCGTGTCGTGTCATGTCGGACGGGAGCAACAAATTTCTCACTCGGATGAATTAATAGGCTCGACGCCAAATCGCGATACAACCATGAAGAGTCAGGTTGCACGATTAGTCTGTGAAACGAATAAAATTTGATTGTTCGGCATTCTTTGAAAATGCGCGTGCATAATTACTTATGCTGTAATACGAGCACTCATGTTACGAATAATGCAAGCCACAAAGAGCTACAAGTCTTTACGCCGAGTCGGCAATTTTGTTCATGCAATCTTTCGTGGTTTATTGAGCGGAATGAAAAAGTCAGTCTAGTTGAGGCAGTCGAGTTTAGAAAGTCAGTCAGTTGAGTTGTATTCGTAGAGCTCGGAGACTTGCCGGTGCAACTGGTCTCAAGACCGGGAGCACCGCAAGAAGACTTTAGAGCCATTCAAAATTAGTGAAGAATTTGGACTTGTGTTATATCCACAAATTGTAAAATAAAGTGTTGGAAAAATTACGCATACCTGTTGATTGATTTGTGAGAAGAGTAGCCCATACTACACCCATCTCAAAATGGTTCCCTGCTACGACACTGAGTCAACCCTCGAATCAGGCTCATCACATCGGAAACAGTTTGAATTTTCGATAAAATTATGAAATAAGAAAAAAGTAAAGAACAAAATTCTTCATATTTTGTAACATGACTGATGTTTATTTATATAATGTCGGAGATAAATTTTCAACAAAACGTTTTTGACCATATCTCCGAAAAAACTTGAGAAAAATCCCTTCGAATTCAGGGAAAATTAAATTTTGTCAGTTAGAAACGTTTTAATGCATCAATGCACCAAATAATGGATCATTGCATCACTGACGCAGTAAATATACTATCGTCTATGTAATAAAAAACAAGTGTGATGGACGGATGTATGTAAACGACGTTCGTGTGCGTGCATATGCATAATTCATGCATATGAATTCATGACTGTGATGTATTGACTAATTTACTTGGTCAATTGCACAACTAGAGCGGAGACGTTGAAATTACACAACAAGAAACTTACGCATGAATGTGATATTTGCAGGTTAAGTTACGTGGATACATGCCAGGGAAATTCGGTGATCGAATTCTGCACTCTCTGTAAGTGTAAAAAAATCAAATTTTAATTAAAATATTCAACTATTCAACGTACAAGAAATGAAATTCTTACCGTCTGTCACAGCCGTATACATTTTTGTTGCAATAGCTACCAGCTACATGATCCCCGGTCCATATACCCTCCTCAGTTCTACACATGTTCGTATATGAGTGGTAATTTGTTCAAATTGATTCAACATGTGCACAGGGGATTGTAAATGAAAAGAAATAAAGTAAATTTATTGGTTTTTGGTTTTAGCTTCATACATTCGTGCAATAACTAACACAAATAATGGCTATGAACGAAAAGCTAACTCGACTTCACCCCAGTAATTGATTTTACCTTAATTTCGCATCAGTTCTCTTTAGAAATTTGTAGGTCAATTTAAATGAAAAATTGTCTGTTAAGCCTTGTTGCTGGTAAAGCTTATAAATTTTCAGGGATACATTAATAGAAGAACTTTCACTGTAGTAAACATTATAACCCCAAGCTGTGCCACACCACCGACCATCCATTGGCGTAAAATCACGTTCAGATATTGTCATATATCCATCGGGACAGCCATCGCTTGTGTGAGATAAAAAACGCCCAACATTAAATTTATCAACGTTTATCTGGAAGAGAGAAATAAAATAAATTTCATTATTTTCGATCGGTGAAGTGATTCGTGGCGTGAAAAACACCAACACCATTTACATGCTCCAGTGTACATAACGTTAATCAAAATTATCATTCACACCATTCAGGTATTATGTTTGCTATTACGATTTGCAAAGGTTTCGCTTTTAATTCGTCTGTTCCCTTTTCGCAAGTACTTTTGTGCTGCATAACAATATGTTTTCAATGGGTAGAAAATTCATTTTTAAATTGTAGTGTTAGAGTTTTTAAAGCCTGCTTTGAATTTTCCGTATGTAACGCTCGCCATTGTAAGAATTTTATAATTAGCGTTTTGTCGGAAAAATGATAGTTTACATTTTGGCAAGTAATGAAATTCCATATAGAAAAGGATTTTTCGGGAAAATATTAAAGCATATGGAGTGATTCTTCCTTCAAACTGGAATGAGAAACCCTGGCAGTGAATCTTTTTGTATTTGGCGCTTCTTTTACGCAATTTCTCAGCAAGAAACTTGAATAGGAAGCAATAACAAAATGTGGCATTAGCATTGGAATCGTTTCTTTTCCACACAAACTATTGCATTGATGCATAATTTTCTGAAAAACGCTTCCTTGTGGGAAAATTCGGAAAAGTGAAATTTCCGCCACTCCGAGTTTCTTCCTCCTTACGACAGCCCACTGCCCCACTTCGTTCAAAGTATTTTTTCCTTAAAGCCAATTTGATTAGCTTTCAAATGATACCACGATGAATATTATAATTTTGGCGACTCTTAGAGTAAGTGTGTGTTGCGCGACAAAAGAATGAAAAGCGTGTGAAAACTATTAAAATTAGTTAAAAAAGATGAAGTTTTGGCCAAACTTGACCTCACTCTAGGAGTCGTCAAAATTATAATTTTCATCGTAAAACATAGAGATTGGTATCATTTGAAAATCAATGAAATGAACTTTAGGGCAAAAACACTTTTGACGACATGGGGACAGTGGGGTGCCGGAAGGCTCCTGAAATGGCGGAACTTTCACTTTTTCAGATTTTCCCACAAGGAAGCGTTTTTCAGAAAATTATCAAAAAAATATTTTTGGTGTTTACGCAATCAAAGCAATATTTTGTGTGGAAGGAGGAACGGTTCCCAAAAAAATTTTGCAAAATAAACTGCCAAATGTGGCAAGATCTCTGCTTCTAATAACAAATGTGATGATGAATTGTGATCGACTGTAGTGACTTTTTGTTTTATGTTCATTTAAACCGCAAAGTGTAAAACTACAATTTAAGACTTAACGTAGCGTCACTCGTAGCTCCCTTGAATTGTTTATTGACGTATTGGAGCTACATAAATTTATGTAAATTGGTCCGATTTGATGGAAATAAACTAAAACTAACTACTCGGTCACAGCTATCTTCACGTTGAACAAAATGTTATAATTAAGGTAGCTTTGTCATTAGCGTTGCATCGCGTTGCGCGATAAAAATCGCTCGCGTAAAGTTGGAATGTCACCCGTGTGGATTAAGTTCTATTTTGAATTATCTTATTTTCTCCACTCAAATACTATGAGAGTATGGCCTTTTGTTTACGTTTCGTCTAATGACAATTCTGGCGATAAAATTTTTATTTTCACACCTCTTGTTCTCCCCGGGAGCAAAATAGTAATTTAATCGATGTCCCACCGTAGACTTTGCATTGCATCATACATGTGCACTATCCGCAAATTATTCATTACATGTATGTTTAGGGCTCCCACTGGAAACTTCTCATTACATGCAATAACTGTTTTTTGACTCGTGCAGTTGCATACCTCGCCTTCGGCTTAGGATACAAACTCTACACTCTTCAAAACAGTTTTCAAAGCTTTTTCTCGTATTTACATTGAATACGTTAATTTGAATGTCACTTAGCAGTCACATTACTTATGGTGGCTACAATTCATCAGCAAATGGGTAACGAATTTCATCTCTTTCACTCTTTCAATGTGATTTATATTAACAGGAGACAAAACACATTCGTTCCCCAGGTGACATGACATGGTAGCGACAATGTATGGGTGACCGATGGAATTAGCCAAATATAAATAGTTACGTCCCTCTCAGTCGTGCACGTTTTTGCTTAACACACGAGAAGTTTTTTTCGACCTTCTGACTCTGCTGCATTTGAAACGATAATTCATCTCCTATTTAAGGAAATATTCATGAAAAACCACCTCCTATCGTATACTCTAATTTTGACCCTAGAACCACGCAATTGACTCCTACAAAAATTATTATGCCGTAAATTCAGACACAAATTTTGTCTAGATATGCAAAACAAAGTTTCACCGACCCTTGAAAAATCGGAAATTTCTTCGACTTTCCCAAGGAATCAATGTGACAGACTTTTTTTTCTAAACGGCTCAACCTAAACGGCTCAGCCTAAACTTTTTTCCCCTGAGAGGTACATATCTGCCATGATTTGAGTTCGAAGATGAGCAAAATCGGTCAGGTGGTTCCGGAGGTATGGTCGAAGAAGTGACCAAAAACATGGTTTTTCGAGGGTCAGCCTTTTGGCAAATATTTTAGCAAGTATAGCACGGAAATTGCTCATTTTGGTGTTAAATGAAAGCATTTGATGTCATAAAACTGGGGAAAAATTTTTGTGGAAATCTGGTCGGTGGTCTGGCCACTGATACCAATGGAACGAACAAAATTGAGTTTCTTGGCCATATACGAAAGTAGATGGTTTTTCGTCTATATTTGCTCGCCTATTCAAATATATATAATTAACTGTCAAGGACAAAGTTGTAGAGAACAAACAGAGAACAGAGTTTTAAGAAAAAATTGCATTATCCTGGAATGTGGCTACTTCTGCAATTCGACGGGATGATCCATATATCTAGAACTATGAAAGTTACAAAGTTGCAGAGAATAAAATTTTAGAGAACACGTGTTTCAGGTTTTTTAGGGAAAAATAATCGAATCCCGGGATAAAGCAACTTCTAGATTTGTCAAGTATGACACATATCTTTTAAATTACGGCAGTTTGAAGTACGCTTCTTGAGGCAAAGTTGGTAAAAATAACATTTTAGAGAAAATAGTTTCAGGATTTCTTGAAGAAACTACGTTGGTCCCCTTTTTGATGTGGTGCATGGGAGAACATTTAGGCCATCAAAATCAATGGTCTTAGACGTACTTCGGTAGGGCCTTTGACATTACCTTGGGTAATTTCTACAGATCTTTGAAATTATTATAGTTATTAAAGAGCACAAAATACGTTCGAGTCTTTTTGCAACATCTATTCGGATACGTACGGGTCTTTGCTTTTGTTTTGAACATAGATTAGGTCATTAAGTACCTTTTGGGGGAAAGAATTAGGAAGGTAGGTTGAAAGTCGGACAAACGGAAAGATTGACAATGATCTTTGCATATACATTCTAAATATCAGAGGTGAGCGGGTTACCCGAATGTATCGAAAAACCCGACCCGAACCCGATTCAATTCTATCGGGTTGACGAGTTACGGGTTTTTCAAAATCCAATCGGGTCGGGTTTGGGTCGGGCCGGGTTCGGGTCTTTTGTGCGATTTGGCATATCGTGTCCCAATCTACTCTTCAAATATGTCTCACATATTTATTCGGAACGATTATGGCCTTAGCTATCTTCTTCATGAAAATTTTGAGGAAGTACGGTAGATTTTTCATAGTCTTTCTGAAAATACTACCAAAATTTGAGTCTCAAGAGGTTCAGGTGGATTTGTGTCCGTATGGTCCCTTCAAATCTCGCATTATCATGATCGGAGTGTTGTTCTCGAAAGTAGAGATATCGTACAAAGTTTTAAGAACAATAGTTCATCCTGGAAAGTGTTTCCTCCAATCGAATCTCATTCTCAACCGAAACCCAAAATGTCAGTTTTCTCATTTTCAAAATTTGAAAAATCGATGTTCCTGAAGGCAAATCATATGGATTGATAAATACTAGGCCCGGAACTATGTTAGTCCCGGGACTTATTGAACGATGTGATATGAGGGTTATATCGAATTTATATGTGGTTTCCAAAACTGCTTTCCGTCGTTCGCTTCTTCACATTTTCAATATCCTTTCTTATGTGTTAGGTAATTTTCGCGGATAAGTCACTCTGCGCAAACACCCTTATTATCAATCAAATGCATTTTGCTCGTAAGAATGATGACAATAAGAACAATAACGCCCCCTTTCATATATTTTATGTACTAAGAATCTGCCAAAAAACCTCTTACAGAGGAGGTGTGACGCAAGTCTTCATTTCTGCTTACAAAAGTTGTGAAATCAGAAAAGGGTCACGTATTGAGCATCTAAGTTATAACGATTTTCCTCCAGTTACAAAAGTTCTGAAATCGGAAGAAGGTGGCGCATTCAGCTTCGATACGCAAGAAAATTAAAGCGAAGTTACGTTGTGTTGTTAAAAAATTGCGTCACAAATGCCAGACCCTACAACGAAATAATTTTTCTATGCTTTGAGTTTTTACACTGCAAAAATTTGACTTTTACTTCTTTTAGCGAAGATCATACTGTTCAAATTTAAATTTTTGAGTGTGAAAAATGTTGAAAAATTATTACGCTGGTGGGTCTGGCATTTGTGACGAAATTTTGCACCTTCTTATTCGACTATCAGAAGTGACAAATTTTCGAAACCATCGGTCGCGTACATAACAAAATATTTTTAGCGATTTTTTTTCATCTGGTTCAGTTTTTTGATTGTTATCGGGTTTTTGAAAACTGAATCGGGTCGGGTTCGGGTCGGGTCGGGTCGGGTCGGGTCAGGTTCGGGTCGGGTCGGGTCGGGTCAGGTTCGGGTCGGGTCGGGTCGGGTCGGGTCGGGTCGGGTCGGGTTCGGGTCGGCTTCGGGTAGGGTAGGTTCGGATCGGGTTTCAGTTTTTTCGGGCTACCGGGTTATCGGTTAATTGAATCGGTTCAAGTCATGTGAAGTTGAGTGTAGCGCCATCGTACGGCTTACCGGTGAAAGGCATTGTTGGGAGGTGCCGGTATTCTACTCCTACTAGTTTCGTTCCTAGTACATCTCATGGATGGCACTGGGTTTGTCGCACAGCTTACCACTGGCACAGTAAAAACTTTCCGGTAATGAAAGGATCTCAAATAGTAGAACCACAAAAAGTAGCGAAACTAGTAAATAATGATCTAGCCCCTAACCCTTCATGGTTTATTATATTATTATTATTATGGTATGACATGTTACAAACCCCGTAGTTAATCTTTGTGACCCTATTGTCAGCACGGCTAATAACGACATTTCTACATGGAGGCTCAAGCCGTGTTGGATCTTAAAGGACTTAATTTAAACAAAGTTAATCAAGTGTTAAGACTTTTAAGAAGTAAAACAAATTTAGCAAAGTGTCCGGGTAAAAACTAATTTACGCCGAACAAAACGATAAGTGGGAAAATTTAGCCAAAAGTCTGTAAAGGTGCAAATTGTAAAGACCAAAAAGGATTACTGGGCTAAATAGTGAAGGTTAAGTTGAGAAAGTAAAGCGAGACGATAAGTTAAGAAATGTCATTAAAAAGTCGAAAGTTCGAGATGTTTTGTATGGGACACTTGGTGGAAAAGAACAACAAGCAGATCGGTTGAAACAGATCAAAGACAGTTCAAGCAATTCAGTGAAGGTGAATAAAGTAACGTATGCAAATAGAAGCCAGTTGGTATATTAATAAATTCGAATTTATGGATAAATTTGTTGACGGTTTAACAACTCGAGAACTACCAAAGTTATTAAAAAACAGTCGTACAAAGTTAAAACCGATTTAGTGAAGAGGTTGAAGGATTCATTGGAACAAAAGATACAGAGAAATCACTCAGAGCCTCGCTCAGAGCCGAATTGGGGTATGACGAAAAAGACGACGTTTTCGAAGACTCAGTCGAGATGGCAACAAGCTTTGTTTTCAAGGACGTCGAAGATGCTCTCGGAGAATTTACTCGTGAAACAGTTAGGCCTGTGATTGAATGGATACGGCATTACAAAAACGTAGCGAAAACATGTGGTTGGAACAAAATGCAGATGTATTTGTATGCACGGAAGCTTTTATAAGAAAATCAGTTGAGACGGATACGACAGTTATCAACTATAAGTTACTGGTGGCAAAGTGGAAAGTGAGAAATAATTAACATTCGAGGACAAATGCTTTGTTAGGAAAGGGAGTGTATGAAAGGTACAGGGTATCGGCGTAATCGGTAACGTTGATGAGTTTAATCTTTTTTGTTTCACAGAATTGTTTCGAATAAAGTTCAATACGATTCTATTCTTGTTTGATACATCGACACGTTGACATCGTAATTATTTGGAATTGAATAAATTAGTTGATTTTAACTGAAGTCGTTGGAGTTTATTAAACGGAATAATTTATCCGTTTCTACATGGGTCCGGCTGTATATACGCTGGATCGAGTAAAAATTAAAATTGTGAACGAAAAATAAACTTACAGGAAAAATCAAGAAAATATCAAAAGTGGCTGCATTTTCATAACTCTTAAACCCGAAAAATTTAAAAATGTCCTGTCACGTTCCCCATTTTCCCTGTATTTTACATAAGCAGTTGACGATAACGATATGTCCATACAGCCATAAACAATAAAATAAGGTGAATGTTCTTGTCACAAGACGTGTTTTTATTTTGCGAATGGACAAAAATGTCGTAGCCATATCAGTAATAATAATTCTAATAATTTTTAATTTTATGTCAGTAACAGGCTTTATGGGAAACACCACATTTCCAACAAAGATTAATAAAAAAGAATTGTCCTTTTTCTGTTGTCCTACTGAAACCTTTTCAACGCTTAAACATACAACCATCATATAACATAACACCAAAAACCGTTGCCCAACCCCCTTTTCAACCACATCCTTCGCAAGTAACACAGAAAAGCATATTTCCGCGCTCGCAGTGTAAACCATTATATAAATTTCTTACTTGTATTATATCTCCATAAAGTCCACCGGGTGCTGTAAAGTTCAGATGACATACAAATGGGAACACTTTGGGCTTACGAATTTCAAGCTCATAGGTTTTTCCAGTTTCACCATACAACGTTCGGTTACAGGCTGCAAGAAAAATAAGTAAAAATTGTAAATAAAAAAAATGAAAAATTGTTTGTTAGAACAATTTTAGCTTTAACATCCAAAAATATTATGTACATGCTGGGATAATGCTGGGATTCTAAGGCACACGGAGGTGATTTCCTTTCCCATATAGATAGAACACGCACACAATGTAACATACGAGTTGTCGGATGTATGTGGATTGTAGTTATCTACACAAATTATATTGTTATACTTGCCATCCATAAAGTATGTCGGAGTTCATACAGCAGAACATATTTCGTTACGAGCGGTGCTTCGTTCAATGGCTTAAATTATTTTTTCGGTAACTTTCATTTTGTTTCAGCAACAAAGAGTTCATATTCTTGCTTGGTACAATGCTTTTTTTATAATTACACATAATTATAATCTGTTTCAAACGAACCATGAAAAAAAAAATTAAATGCTCAGCTATGGATAAAAATGAACCAATTAGGAAACTAAATGAAAATTTGCGGAAATTTATTTTTATTAATTACGGAAAAGTTAAATTCTACGAAACTTTAATGAATCGCCTTAAAACGTATGAATTCATGGTAAATAATGAAAGCTACATTTTTCGATCAACAGTAATTGGTTTTGCGTAGGTTTGAAAATAACGAGTACATGCTACATACGCTAGACCCGTACAAATACAAAGTCAATTACGAAATCCATTCCTATCTTCCCAAACATAACACTACGCTTTCAATCAAAAATCTTGGCAAAGTTCTCTTTCCGATTTTATCTCATAACCATCATCAAACTTTACTTATCGGTGCGATGTAAGGTGCTTAGTTTATGCTTAAACTTAGTCGTCAACGATAGAGTACTGTCCTTGTAGGTATTGGTCGCGCATTGGTCGTACACCGGGACTCAGTGCCTGTATTCGTGAAAACATTTTCTTGATTTTCATGAATTTTTGCGAATTTTCATGAATTTTCGCAAATTGTTGTGAATTTTCATAATTAACACAAGTTGTGCCAAAAACGTCTAAAATGTGTAACAGAAGTGTAAAATTCCTCATTTATTTCGAAATATCGGCAGAAAACAATTTCGAATGAAACATATGCAAAAACCCGTAGGTTTCAGAATATTGATATTGCACGTATACACGTCGCTTAGTGGGCAAAAAACTCAATGTTTCCAATTCTCTTAGAACTATCTGAATTGAACGACCCACAGAAAATACAGAAGATAATGTGTAAAACAAAACCGAAGTCCCGCTAAAAAGTGAGCTAGGACACTGCAACGACTCCCGAGAACCATGGTACAGGCAAAAATGTTCTTGCCAACATCCTCTACAACATATCAAAAAACGTACGCAATGGGCACCTACGTATCAGAATAGATGTCGTAAAAAGTCTCGAACGTATCTTAACTCTTAAGTGTATGAAATTATGTCCACATTTAATTGGATCGGAAATTGCCGAAAGGGCAATATGGCAAAACCCGTCTCCAAATCCATAAAAAAGCCCAACATTTAAACAAAGCCAAAAAAAATTTGAAAAAAAATTGTACTAGGGTGGCCGATCTTAGAACCGACCTAGAGCACTTAGGAGAAGCCTCCTGAGGCATACTTCCTCAAAATCGAACAATAAATTCCTTAAATTGTCGACCTATCGACTAAAATTTTTTTTTTTACATTGGAAGAGATTTACTGGAGTTATATACAAAAGGCCGAAAACCACTAAAGCGGTCCTAGCTCTGTGGTCCCTCGTCCAAAAATGCAATCTAAAACGCAAAAACCGCTTTTGTTGCTACATTTCATGGCAAAAATTTTTGAAGATTAGTTAAGAGACCGTCTAACGAAAACCTTGTCAAACCAAGGCAGCCTGGTACTGAAATTCTGACTACGCCAAATTGAATGAACTAGTAAAGTTAATAGTTTTTAGTAACACCATCGAAGTCGGCACCAGACTGCGTACTTGAGACCTTAAGCTGAGAATAAAGAAGGCAGCCTGGTGCTGAAATCGTACTTCGCTTACTTTGTCGGCGGCAGACCAAATTCTAGGAATGGCTTTATGATTTTTTCCTGCAATACGCCTTTCTCAAAATTTTATTCGCTAAATTCTTTTCCTAGTATTGTGACCTCAAATGCTTTAATCAGTACCGCTTTATCGAACAGTACAACTCAATAGCGTAGTGGTTAACACGTCTGCTTGCTTCTTAAGATCGAGTTGCCAGTGCGTTAATTCGAAACTCAACCGCAGACGGATTTGTTCCGATTGTTAGATTTGTAAACAAAACGAAGCTAATTGGATCGGTTCAAGTCGTGTGAAGTTAAGTATAGCGCCATTGTACGGCTCACCGGTGACAGGCGTTGTTGGGAGATGCCGGTATTCTACTCCTACTAGTTTTGCTCCTAGTACATCTCATATGTTTGTCGCACAGCTTACTACTGGCACAGTGAAAACATTGTGGTAATGAAAGAATCTCAAAAAAAAAGGAGTGAAACTAGTGAAGAATGATCTAGCCCCTAACCCTTCATGGGTTGTTAAGGCAGATTTTTATTATTATTATTATTATTAATTTTTAGAAGAAAGCGAGCGTGTATTTATGCCACACAAAAAAGGTGTACGGAGGCGGGAGTTAGTGGTTTATAAACAGAGACATTACTATGTCTTTGACACCCTTATAGAAGAATTCGTGCTAACGTAAAAGCAAGAAATAACATAACCAAAGACCCGTATCAAAATAGATGAAGAAACAAAACAGATTTTGCAAATAGATGCGAACGTACCAGAATTGTAAATTGTTGCAAACTTTGTAAGACTGTTAGAATTCGAATGTCTCACAGAAATTACCTAAGGTAATGTCGAAAACCGTACCGATTAAGTTATTTTTCTCAAAAACACTGAAACATTTTATTCTCTAGAACTTTACCTTTAACAGTAAATCTCCATATTGCATAGTTAAGCAATATATTTGCAAAAACCATCTGATTTCGTATATGACCAAGAAACTCAATTTCGTCCATTCCACTTGTCCCAATGCCCAGACCACTGACCCGATTTCCACAAAATATTTTTATAAGTTTTGTGATATCAAATGCTTTCATTTGACACCTAAATGAACAATTTCCTTGCTATAATTGCCGCTACATTTGCGAAAAAGTTTTACCGTCATTATACAATACATGTCTTCGGACACTTCTTCGACCATATCTCCAACCGATTTTGCTCATCTTTGAACTTGAATCATGGCAGGCATGTAGCTTTCAGAGAAAAAAGTTTAGCTTAATTTATTGAGCCGTTTAGAAAAAAAGTGGAGACGGAAGACCGAACGGATTATTTTTGCTGATTCGTCTACTATAGACGATCATAAATGTATCCTCCTACTCTTCAACTATTGAACTTCATGGAATTTGGGGAATAGGTAAACATTGCCTCCAATACATAAAAACTCCATTTTTTTTATACAAAGATATTTTGAGGAGTTGAAGGTTTCGAATAAACTACAAATATGTGTTTACTTGTTATGCTGTTTTCAACATTATCGACATTATCTCTTTTTGGACCCGTACGAAGGTCCTATACGTTTACTACAAACAATTTTAATGTAACATGGGGTAGATCGAGACGGGAGTTGGGGCGATGCATTGATTATCATCTAAATATGACGAATCAACAATAAAAAAAAGTGTCCGTCCGTCCGTCCGTTTTTCGCAAATATCTCAGCAAGTAAAGCACGGAAATTCCTCATTTTGGTGTCAAATTAAAGCATTTGATGTCACAAAACTGGAAAAAATTTTTTGTGGGAATCGGGTCAGGGGTCTGGGCACTGGGACCAATGGAATGGACGAAATTGAGATTCTTGGCCATATACGAAAACAGTCTATATTTCCTTAACTATGCAATATGGAGATTTACTCTCAAAGGCAAAGTTGTAGAGCATTAAAAATAAGCGAAAACGTGTTTCAGGGTTTTGGGAAAATATGGCCCAATAATGGTATATGGCCTCTTCCATAATTGGACAGTATGACCCGAATCTCTAGAACTATGAGAGTTGGAAAGTTGGTTGCAAGGGCGAAGTTGTAGAGAATTAAATTTAAGCGAACACGTGTTTCAGGGTTTTGGGAAAATATGGCCCAATACTGGTATATGGCCTCTTCCATAATTGGGCAGTATGACCCGAATCTCCAGAACTATGAGAGGTAGAAAGTTGCTTCCAAAGACAAAGTTGTAGGGAATAAATTTTAGAGAACACGTGTTTCAGGGTTTTAGGGGAAAATGACTTAGTCCTTGGATATAAGCTTTTCTAGATTTGAATGGTCTGAGACGCACTTCGGTAGGGCCTTTGACATTACCTTGGGTAATTTCTATGGATCTTTGAAATTCTTACAGTTATAGAAGAACAGAAAACGTTGTATTGTTTGCTTATTTGTATATTTAGGTACGTTCGAGTCACTTTGCCACATGTATTCTTTTTGCCACATCTATTCGGATACGTACGGGTCTTTGGTTATGTTTGTTGTTTCTTGTTACTTTTTAAGTATTTTTTGTAAATGTTTTTTTTTTGTTTTTTAACGAGGACTATGTATTCATAGTTACTCTTTTTTTTCTCATTTATTTAGTAGACAATAAAATTATTAACATCATCATCATCATCATCAATACAGGCACTGCCGGGACGAATGCTCGCCAGAAACTTACTTGAATCATTTATTGCGGGTGTGATTACAATCAAACAGGAAGTAAAAGCCTCGATTCAGACAACAAATGGCCACTTGAAATGCGATGTGTAGGCCCGTTTCTACTTTTTTCCTAAACGTATCGCTCTACACGATCCAGAACGCGAGATCGGTAAAAAACAAAACTTACGCATGGTCTTTCTCAATATTCTAAAAAAAATGCATGAAAGTTCATAGAAACAGTAACAAAAAGCAAGAAAAAATAACAGGAAAAATAGTTGAATGATGGTATGTGAGAACCTTAAATTCTATTTTGAAACCATTGTACATTCAAAAGAATTTTTCGAAAAAAATTATCATTTTCATGTTGGAATCACGGATATATTCCGATCCGGACCTCTAATAAAATACATCCTTTCAGTTTGAATATTTATTAGAAAGTGATTTGTTCTGTGAACAGAACGTTGTATTTATACTAAAGACTATGTCTACTAGATTTACATTTTAAATGTGTACTCCTTGCACACTTGATCAAAACATGTTTCTGGAGTGTAAGTTATTGTCAATTGATATTTCCAACACTCCCACTCAATTGACAAAAACTTATACAATTACAGTTCCAACACTCCCACTTAATTGGATAAGACCAATGACCGTCTGTATCGCTGTATTATTTACCATCAACCAATTTGACCTTTGAACGAACTGACAACAGCGAAAAATTGCAACCATCGACCACTATTCCAACCATTGAATTTTTTTGACCATAATTATCATCGATTCTTCAACATCGACTTGACCAACCATCGACTTGACCAACTATCGACATTACTTCACCATCGACTTGAATTTGACTATCTGACCAATGATCTTTAGACTACTGACGTTTTGACCAAATTACATTGACTGTCCATCAACTTTGATCCACCAAACGACAACTACTCTGACTTTTCGGACTTACAACAACCATTCAGTATTGTAGTGGGCCACCTCAGGCCTCGTTGTGAGATTGGACTGCTCACCCAGTTTCGTATTGACTGGTCACCCAGTTCATTGTGAGATTGGACTGCTCACCCAGTTTTCGCTTTGACTGGCCACCCAGTTCTTTGTGAGATTAAACTGCTCACCCAGTTTCGCATTGACTGGCCACCCAGTTCATTGTGAGATTGGACTGCTCACCCAGTTCTTTGCTGTTGCCACCAATGAAAATACATTTGTTGCGACCTTTATCATCAGCAACCACAATTGGCATTAAGCAACCATCGGCACCAAAACCTCTCTTCATCCACAGAACACATACTTCAATTGAATCCTACAGCGAGCGTTATTGACACCCCTTCCAGTACAAACTGGCGCTGCAGATTAATTGCCACAATAACAATTAATCATAGCGAGTGTTATTGACACCCCTTCTAGTCGCAGACTAGCGCTATAGATTAATTGCCACAGTTCCAATGTGTCTGGGCCCATAACCTGTTGGAATTTCACGGATTCCAATCCGGACCCCTAATAAAACTCAATGTTCATTGTTCACACTTTGAACGTTTATTAGATAGTGATTTGTTCTGTGAACAAAACGTTGTATTTATACTAAAGACTATGCCTACTAGATTTACATTTTGAATGTGTACTCCTTGCACACTTGATCAAAACATGTTTCTGGAGTGTAAGTTATTGTCAATTGATATTTCCAACATTTCAATTGTGAAATAATAGCTTTCACAACTATTTTCGTTTATAACCGAGTAAACGCACTAATGACCTCACTTAATTGGCCTGTTCTTGATGTCGTATGTTGTCCTATTGTTCTGTTGCCATTTTTGTAAAATGTTAAAGAAAAAATCACTCCCTAAAATGCCAATTCGAATAGGTTGGTAGGTAGGTTCGATTCTATGGTGCATACGCGTTGCTACGTGAGTATCATCCGTTTAAGGTCATCAACAGGTATTGATTTAAATGGACCAATTGTGGATCGAAGAATTCGCGAGGTCACTCTTATCGTCATTCTATGGCATGAAGACTCCATACCGAAGGTACACTAATAGTCTATAAACTTTGACGATGTAAAGTGTTATTGTAACAGACGTTCGTTTACTCAGACTCCCATTTTCCCTTTGCCACATTTCGTCGGTTTCTTCAGACCCCCTGCACCCTAAAATTAGACGTCATTTATGGACGGTCCCCTGGTTAGGGACTTGTATTTTTAGTAAAAGCTATTACTTTCTTGTGAGATTACCAATGTCATGCAAAAGAGAGAACGGCAGTTTACTTGACGAAATTACAAAATAGCTTTTTTTGAACTTTACAAAAATGCTACAAATTGTTAGGCTTTCGAAAAATCTACAACTACACTCCTAAAACTAGCTTCAAAATGTGGTATAAAATAATTTTCCCAAAATCAAATGGAATGACGAAATAATAATTCAGCCGATTGAAAAAAAATTGAATTGTTTCGAAGAAATACACAGAATAGCAGAAGTCAACAATTCAACATCAGTTATGGCCTGAATTCGTATTGATAGATAGTATGTTCTACAACAAAAAATTGCAATATCGATAATTTCATAAAGTGAAGATAATCAGACAGAAAATTTTGATCGATGAAAAATAATAATGGCATGAAAATGTTTTTCATACCGAATAGCGATTATTAGTTTAGATAAACATTTTCACGTGTATTTTCCAAATTGTAAAATTTTTGTTTTATGTTTACAATTTTTATTGAAAATGGAAATTGAATTAGTCATCATTGAAAGAAAATTATTTGCACAATTTTATCAATTCAAATTTTAGCAAATATTTTTGTTTTCCCGTGGGTGAACTTTTTCAAAGACTCGCGGGACGTAATTAGTTTCACTTAATTGATAATCAGACTTCCACGCAGGGACTATTTTCGCGAACTTCGCGATTTTCGAAAATTTCGGTTATTAAGTTGGTTAATGCGTGAACAACGTTTACACAATTAACAGCCAAAATCATTTATTAATGAAATTGATATTAAAAACATAGAAGGGACCCGTACGTATCAGAATAGATGCGGCAAACAGAGTTGATGTTACGAAAAGACTGGAACGTATTTAAGTAAATATTGCGTTCACATTAGACTGTATTGGAAATTGCCCGTAGGGCAATTTTGAAAAACCCGTCTGAAGTAACGGTGTAAAAAAATTCTCCGAACGCACAAAATTGACCTCCAAATAGAGAAAAATGTTCGCCTCAATTTTGTCTACAACATAGCAAAAACCTATTTTTTGGGCTAGGGCCGACCTAGGGCCTTAAGTAGAGGCCTCGGATACGTACTTCCATAGACAAAAATGTTTCCCTCAATTTGCTCTGCAACATAACAAAAAACACTTTTTTATGTTTGCAACATATATTCTGATGCGTA
>CM055403.1:11674986-11694486 GCA_029228625.1 Pseudolycoriella hygida | reverse complement strand
TGTTTTTTGGTATGTTGCAGAGCAAATTGAGGGAAACATTTTTGTCTATGGAAGTATGTATCCCAGGCCTCTATTTAAGGCCCTAGGTCGGGCCTAGCCCAAAAAATTGTTTTTTGCTATGTTGTAGACAAAATTGAGGAGAACATTTTTCTCTATTTGGAGGTCAATTTTGTGCGTTCGGAGAATTTTTTTACACCGTTACTTTGGACGGGTTTTTCAAAATTGCCCTACGGGCAATTTCCAATACAGTCTAATGTGAACGCAATATTTACTTAAATAAGTTTCAGTCTTTTCGTAACATCAACTCTGTTTGCCACATCTATTCTGATACGTACGGGTCCCTTTACAAATTTTTACGGAAATACGCAAGTAACCATTGGTCGAACAATTGAATTGTCATATATTATGGGAAATCATGAGCGGAGCGAGCGAAAAAAAATTTTCACTCAGTTTCGAAAAATTTAGTATTATTTATGGCGTTTCCATCTTTCCAAAATAATCTCATAACTTATTTTCACATGAAATTATCTTATTCTTTGTTCATATTATAAAATGTGAATGTGTACATCAACGGATTTTTAAAAACAAGCTACTCTACGTTTTGACGATAGAATTTCTCGTTTACTTCCCATATTTTACCGAAATCGTACACACTATTTATAAGAAAATTCTAACAGCTCAGGATATGTGACTGATAACCCGCCACTGTCGTCAAAATTGTCAAATATTTTTTCTTATGTAGAACCGAAAAATTTTAATAACGAAATGAAAACATTGAAATGAGATTGGAAAAGAATAGATAAGAATGATTGCGACGCAGGCGAAAATTTCAAGTATTGAAAACGATCATGACGTCAAGATTTATATTTTTCGAAACATTCACAACATTTAAGTTTTTCCATGAGGCTCTGAAGACGCTCAGGGGGGGCTGGCGTTTGATAACCTGTAACTATATGAGTATTCCTGAGTCTTCCCATATGTATATCAGAGCTAGAACTCAAGGATAACAAGTATTTTTATCACTTTTTTTTGCAGTCTCTTCTGGATATGAAGAAAGACTGAGGCGCCTAGTTGTCAGTTCCTAGATTTCCATCAATCCACAAGGTCGATCTTCTTCCCAGTCCTAAAACTCAGGGATAAGAAGTACTTTTATCAGTTTTTTTGAGCTATTTTCTGTATTTGAGGAAAGCTGTGGGTCTCTATAGGCCAGTTCTCAGAATTAAATCTCTTCTACAGGTCGTTGATTTTTTAATTACACTACTGTGCTTATAAATTTACTTGTTATCAAGTTTCAGCTGTTTTCAAGGCCTGCCATAGAAAAAATACGTTGCCAATCTCATGACTGGCAGCTTCTCTCACTAAAATTTTACGCTTCCATCATATTTCGTCAACATAAAATGAGATTATTGGTCAGTAGACAAAAACGTTGTTATATGCTGTAAGGTACCAAAAAAATATTCAAACAGTTCTCAAAAACAATTTCAGAACATCGTTTTGCTACTGTGACGTGCAATTAGCCACTCCAAATCATTTAGCCAGACCAGATTAAAATTCCGAACTTTAATAGTTGTCGCGGTCAATTTAACTCTTTTAGAATCCATCCGCAAATTTAGTTCATTAATAACCGACCCCTTCGCCATGTGTGGTTTTCTCGTATTACACAAAATTGTCCAATAGCCGCAAATAATTTAACTGAATAACGTAATAATCAATACATTCATTTTAGAATAATTTATAAGCAGCTTAATTAGACCCGGTGGTTGATAATACATCAACGGCATTATTTACGATAACATTTATGCAATGTAACATGAAAGCCACGCATCGCAAATAGAATGTGCGAATAAATATTTCAATAATGTGGGTCAACATAATTACACAATTTTATGATATTCTATTTTTCATGGTTTATGTTTTATGGCATTTATTCGTGGCATATGGAACCATCTATTTCTAATTATGTGCAAGCATAAAAGCTTTACGATATTCCACTGCTATTGTTTTCACAGCCGAGCGGCCGTTGCAAATCGAGTACCAATTTTTTCCGCTTCAAAACTTTCAATAAAATAAAATCGAATGTTCTGTTTCCACAATTATTGAAAAATAAATTGACCGGTCGAAATTTCATAATAATTCCATTTTTATCGTTTATAGGGTTTTATAGGATTTGTATAGAAAGAATTTTGTTCCCGGTTTATAGCGACACGAAAAGGTGACTTTAATTTTCCTCCCTTACATGCGCCGCGTCGACAGTTCATGAAACTCTCGCAAAATAACAAAAATTAAGGTAACAAATTGTGAGTTGACCACCAGAAAAACGAATATTGTGTTGTCTGAGTAAATTTGTATGGGAAAAAGATTGGACAACTCAAGGTTTATAGAATGGTGAGTTGTCCAATGACGTTTCATATCTTGGACAACTCACAATTTTGAAATTTATACGAAACTGTACAACTCACGATACCCACGGACAACTCTCAATTTACATTAATTAATTTTAATTAGATAAAACAAATAAATTAATTAAATTTATGTTAATTAGATAGCCAAAAGTCAAATCTTATAGTGGAAAGTGATGGTTCTTTACTAAGTTTCAAAACTATCAAAAGAATTAAGTCGAAAGTTGAAGATTGTCAAAGGACAACTCACCATTTTTTACCTTATTAATTAAATACGCGCGTGGACGAATAGCAAATATCATAGAATTTCACCAAAAATTGGACGAATTCAGAGCTTGAAGTGAGATGTCAAAAGCATAGCCGACCTAGCGATCAATAGGTGAATACAATAAAAAAGGCGCTGTACTCTACGTGAAACAATGTCAAACTACATGTATTTCGGAATTGGGAATTAGCAAAAATTAGGCCAAGAAATGAAAGATTTCCGGTGTGTGATAGGAGATTTCAACACAACAAAGGCATATGAGATACAACAGAAATACACTTCGTTGATTTAAAGTTTGTTTTACTGTGGCAAGCGAGAATATGTTTGTGTACATATCAAGCAATAATCATTATACTTATTATGTGATAATCATTAGTCGTTATGCACCCCGCATGCGGCAAAATAACTTATATTTCTGTAAGAAACTTGCCTTTCATAAGAAAGTGGACACTTTATATGATTCTCTCAGTAATTCAATGTTATTGTGAAAATGACAGACATAGTAGGTTGTCCAGTTTCATACGAATTTGTCCAGTTTCATACGAATAGGTCCCATAAGAAACTGGACACTTTATATGATTCTCTCAGTAATTCAATGTTAGTGTGAAAATGACAGACATAGTAGGTTGTCCAGATGTTAGTGTGAAAATGACAGACATAGTAGGTTGTCCAGTTTCATACGAATAGGTCCTGTATGATTGCATATCTAGCTCTTAGTATATTCCTAGGAGGGGAAATAATGAGCGAATGAATGAATATGTGAGTGACGTCATCGTTCTGGCAATCGAAAACCGAAACTACCCAATATAATGAAGCTTAGACAATTGGAACATTACGATCTGGGTTCTTTAACGAGGTCCACTCATAAATGTCCATTCTTTGTCCTGGATACTATTTCCTTATGTATTCAATTCTCCTTAGTTTCCGTTAATAGCATGGTTCAAAACTAGAGCATTTTATGACATGCACTCATTTTTTGTTCATTTAATGTTAGAATTTGAATAAAACCCGCTTGTACTTTATGCACATTTCAGGGAGTCACCTAACTAGATAGTGGGGTGTGCTTTATTGGGAAAATGTAGCGTTCCTTTTGCCGTTGCCGTATGCACAGAAGCGAATTTCTATTGAATTTTCAATAAATGTTAAAGTTTCAAATTACATTGGCATAATCTCATATTGAATTGCACATTGACAAATTTTTCCAGGATTACTTCGAAGCTACATTGCCGTTTTGGGACCATTTAAAATGTATTGAATTGGCGAATGCATCGAACATCTGTAAATATTTATCAAAAAGATTCCACATCGAAGAGATGCTAATAAAACCTTTTGGTGTGTTGAAACATTTAATATTAAACTGAACGATTTTTAGACAGTTAAGAAAATTTATTATTGCATCGACGAGACACATTTCCACTTCAATTTTAGTTTTTTTAGTTTTAAGCATGAATTAATTCAACTCAAAGGAATAACCGACCCAGACCCTACGTGGTTGTGACTATTAATGACTTAATTTTATGTAGCATGTGTTAAGATTTGCGAGGTTAAAGTATAGTTATTTGTTAACCAAGCAAAGGACGAAATTAAACTCTAAGGCAATTTATTATGACAAAAACCATAGGTTACAAAAGAATGATTATTGCGCCAATTATGATAACATATTATCTTAGCGTGTTGATGAAGTAAATGCGCACCATAGAGTGGCTTGATTTCCCATGTTCACTCATTAAAATTGGGAGAATATATTTCACATATAAAAAATAATAAATTACCAATATATGAATACCGATATAAAATAATAAGTTACCGATAGAAAAGTACAAAGTACCGATAAATTTTCATAACATTTGTCGGTAATCGTTGCTTGCAATTGGTACTTTAATATTTTCTATGGGTAATTTACTATTTTCTCTGGGTATTCTATTATCTTCTATTGGTAATTTTTTATTTCCTATCAATAGTTTATTATTTTCCACCGGTTCTCATTTATTTTTTTTAATGCAACGCACATTTTCGAAGCTGCCTTTGTATGATATGCTGAGAGTTGGCAAGAATTCGTACAGTTCAATAGAAAATACAATAAAAAATGGGGAGGTAATTACGAAAGGTCTACCCAAAACGGGTGAAATCATGGGTGCGCGGTAGCAATGCACCCGTGACGCAGGTCCAAATACGAACGAAAAAGAAAGAAAATGTTTTCCCGTCAAAAATCTCGAAAATTAAAATCCCGAATGCAAAAATCCGGAAAATCCAAAATCCCGAACATCAAGAATCCCGAATGTACAAAAATCCCGAATGATAACGAAAATTGTGAAATATTAAAAATCCTGATAGATACGCCTGCGGCGGGCTTATTTTTTACGCTGGCTTTTTTTACGCCTTACAGGCGGCCTAACATGCATGGGACTCTGCCACTTAGACCCCGCAAGGGGGGCTATACCCCCATTGACCCCTCACAGCGGGGGCTACCGCCCCTCGACCCCGCCTTTTTTTCTTTTTCCACCTTCGCTGAGACGCAGCTCAAGTTTTGATTGTTATTTTGTGAATTGCAGATTTTCTGGATTTTTGTTATTCGGGATTTTGAATTTTCGGGATTTTTGTATTCGGGATTTGTGCTTTCGGGATTTTAATTTTCGGGATTTTTGACAGCCACCATTGAAATCGGTACGGTGGACTTTAAGAAAATGACTATTTTCAATACAAAGTGCATTTTCAAAGAATCCAAAGTTAATGAAAACATCCTACGTTAGTTAGTTACTTAGTTATTGGTTTCCATTGGCACTATGAAAAACTACTTTTTTGGCTCGTGCTCCAAAACGGCTCGATAACTTTTCTTAAAATTTTGTAGGGGACTTTCGGGTGGGTATTCTACGCTATATGAGATTAAAAAAAGACGGGGGGGGGGGGTTTAAGCGCCAGGGCTCTTCTCGTCATATAAAGCCCATATGTGTGTGTTTGTGTGTATAATGCGTTTGGTAGCACATTTTGTATGAGACAAGATTGGATGTTCGAGGTAGAGGTTTGCTGTCAAAAGGAAAGTTGTCGGTTTGAGTGTGTAGTGTATCGGGGTGACCGCTAAAATGGCGGAATATAGGCGGGACTCAGAAAAAAACTTTTGATATGTTGTAAAGGAAGTTGTGGAAATCATTTTCCCACATGGAAGTAGTAGCCGCCGCTCAAAAAAACTTATGATATGTTGTAGAGGAAGTTGTGAAGATTATTTTCGCTCATGGAAGTAGTAGCCGCCGATCTTTGGTTTGGCGGCGGCGGCTCGAAAAAAAATGGATATATAATTGGCCAAATACAATTTTTCTACTTCCAAAAGAAATGATATCACAACAAAAACATTGGGATGTGAAAAATTGTTACGTTGGGAGGGTCCACCATTTGTGACGCATTTTTTTCAATCAAATGTGAAAATATTTCAAAGGAATTTTTTGCGTTGCGAAGCTGTAAGCGTCACCCAAGTTGATATCAGTTGTTTTAGAAGAAAGGACGAGGACTTGCGTCCGTCGCATTTCCCTTTTAAAAAGGGTTTTTACTGTGATAATTCTAATTGCGAGTTACGGAACGGTATTGAGGAGTTCGGGGTGAAGATAGGAAAGCCTTCTTAACCTGTAATTCTCAAATGCTTTTGTCTACAGTGTTGTAAAGTGCCATATGATCATAGTTACGGCCCTGATGCGATGGTTGCCAAAGAGTTTCTTAAATGCATAAGTAGATTTAACCAGATATACAAGTTGGGACACCATCTCCTTGGCGGGTCATAGACAAGGCACCGATTGGCTTGCCTCTCACTCCACTAAATATATCTATGAACCCTTGAAGCGTAGAATTTTGGATATGAATATGAGTCATTCAATCAAATGCCGTATCTAGTGTTTCAAATATTAAGTGTCTTTGCTATCTCCGATATAATCCACTATTCCATCTGATATTCTCTACTCATTCATAAAACATCAAACTTTATTAACAAAAATTGATTAGTCGACTCAGCAGAAATTTAACCTAAATGGACAAAATGATTTGATTTTTGCTCGTTTCTTTTTTCCCACAGATTGTTTATTAAAGACAAACAGGATACTTTTTTACAAAATTCGATGAATGTAATTTCGATGCCGAATGTGTAAAGATTACATAATATCGAAATACCACACCTTTCGATTTCTGCTTATGAAGAAATTATTGAATTATCAAGGTATGGTTTTCCTAGTGGTTTTCGATATCAATTTGGATTTTAAATCACGTTGGTTGCAGAATTTATTTGTTTTCGGTTTCTTACTTATATTTCTTATATATTCTACCTTCGCATGTGAATTCACGAGGAATGGGAATATATATTTAGTTTGATTTATACAGCTTTTGATATCCAGATGTCAACGGCAAATTGAAGTAAATGTATCATGTCAATTTATTTTTCTGACAGCCCGAGACGTACGCTAACGGACTATTAATATAGAAATTTTCCCGGGCTAAGGAAGAAAAACAAACAAACAAATAAAAAGATTGTGCGGATTTGTTGGTTACATACACACAGATTACATACATCTACGCTGTCGCATTGCATGGCTTTAGTGGGATTGACACATACAACCAACCATGAACAAAATTCAATTAAATAATTCGGTACGGGTAAATAACACTGTAAATCATATTATTTCATTATCCTGCAGTGATACAATCATTTACTTTGTAAATAAAAAATATTATTTCCATGACCGAAATATTGTTTGAGGATAAATTTATCATACAATTCAACATTGATTTTAAAAAATTCTGCAAAATATTAAATCAATAACCAGAAAGCACAAAAATGTAAAAATTTAAAATGTAAATTAAAACAAGCTAACAGAATTGAAGTTTAATTGGTATTTGATTGAGAAACCATGAAATCAGGTTTATAGCAACACAACTCTCAAACGAATAAGCCGATAGAAACAGAAGAGGATTGAGGTTTGAGGTTTTCAAAAAAAACGTCAGCGCCCCTTGACGAGAAAGTTCAAAACAATATTTAGAGTAAACACATTTTTCGCTGCGTTCGAATTAGACTATGATTAGACTATGGTTCGGAAACTAAATTTGAAAAATACAAATTCATTGAAAATCTTGGACATATTTTCACTTCGTTGCTCTTATCTCAACCAATTTCGTTATAATAAGGTTACTATAACAGTAAGTAGAGTGAATTGAACCGAGATAGTGCAGACATGGATGATTATACGAGATTCGATCGCAGCGCTGTGGTGGCCAACCGTGTTTTTCTTTAGTTTTTAGGGCTCGTCCATTAATCCTGTCAGAACTGAGAGAGGAGGGTGATATGATTTGATATGATATGTGTGCTATAAGGGGGGAGCATGGATTATGGTCCTTAGATGCCGAATCAGCATAAACATATTTGGGATGGAAGATGGGCGTTTTTTTATTGGATAGATAAATGAGTGGGTAACATTTTATGGAAGAATATTTTTTGAATTTGGGTCGGTGAATCTAGCTGGAGCTCTAGGAATAGGGGCCGACTAGGGCCCTTCGTGTTTTATGTAAATAAATCGAGTAAATTCCATCTGATTTTCGTGATTCTTTTTCCATTTGTAAAGTAATCAAAGCGTTACAGTACTTAAGAAAAAATTTGGTCTCTTCTTATTGTCCTAGGTCAGTCATAGGGTCCGCTCGAAAGAAAATTAAATAGAACACTTTTGCCCATGGAAGTACGAATGCAAGGGCTCTACTTAGGGCACACTTAGAGTTTTTGCTATTTTGTAGAGAAAATTGATGAGAACATTTTCACCCATGGAAGTATGAGCGTAAGTGCTCTTCCTAGTGCCCTAAGTCGGTACTGAAACATTTTTTTAAAATTTAATTTTTTTCCTTTATATTGGGGAACGACGACGACGTTAAAAGTTAATCGGTTCTTAAAAGTTAATTTCTTAACTTTTTGACATTCCAAACAACTCTGTTGAAACCATTGAAAAACCTATTTAGACTCGTACGAATAACGTAGTGCTTCGAAAAGGGGTCTATTGCGTTTACTACGACGTTTGTAAACAGTCGAATTTCGACCCGGGAGTAGGGGGGAGCATCGATCATGGTCCTTAGATGACGAATCAACAACGGAAAAAAATGTTCGTCCGTCCGTCAACACGATAACTCAAGTAAAACTCAACCGATTTTCAAAAACTTTTTTTTCCCTGAAAGGTAATCAAAATATATTTTATGGGATTGAACCTGATCATTGTCGGCGCGAGGGCCGCTGAGCTAGGGTCGTTTAAGTGGTTTTTGGTCTTTTGTACATAACTCGAGTAAACCTTTTCCGATTATCATATTTTTTTTTGTTTGAAAGACTTGGGTATAGCCGACCATTTATGGAAGAAACTTTTTTGAATTTGAGTCCTTGGCCTTAGCTAGGGCACTAAAAACAAGTATCTGCTAGGGTTCTATGAGTTTTTTGAACATAACTCGAGTAAATCTTTACCGATTTTCAAAATTTTTTTTTGTTTGAAAGATCTGGGCATGACCCACAATTTATAAAAGAAACTTTTGCCTGTGCTTAGGGCTCAAGTGGGCCTCATGTCGGTCATAAGGTCGGCCCTAACCAAAAAATGGTTTTTTGCTATGTTATAGAGAAAATTGAGGAGAACATTTTTCTCTATTTGGGGATCAATTTTGTGCTTTCGGGAAGGTTTTTTTACACCGTTTCTTCGGAAGGGTTTTTCAATATTGCCCTATCGGCAATTTCCAAATACAATTTAACGTGGACGTAATTTCATACACTTAAGAGTTAGGTCAATATTTACTTAAATACGTTCGAGTCTTTTCGTAACATCATCTTTGTTTGCCGCATCTATTCTGAATCACATATTCATATGTTTTTTTGATAATTTTTAGCTGAAAATTAGCATTGAACTCAAATATTATTAATGAAATCCGTAGATCTGATGCTTCCCTAGGCACAATTCAAAGACAAACACGAACTCATAGACTTTTGGGTTAAATCCATCAAAGCACGTGTTTGTTGGTGAAATGTGGTTAATAATCATAAACAATTTTATCCAACTATCTGCCAATCGCTTGGCAAACATACGTTCTACGGATTCCATTATTAATAAAAAAATAGGTTTTTTAATGGTTTTGACAGAGTTATTTGGAATGTCGAAGAGTTAAGAAATTAACTTTGAAGGGCTGATTAAATTTTAACGTGGTCGTCGTGAGTTTCCCCATTGTTTTTTCGAAAAAGTTTTTTTTAAAGTGTTAAGGTGGCTCAATCTTTGCTGCAGTTTTTTGAGATAGTAAAGTATAATGTGAAAGAGAGAGATTAGTGGGATAAGAAACAAAGTTGATAGATTGTGCAAGTATGGTGGCTAATGCTCGTGGCTCATTGTCGGCGGGTTTTCCAAAATTGCCATTTACCAATGGACCTTAACATTGGCCTAACATTTCCTTTGTGAACGTCAGATTTTGATCGAAATCTGTTATTTGTTGGGGCTCATTCACAAATGACGTCACACTATGTTATGGAATTTTTTAACACCCCCCCCCCCCACTTTCACATAGAAAAAGTGTTCAAAACGTTCTACATTTCCATATAAAATTCAACATCTTCACGCTTTCTTTGGTAACCGCCCCACCTAACCCCCCTCCCCCCTTCATAGAGTACATCGTCACTTGTGAACAGCTCCTTTTCGTATCTCCAGCTGCAAATCATGTTTTAAGGCAGTTATATAGACTTCTTTAGTTGAAAACAGCCAAGAAAAAGGGCCAAAAATCTACCTTTCTTACAAAAGTTGTTCCAGGCTAGTGCAACAGCCTTAAACCGGGGAAGTTTTTGCGTGGTGTACTAGAACACCTCATACTCAGTTTTTCAGTTCATCGCTGCTTCAAGCAGTAAAGCGTCCCCGAAGTTTTTATCTAAAATGACAAATAATTTCGGAGTGATTACTCACTCAATATGTGACCACGCTGATATACACATGGTCTTGCGACAAAGTTGTACTGAAGAAGCGTAAACGTCCCAATCAGCCAAACTTTTTGTCGTGGATTGTTAAAGTATAGAATGGATAGAAACATGTCTGCTATAAAAGCGACGAATCTATGCCACATTTCTAAATTAACGCTAAATTTTGATCTATTTCTGAGAAAATCGCCCGAAGTATTTGAAAAATTGCAAGATCAAAGAAACATTGACCGAATTGAAAGAATTATCATGATGCACCATAGAAGTGAAGTTCAATTTGGCCACATGTGAATATGTTCGGCGTATGTATCACTACACTTCTACAGTTAGTATCACTAAAAATCCGGAGGCTACTAAATCCGGACGCTCCTCTGGGTTTTGATACCTTTCTATTTTGACGCCTCCGAATTTTTCGTCCGGATTTTGTCCCCTCCGTAGTTTGTGCCTTCGGATTTTGCAGAGGAGCCAAAAATTATAGTCGGGTCGACCACAATACTCCTATTATATACCTCTCTTTTTGCATGAAACTCGACTATAACATTGTCATTATGCCCCAAATTTCAGATCAAGAAGTAAAACAGAAACAAGCTGACTGTATATAAATGCTAATTAGCTAATTATATGCTCCAATGATATAAAAGACTCCCGGGTCGAAATTCGACCGAACAAACGTCTTAGGTTTTATCCATAATACTAGATCATGCAACTCTTTCCGAAAGCCGATTGCGTGGTATACATAATCCAAATCGTCAAAGTAAACACCCTACGCTATTTTATCTGCCGAAAACAGGAATATCGAGATAAACAATTTTGCCCTAAAGGGATAAATGCGAGATTATCGTATGTTACGCAAAACCTTTTTTCTAAAAACTTGCAAAAGCAGCACATTTACACTTAGTTTTCATGCTTTCAAAGCTGGTTTTCGTTATTTTTGTGTAGTTGCTGTTGAATGGTTTGAAGTATGTAATTTATGGATTTCCCCTTCTTCATTGATAGGTTGAAAACTGGATTGATTCATAAAAATACATAATGACAATGATCGTTTTCCATCAACAGGTTAAAGTTGTATTCATTCATACCAGATTTTCATCACAAATACATATTTAACAACTTTCATATATCCGAACTAAAAATGATGCTAAAACATGTACAAACTGTTCAAGGACTCTTCAGCGCTACAAAAAGCAGAAAAAAAACCTTAACACGGAATTTTTATTAGCTTTTTGCATATAAAAAGTCCGATGTACGTTGATCATGGCTTTAATGTAGCAAAAAACCTTTTTTTGTTTGCCATAAATTCTCACTTTGCCGATATCGATTGCTATAAATCTCCCTGTGGATGGGATAATAAAGTAACACAGTATTGAAAATATAACCATACAAGGTCGACTATAAACTTCTAGTAGAGTTGAAACGTTAATTTCTCAAAACTTTTCGATTACTTTGTTCTCCAATCGTCTAAATCACAAGCTACGCAACTTCGAAAGCTTTAAATCAATAAGACCTGGACAACAATGCACCAACTTTGTAATCTTTTGAGCAAACAAAAATTGCAAACAATTAAAGCAATAGTTGTTGTTGGAACGTAGATATACATTGGTATTTAAGAAAATAAAATAAAATTCTGAGTTGTGCAAACTAAGAGAAAAGTCTATTACGCTTTTCATTGTTTGTAGCTATTTTAATGTAAACACGGGCAACACGTTCGCAGAAACGTGTTGTAATTTAGCTTCTTAAAAGTAAAGTACTACAAATGTTGTAACAATATAACATGCCATATACGTTTGCAGGTACGACATGCACAAGGGTAAGTCACTTAATCAAAAAATGAATTAGGGACCATTCATAAAATGAGGATGCTCAAAATGACGAATTTCAGACCCTCCCCCTACTCGCGTTCAAAAATGTGTGAAAATCTGTTTTCTAAATGTACACAGCACGTCGGCTCATGACAAAATATACAAAATTTCATGAAGGTCATCCACGCTTTTAGTACTTCAACGGCTTATGTCTAAGTACAGGTTTTCATGACACAATGCAAAGTCTGTCAAACTAAATATGCGATGACGGCATGTTTTCTCCATTCTATACTCTCCTTGGGTTTACAAATTTTACGTAATAAAAGTGTTAGTGATGGCGTTTAAATACTGCTGCAAAATCGTAAACCCAACAGAGAAAACATGCTGTGGTTGCATTAAAATAACTGTACTTTGACATAAGCCGTTGACGCATTAAAGGGGAATGTTTAAGTACTTTCACTAAATCAAACTAAGGTGGTACCGTCCTAAGACAAGTTGTATTTTCGATACTTTCTTTATTACATGCATGTATGACAACTTTGAGATGAGGTCAATTGACCTCTTCTACAGAACAGCTGGAAGAATTTTCGTCTCATGTTATGTTTGTAAACAGGACACATATTTTCGTATGTAGTATAATATACAGATTTCGAGTGTAGCAGTAAACGACATCGATATGTCAAGTAAAAGTCATTCTACACCTGCAATCTCAGTGTCTTTTACAATTTTTTCGGGTGTACGTTACGGGTGCATTATTGTGTGCACAGAATTTTAAACCTCGTTTCGCTTTCGTTTTTTTCATCCAGAAAGAAAGAGACAGAGTGTCAAAGTGGCAGCATAAGTCAACTTTTTAATTTGTAGAATTTTAGATGAAATTTCTACGGGAACGGTATGTTGTTAATCTCTTTTATATGTATGCCGTTGAGGAAAGAGAATATTACATGAAAGTCACCCGTGTTTAGTAAATATATATTAAGTGCAAGAAAAGTATTGAAAATTGTATGTAACGTTGAATTGAACGGATTTGAAAGATCTCCCGAGATTTCTGAAAATTACTCAACGATGCTTCGTAATTGGTAATATGAATTGAATATAGACAAAAACAGATGCAAACATTAGATGTGTAGAAGAACCGTAATACCGTACAATGTTCTCATTGGATAAATTGCTTTTAAAGTCAATTACGATTTCATTTGGAATTCTGGAAATGTTGTTATTCGACTTCATTTTCTTAGTGCGCCAGAGCACAGAAAATGTGTACTTGTAATGTAGACTCCAATACGAACTCCAAATTCACTAAAATTCGTGTATAATACCTTTTGTACCGTGAAATAAGGAATAAGCCATTTTCGAAAATCCTTTATCGGTGTTTCTAGGTAAATCATTTTACTTTCTATCGCAGAAAAGGGATATTGTAAAATTGCTTCATCTCTTTTCAAAGTGAAATCTTTTTGAAATCCTGCACAATACATTCCAATTTCCCTTCATGTTTTTCGCATTACAAATGTGGATGAAGAAAGAAAGATATTTTAATTTTGCAAATGAAATGTTTTTTAAGATGAAACATTCGGCTTACATCCATTCAAGATACATTTTCGATTAGATTTATCAGGAAATCTTGTGGAAAAATTCTTTTAACCACATTTCTATAATGCGCGATGGTATCAGTTATATTATATGCGTGTTAAATGAATTTCTTTCGATTTCGAAATTGTGAAAAGGAAATTTTAGTTGGCCGGAAGGTGCGGGAAATAACACAAATCGGATTCATATATCACTGCCTATCAGGAACTATTTTTGAGAAAACGTTTGAGAATTGAGAATTGAGAAATTCTTCAAAATTTTTTCCAATTTTTCCAAATTTTTTTAATGTCGTATGAAATTTTGTTACAACGTGTCGGCAAACAGAACCGATTTCGGAAATAGGAGCGAACTTATCAGAATTGCAAATCTTTGCAAAGTTTTCAAAACTAAACTCGTTTCAATATTTTTATGAACTTTTTACTTCTGCGCAGGTTTTCACGGTGTTAACAAACTGCGCAGAAATAAAAAATTCATAAAAATGTTGAAACGAGTTTATCAGAATTCCAACGACCCACAGAAATTTCATTAAAACCCTGAAGCACGTGTTCTCTAAAAGTTTATTCTCCACAACGTTTTTTTTTTGAAGCAACTTTCTTACTGCTCTGAGTCATCCCTCCTGATTCTATAAGTGACTGAATTCCAAGGATTGGGATATTTTTCGGGAAAACCCTGAGACACGTGTTCTCTAAAATTTTATTCTCTGTAACTTTGCCTTTAACCCTTTAACCTGGGCACCATGCTTTATCATGTAAGTTGTCGAAAGGAAAGTATGCTAGACAATCTGAGATAAACAACGTCTTTTCGTCGGCACTAAGAACAGCGGGCTTTCCAAATAAAATAGAGCCAATCGGTTTGTCTTGACGAGATAGCAAGCGTCCCGACGGCTTAACAAGCTATCCGTGGAGCCATGACAAATCATCATTGTGGGACGTAACGGTAGTGGACACGATCGCCCCGAGTTATTTGAAGTGGAGCTCAGTGTTCAGCGGGTCTGTTGCAGACAATGCTGAACGAGATAAACACAACAAATACATCGACTTGAAGCGTCAATATATTTTCACTCCGCTGGCATTCGAGTCGTTCGGTGTAGCAGGCCCCGAAACAACTCGATTTTTGAAGAAGCTGGGAAAAATGATGGGGAGGAAATCCGGCGAGCCCAGATCATTAGATTATTTATGGCAGCGAATATCTTTAGCTATTCGAAGAGGCAATTCAGCTTGCATACGTGGCACTTTTAACGATGATCATGGGAAAAAAAGTTTAGGGTGATCGTTGCAGACGTTTAGAGAAAAACGATGGAACGGACGGACATTTTTTTCGCTCTAGACGATATTAAGTGCATCTTTCTCACTGGGAATGTGCTAAATCTCCTAGTGTATTATTGTCATGAGATGATAGTATTGTATCACTAGACGATATGGACGATATTATTGTCTCATGGACAATATTATTGTATCAGTGGACGATGATCTCATGGATGATGTTATTGTATTAGTGGACGATGATCTCATGGATGATGTTATTGTATCAGTGGATGATGTTATTGTATCAGTGGACGATATTATCGTCTTGGACGATAATTCACTAGGGGAGTTTGCCTCCCGACCCCTTACTCCCGCGTCGATCTACCCCATGTGACAATAAAATGTCTTGTAGTAAACGTATATGGTACTTTGTACTTCGTACGGGTCCAAAAACATATTTTTAGAGAAATATTTACACGTCAATAGTACATTATGCGCGTACTTCCAAATTGGTTGTTTTGACTCGTATATGAGCCGAAAGCGAATGCTGTAATCTTACGAGTCAAAACAAATATTCGGAAGCACTTACGTTCAATATTTTACATGTTGTTGCTCGGTAAATGCGTTTTCCGAGTCGCTTGCGACGAGATAATGACGTATTTACCGAGCAGAAACACGTAAAAAAAATGTTACGCTTAACGCGAGTTTTATTTCGGAATTATGCCCTATATTTTTTGTTGCATTTTGTTTCAAATTTTTCAAATTTCTTCTCCATCGTTTTCAGGTAATTTTTCATTTTGAAGACACTGAACGAGGTCCATTTCGCTTGTAGTCGATTCGTTAATTTCATTTGAAGGAAAACCAGGAAATTCATTTTTACAAGTGACCTTTTCAAATTGTGCTAACGATAACGGCTGATCCATATCATATTTTAAAACAGAAAAGCAGTTTTCTGAACCCTCGGTATGAAAAATATTGTATGAAACTCGGAAAAATATATGTTTTTGACTATTGTGATTGCCGCGGGCTGCGAACCTCACACTCGTCAGAAACATTATATTTTTCCTAGTTACGTTAATAACTATTGCGTTTGCTGCCCAAGTGATCTGCGCAATTTGATTTACACAGCCTTGGTTATTCCTACCGAGTAAAAACGAAGACGCTGTGTCCTCCTCGAGTAAAGTACAGGCATTTACTGCGACGTTGGCTTATATCAAAGTATACAAAATTTAATGATTAAGTGTATAAGCTGACAGGCAAACTATTTTTTGAGGCATGACGTGTAGCCGTAATTGTTTTTAAAAGCTAGAAATTATGTACTTCTCATTGATGTAGATTTTGTAGTCAGTCACATAAAATGAGTATTTTTTCAAATAATTTTTCCTGCATCTTCCAGCAGGTTTTTGCTTACTGCGTCATTACATTTTATTCGTACCCTTACAGTTAAAGTTCTCGTTAACATCGGAAACGTCAACACATTAGCCTATTTACTCGACTAGTATTAGCTGAAACAATGGAAAAACCTAAATTGACATGTTTCGAATGCGAAGCTTATATGCGTTTTGAATTGTATCAACATGAAGATACAATCCAACTGGTGAGAGGAAATGAAAAAGTAATTTACACAAAATTCTTCATACTTATAGAGCTTTGTGCAAAACAAAATGCGAGAGATTAAATATAATAGGTTGATATTCATCTTTTGGTTTTCAATTTATTTTCTTCCATTTCCGTTTTATTTCAATCTTATGGTACATGTTAAAGGGGCGAAAAAGCTTTAAACAAAATCTCGAAAAATCTATATACAAATACAAAAAAAAATGAAGAAAATAAGTGAAAAGAAAATTTTTCAAACTAGAAAACTTTGTATAGAGAAAAGCTGTAAAAAAGAGATTTAATCAAAAGTTTTACTTTGATTACTTTTAACACTGCAATGTATATGTCCAGACCTATTTTCATTTACTCGGAAAAATTGGTGTATTAGTTGTGTACCGTAGCTACCTACTGTATTTCATTATGTGGACTTAAGATTTAAGAAATGTCTCAGTCACGTTTATTCTTGGGAAATATAGATAAAAAAGAAAGTTTTTCCGACTCAGAAACATTATTAATTTGTATTCTTACTTTTTATACAGTTAAAAGTTCTTAGTTGTTTGAAAAACGATAAGATACGTTCATGAGGAAACATGAACAATGTCGCTGAAATGGATAAACAAATATACGCTAAGAATTGTTTGATTTGAAAGAACTTCTTCGAGCCAGAGATCAAATACAGGTTGGACTCCATTCAGGCATTTATCTCTTTAAACTTTGTCCGTACTAATTGTGACTATATCTTTATATAGTTCCAAGATTGTGACGGTAAAATTATAAGAAAACCAAGAGATTATATTTGAATATTTAAAGTAACATAAATTACATCTTCGCAAGTAATTTATTACCTTTATCTTACGGTGTGGTTGGTATGTACGTACATGCTAAAAAATAATAAATGTAAGTAGTTTTATAATCTGTGGAGTTATAAGAAAATTTACATTTTCTGATAATCGTTTGTCGTTAGTAATATGGAATGAAAAAATTATGGGAAGCGATAACGTTCGATTTCAAAATTTAGAATGTAGTTTGGCGTTGGACACATTTTCGAAATGTTTTTTTTTACCTAATTTTTATCGTCCAATTTATTCATCAAAGAATTCTTCTCTTTCATTGGCTGGCGCAATTATCGCGAAAATAATTGTCGTAGAAGTCGAATTTTTGAGTAAAATCACAATAACGAAAGTAAGTGAATCCATTTACCGGCCTTTTTTTGAAAACCGGTTTTCGGTAATACCGGTTTTTTTCAAAAAATTAACCAGTAAAAAGCCGGTAAATTTTTTGTATTGTCTCTTATATTGAAGTTAAAGGCTTTGAGTCAAGTTATTTTGTGTTAGTCTTCATTGCTGCCAAACAGGATTAAAAATATGCGCAGGCAGCAATGCTGATTTATCTGGAATATCGTCGCTCATTCTACCTATAAATTTGGGACAAAGACACGGAAAACATACAAAAACAGCTCTATCCGATTCAGCATCACGTTGGTATTACCTTCATCGTACACGTCAAATGACGCACTCGGACCCAACTTCTTCTAATGGCCACTTTTCGTGTCTCATTATCTTAGATTATCTCAACAAAGAAGGTTTTTATGTAGGTTTGGATGATGTTGACGGATGTTGTTTGGATGATGGTTTTGATGCTAGACTGTTCTAAACAAGGATTGATTTTCAAACCTAACGGTTAGAAGCAACTAAAAAATTATTGTATTCAGGGGAAAATGCGTACACATTTGAAGAATTCGGTCAAAAATTACATTTTCAAATTAGCGACAACATTTACTTAGCGTTCAGAATTTAACTTTATAGCAGAATTTGTGGTCTGATTGCGAATTCGTTGATTAACTATATGCAAAAGGGATAATATTTCATTGCCAACTTAGGTAAGCTAAATTTTGAACGAACATTTTATCCTTCCTAAGCTGAAGTTTCGCTCTGAAAGCCTGTAGTTAAGGCTTCTTATGTTCGAGAACTTTGCAAGATCTGTTAAAAAAGGCCAAAAACTTTCTCAGTACACCATTTCCATTACATTCACAGTGGGTTGCCCGAAATTCGAAAAAAAACCGCCCGAACCTGAACTACTTTTCACGGGTTTGGGTTTCGGGCTTTCGGGTTTAGAAAATCCCGGTCGGTCGGGTTCCGGGTTTTTCAAAATTTCCGGTCGGGCGGGTTTCGGGTATGCGTTTTATCGAGTTTACGATTCGGGTTCGATAATATTGCTACAAAAAGAAATTTTGAAAATGATGTATCCTAAACTACCCAAATCAGTCGATGTGATGAAACAATGATGTATTGCAATATATTAGTTATCAATGTCACTGTTGTAAGTATATTTTGGTAATGATTTTAGACAAAAGAAAGACACTCTTGTGAGACGTACGACTAGCAAATGTAAACATTTGAAGCGTTATTTTGTGTAAAAGGTGTAATTAAAATCACAACAAAAACCCTTTTAAAAGGGAAATGTGACGCAAGTCGTTGTCCCTTCTTCCAAAACAACTAATATCAATTTCAGCTTTCACATCGCAAAAATTTGACTTGAATGTAGGAATGTATGTAGTATTTTTGTACAGGAAGTCAAATTTTTGCGTATAAAATTGAAAGAACAGAAAAACTATAACACCAGTGTCCGGCATTTGTGACGCATTTTTTTAATCAAATGTGAAAAT
>CM055403.1:11626960-11674486 GCA_029228625.1 Pseudolycoriella hygida | reverse complement strand
CCAGTCTTTTCGTAACATCAACTCTGTTTGCCGCATCTATTCTGATACGTACGAGTCCCTTCATATGTTTTTTAGTGCTCATTCGTCAACTAAAGACCATGATCGGTGTTCCCCCCCCCCCCTACTACCGGGTCGAAATTTGACTGGTTACAAACGTCGTGGTAAACGCATGAGACCCCTTTTCGAAGAACTTCGTTCTTCGTACGGGTCTAAAAAGTGATTACCGAATGGAATTTGGGCAAAATCGGTAAAGAACTTTCGAAGTTACTGTCGAAAAAGTGGTCGAAAACGTGGTTTTCGAAGGTTGGTGAAACTTTTTGACTATAAAACTTATATATCACAAAATTTGTTGTGCACTTTCATATGAGAAAATCCTTATCTCTGCAAAATTAGAACGGAAATCGCTCTTGAAGGTTTTAAATAAGGGACATGGATATCAGAAAATCACGAAAATTAAATTAGTGAAAATATGTTGAATGGTTCCGGGTGTAGAGCCCTAAGTGTGGCCCCAATTCACGCTACGTGACCACACACGATATTTGGTGATTTTTCGTGAATATTTCTTTAATTTTGAGGTTTATTGGTCAATGTTGCAGAGAAAAACGATACGAACATTTTTGTTCACGGAAGTATGGATCGGAGGCCTCTACTTAGTGCTTCAATTTTAATCAAATTTTTTCAATTTTTTTTTTAAATTTTGGGATTTTTTTAGGGATTAGGAGAGGTTTTTGCGCCGTTTTTTGGACGGGTTTTTGAATATTGCCCCTTTCGGCAATTTCCAATCCAATTTGATGTCGACGCACTTTCATACACTTAAGAGATAAGGCAACATTTACTTAGATACGTTCGAATCTTTTTGCAACATTTATTCTGTTTGCCACATCTATTTTGATGCGTACGGGTCCCTTTCATGTTTTGTATTGATAATTAACCTCGCGCCTTCGGTGATTTTCATTTTATTTCGATAAAATAAATGATTTAAACATCATTCTGAGGCATATCTTGAAA
Source organism: Pseudolycoriella hygida (assembly GCA_029228625.1). NCBI lineage: Eukaryota > Metazoa > Arthropoda > Insecta > Diptera > Sciaridae > Pseudolycoriella > Pseudolycoriella hygida. The sequence goes on along the minus strand of CM055403.1, from coordinate 11,673,478 downwards.
ATGTTTTTTTGTATACGTGAGAGTGTATTGGTTGTGACGGAAAATATTTTGCCATTACTTGGGACGAAAAGTTGCTTTCCGCGGTATGTGCACTAACACTAACGCACTCTAACTATTACAGAAAAATATCTTTCCAAATACCCCAATACACACTCGATGTGTACTTTTCACTTGGGCTTCGCCCGTGTGTATTGGTGTATGTTTAAATTCAATTTCAGTTTTATGCATTCAAATAATTCAACGTGTATTCACGTTTGAAACCAGTGCTACGGTCTAGTTATCCATTTCATAATTTAATTTGCTATACTTTGACAGAAGTTAATGCCGCACTAAATATAAAAAGATAATTTGAGAACTCTTTGTTATCTAATCACATCATAAGGTGGAATGGAGAGAAGGTGTAGGTATGTTTTTATTTTAATATTTTGAAAGTAAACCATGAGCAGGAAGGCGAGTACATAGCGTACAGGCTTAGAGATTATTTCCACAAATTGTAGTGTTTACAGGTCGAGCTGGATGTACTACGGAAAGGAGCTGGTGTCCGTGAAGGAAAAGTGTTCCCGGTGGATGAGAAAGTAAAAAATAAGAAAGTAAAAATAGATTCTAGGGAACAAATTCTAACCATTCGAAAGAATCTAGGAGTGACACTTTTACAACTAACTGACAAACAAATATTGTCAAATGCGCTGTGTGTGAGCCTCTGTTAAGACCATACATAACACACATGGTGATAGAGGCAGAGGTTTTAAACAGAGTTCATTCAGAACATTTAGTTAAAAGTAGGAACTTTCGAATTTGCTGCATCATGTCGTTGGATTGAAGGAATATTTGCTCAACTAATGCATTCACAAAGACAATTTTTCGCGATTCACTTTTTATTGTGTTTTGTCTCTTTTTAGCTCATTGGTATCGTACTTCCTTTCCAGCAAGACTACCCGGATTCAATCCAACTTCATTCTGTTCACTTCACAAGTGCTTCTCTCGACTAAGCAATGTCATTGAAATTATTATTACGGGGTATAAATGGCATTATTCACAATTTTCTTGACTTTCCGAATTCTGAAAATCGACAATAATCACACGATCGTTAAATTTTAGAGTAAAATTTTAGCTCATTGAAGCCTTATAAATCTCGATATATTGTACGGTGAGGTCGTTACTGCGACAATAAAGTGTCATTAAACAAACATAATCCGATTGCATCCACAAATAATAAATAACTTATAACTCACTCAACACTCAACCAAATAACTTTACAAAATTCATAAGGTTGAAGTTAGAAATTGTATCTGCTGCTTAATTTACTTCGAAATTACGGCATAGTTTACAGTATACAAACAACTGCTAAAAAACACAGTCTACCTGAAATAGAAGCATTCAAATAAAATATTTACCAAAGTCTGGTTTCAAAGTTGCCATCCTCAATTCAAACGGCCATTCTTACAGAACAAAATATCTGAATAAACACTTCAGGTATTCAAATGGAACAGTATACCTCTTCTAAAAACTGCTTCATTTTTTATCCGCACAACACTCACATATAAATTATTTTTCATTTCTTTTTAACTTCATTGGATGGTTGGTTGGTTTCGTTGAATAAATTAAGAGGAAAAAATTATTTTGCAGTGCAATTTTTTTCCGTTAATGTAGATGTCGATTACAGTTGAAAAACTTTGAATAGGAGTCCCATGTATTATGTATACTTCTATTCAAGTCAGTTTTTTTTACTTTCTACTGTGTGCCTTTCTACTATGCTATTAAGTAATGATGTACGAAAACTCGTACAACAGTTTGCTCTACAACTGATGATTGGGATTTCTATATCGACTTTGTTCATCAGCAAATTAATGAAGAACTAAAATTATATGAGAAAATGTTGCAAAATATCAAATTGAATGAAAAAATGCTTTGATGAAAAAAAGCAGACTCCGGCAAACAAAAATTTAGTAAAATGGAGTTTATTAAAAATTCCATTTTTTGCCATAGCAATGACTCATTCTATTTCATTGATCATAACGGGCGCACGTATTCCTAATATATTTTTGGATGTTATTACATTTTTTGTTTGGAACCAAACCTTCCACCCACATGAGCAGATTTTAATATTAAAATGTTATTACTCACCACTACATTGGGTCGGTTCATCACTTTTATCCAAGCAATCTGATTGACCATCGCAGTATTTTGATGCCGATATGCACGTTCCATTCGAACATTTCCATTCTGATATTTTACATGATTTCGTCTTATCGGACTTTGTGACAGCTGCATAAAATCCTATTAGCGCAAGAAACAGCGCCAAAAAAAGATTACTGCCATCCATCCGACTCTAGAAAAATAATTTAAAATTTTTTATTAATCGAAAAGCAAAGTTCTTTGAGGATTTTCAAGTGTTTTGTGAAGGAGTTTTCTACTTATTTTCAGTGAATTGTTTACTACTTTGTTAGTTCAATTTTTTCATGTCGTTTGCAAGTTTTACAAGTACATGATATTATTGTAACGTCTACAGTGGAATAGCAATAGCTTCGAGACGATTTAAGAGCACATTCCAAAAATATGAACTGTCAAGTTTGCGATGTTTTTTAGAGCAGAATCCTTCGTAAATAACAAATTATTCAAATTATAGCGCATGTAATGTGAAAGGATGACTCTTACACGAATAATAGGTGAATCAAAATTCAAAAAGTTTGAGTATGAAGGTCGAAAGTTGCTCTGAAAAATCATCGCAATCCAAGTTCATTTGCGATGTTATTTCAAAGCAGCTTTCGACCTTCATAAACAAACTTTTTGAATTCTGATACATCTATTATTTTCGTAAGAGTCATCCTCTCCCAGTATATGACCTATAATTTTGAATAATTTGGTCAAGAAACAAACAAAAAAGCATCGCAAATTTGACAGCTCACATTTTTTAGACGTGGTCTTAATCCAATTCATTCCACATGAGACAGAATATCTACGAGAAAAGTATTTAGACTGCCGTCGAATTTCAGCCCAGGAGTTGGTAGGTTTTTCGTTGTAGGAAATAAGAGAAATCTGAAAAAAAAACATATGTAAGAAGGCACCCGTACGCAGCAGGATAGATGTGGCAAACAGAATATATGTTGCAAAAAGACTCGATCGTAAGTAAATCTTGCATAACTCTGAAGTGTATGAAATGACGCATACATTAAATAGGATTGGAAATTGCCGAAAGGGCAATATTGAAAAACCCATCCGAAGAAACGGTGTAAAAGTCTCTCCAAATATTCAAGAAATATTCTAAAATAAAAAAAGTTAAAATAGTTTGAAAAAAAGGAAAAACTTTTTCTCAGATACATTTTCAAAAAATGTTGTTTGTACTACCGCCGATATTAGAACCGACCTAGAGCACTTAGAAAAGGCCTCTGACCCATACTTCTACAGACAAAGAAGTTTGCCATTAACACCGATCTTCTATCACTTATAGTTCTCAAAATGTTTGAATTTTTCGAAAATATATTGTATAGATCGATCCACCCTAACATTAGCGGCCATATTGGCCGGCATCGACACATACACCACACCGAAACTAACAACTTTGCCTTTGACACCGATCTTCTATCTCTTACAGTTTTCAAAATATTTGAATTTTTCCAAAATAAATTGCCTAGATCGATCCACACCTAAACCAACGAAATTGATTTGACACCGATCTTCTTTCGCTTACAGTTTTCAAAATATTTCAATTTTTCCCAAATAAATTGCCTAGATCGATCCACCCTAACATAAGCGGCCATATTGGCAGGCATTACGACAGCGCCACACCTAAACCAACAACTTTGCCTTTGAAGCCGATCTTCTATCTCTTATCGTTCTCAAGACGTTTGAATTTTTCGAAAATTTATTGTCTAGATCGATCCACCCTAACATTACACTTACGGAAATATATTTTTGCATCAAATAGAATTTTGTACTTCTGCGCAAGTTTTTGCAGTGTTAAAAAGCTGTGCAGAAGTACAAAATTCTATTTGATGCGAAAGTATATCTCCGTAAGTGTAGCGGCCATTGGGAGACATCACGACATGCGCCTCATCGAAACCAACAACTTAAACTAAACAAAATAAAAATCTTCCATAAATTGTTGGGCATTTCCAGACCTTTCGATTGATTTTTTTTTTTTAAATCGGAAAAGATTTACTCGAGTTATGCACAAAAAACACGCAGAGCCCTTGTAGAGACTCAGTTTTAGAGCCCTGCCTGAAACTCGACTGGTTACTAACTGTTAAACGCAATAGACCCTTTTTCGAAGAACTTCGTTTTCGTACGTGTCTAAAAATTTTGTCCGTCCGTAACTCAAGTAAATCTTGAGCGATTTCCATAATTTTTTAGACTCGTACGGAGGGTCGTAGGAGTCAGTGTAACACATGTTTTTTTAATTATAAATACAACTTCATCATGTCAGGGCAAGTAAATTTTCAAGTAGTAAAACGAGGTAATGTGAGATGTCTTTTTAAATTATAGTAAGGTTCGCACCTTACTATATATTTGTCAATATCGGAAACACTAGGTAGTTATAGCGTTCCGTGGTCATTCTGTGAACTTGACATCACCACTACATAATAGCACGTGAACAACGACTTCTGATTTCACACAAACATCCCGACTATAACCACTCACTGTGGTAATTCAATCGAATAATAAAGCTTTCTTAATAATGGAATTAGTTAAAATTCGTAATTTGCCGCTCTAAAAAGTCTTCAAGCTCGTATTATGAAGCATTGTTCGCTATGAAAATATTCGAAATGTATACATAATGTATACCTTTTTATCCGCAATCCTGATGAGAGCAAAACAAAGTTAAGTATTTGCACCATATGCTTTGCAGTAAAATATGTTATGGGAATAGAACATAAAAGCAGCAAGCAAGCGTGTTATATTACCGAGTCATTCCTCATTTCAGTTTTTTAATAATTAATACATCTAGAAGAAATGCAAATTATAACAATTAATTCAGCTATTTTAAGCTCAAAAATAAGAAAATTTCTTAATTATAATTTAATAAAGCATTTCGATGCTTGTTGTAACGATATCATACAATTCCATTTTCTTTCTCACAACAGACAACGTTTGTTTGCTATTCCGTTCGTTACATAATGAATAAAACAAAATGGTAAATGGCTAAAATTCAGCAACAACGGTCGGTTATATCAACCTCGTATATACATTTATACCATTACAGATTATGCTAATTCTAGCCATTTGTGGTTTCTACGTAGCGCATCCAAAAAGCACACTTATGTGTCGGCTCCTAAAATACCCCAAATTATTTGATACTCGAAATATATACAAAAGCTTCATCATTCGAAACTTGGATGAAATTCAGAGCTGTATCGAATGACGAGCTGGTGGAGGCCCATTTAGGTGTGTAGTAAACAATGTGAAATCCACATTTTTTGGACTTCTTTCATTCGTAATGAACATCAACGAAAGTGTATGCATCATGTGGTTAACCAATTGGCCAAAACAAGAAATTCCAACGAGAGTAAAGGTTGCACACAGTTACTGTGCTCTGTATACTCTCAATGGATCAATGTAAATGTAAATTAAACATTGCTTGACAAAACAGAACGAAACAGTTTAAAAACTAGGAAAAAGAGGTGGTATTTTATACCATTTGGAAGTATAAAATAATAGTACATATACATTATGCGACCTTCAAGTATTTTTTACAGAAATAATAGTATATTATAATACAAGGGGAATAATTGCGTAATTATAGTCGAGGTGGGGTGAAATTTCAAGGAGCGTTAGCCCCGAGAATTTTCACCTACCGAGACTATAATTGCGCGATTGTTCCCCTTGTATTATACGATAGTTTATCACATTTGAGCCTATAATTGCCAATTATGCACAAAACATGACAACAAAATTAACATAAATCAAAAATTTCGTATAAAAACAGTCATCGACTTTGTTGCAAAAAATGTCGTCTGGATTGATTTTTCGATTTAGTATGCGGTTGTCATAACAACACACGTTTCATTCTCATTCATTCGTATTGTTTCAGTGTAGACTAAGTCATATTAAAGAACCGGGTTATAATAGCGTCATTACAACCCTACTTTTAACAATAAAGTCGACTATAATAGGTCGATTATAGCCCCATTATTAGTGCAATAATTAGCTTAGTATAGGCTCGAGTGTGATAAAACATTTTATGCTACCAAATGGTAAAACAATACGTCATGTCAGTTTTGAAAAAGGATGTTGGGGGCCGTTCATAAATTACGTAACGCTGAGGGGGGAGAGGAGGTCTGAGCGTAGCGTTACACAACGTTACAGGGGGGAGGGGTAATAACGCAGTAGTGTTACATAACGTCGCATATTTCATACAAAGACTGAAGATAGGATATGCAAAGAAAACTCAAATTGATGTTTTATCTTCAAGTTTTTGGAATATCAATTTCATCAAGCAAGAAAATGATAGTTTGATCATCAGGATTAAATGCGTATTACTTCGACGTTACAAAGGTTTTACATGGAAGCTGCGACAATCGCTGGACAGTGAGCGCAAATGCAATAAACTTTACTAAAAAAATCTGAAATAGCTTCAGTTCAGTTGATATTTCATACTAAAATAAAGCGATTGAATGATGATAATTTTTTTAGTATTACTATTATCGATACACTCTAAAATTCGACTGCGAAATAAGCGCAAAAAATGTGCCACAATGTGACAGCCACATCCGTGATTCCTGGTTCGATAAAAAATAATGATAAATACGGCCAAAGCGCAATTAATCGTGATTATTTTCGTAGTCCTAACCGCGGTATTTTAGAGTGTATAGACAATACAACAGTGAACAAATTGTCACAACTTCTTTACATGACCTCTGCCGTTCATGAAGAATATTGTGTTACCCATTCGTCAAAACACTAAAAGATGTTATATGTACCAGCATACCAGCAATCTACATTAACAAAAAAATTACGCCACGCGAGAAATGTAAATATCATCATTAGACACTATTTTTGACAGTATTGATTGTGTTAAGTAGTGGGGGGGACGGTGTTGTCCTTTCGTTACAGGGAGAGGGGGGTCTGAAACTGTCAATTTACTGTCAATTTTAGCATTACGTAATTTATGAACGCCCCCTTAGGGCAAAAGTAGAAACTATGGCCGAAAAGAATGTTTTCATTTGGTAAAGTTTCAAATATTGACACATCTTTACCAAATTTAAAAAGACTGTAGCTATTAACTGTAGCTATTTATGCTACAAGTTTCACAACGCCAAATAACTTTCATGGAAGATAATTCGCTACGAAGTAGCTTTCTTTTTTACCAAATGTCACATTTGAGCACTAATAAAAATCCCTTGTAGAACTAGTTAATTCGCCTAACAGTGTGCGAATGAAATGTCGTATATTTCCCGCCCTAACGTAGGAATTAAAATCCTGTTGTGCCTTCGGCTCACTTAGATCAGAATAAATTCCCGACGCGCTTGTTGAACAAATTACTATTTCTGAAATTAGCCGTTTCACATCGTCGCGTTAACCAAATGCATCAATATTTATCTATTTTTGACGTATACGTTGTGAATAACCGTTCACATCCAGTTTTGTGGTGAGTATGTTTACTTTTTCTTGGCCCTTGATCTCCTGTGGTGGCAAAATAGAACTTTTTTCGCCCGAACTGTCACTTTGTTTATAAAAACGTTGTTATTCATGATTTTTGTTTTATAGGTAAATGTTACACACTTGTCACGAAGCAGTCGATGTTACCGAGACTCTTCGTGACAAGTGTGTATTCTTTTTTATCACATAATCGAAAACGGGACGACAACATAGAACAGAAGGGAAATTTCGTGTTACGCTCCCTAGCCGATGTAATTTGACATCCGAACGACGCGCCTATGTGATAAACGGCTATTCACACTGAGCACATTTGTGAGTTCTACAACCGGAAAAAGTGTACCACGTCATGGAAAATCTTTTTTTTCACCCAAATTTCTTCATAAATGTCAACATAAGAGCCTCGAGAAGCGATTTCAATCAATTTGCGTGTTCAACATTCTTCTTAATTTGTGAATGATATGGTCGCAAAAAGTGTCCCACGACATGGGAAAATGCATTTTTACATCAAAATCAATTTTTACATCAACACAGCGATGAAGAGAAGCGATTTTGCCTAATTTCCATTAACTCTGACGAAAACAATTTTCCGAACTTTCCGAAAATTTTCTTTCTGTCTTTTCACATAAAATGTTGCTACACAATAGACAAATTATTTTACATACTCGCCGAATTGTTTTTCCACCTGCTTCACATTGTCTTTACTCAAAATGTTGCATTTTTCCCATTTTTCCTAATTAACTTTAACGTAAAAAATTTTTTCAGTCATTTCTTTTGCTTCAAATGTCGTAGTAGTCTAATTTTATCAAATGATTATGGATGCGCAATTTTCCTTCGTCTATATGCTCATGTTATGAACACACATTGATGAAAATTCAGAACAGGAGTACTTTTTCGAGTACCCTCTGCACTGCGTGTCATTTTTTTCGACACAAACAGTTCTTAAATACATCGCGTGCAGCGGCGCCGAGTTCACTTTCAGCCAATGGCTGCGATGCACAAAGGTATCGTTCATAAATTACATAACGCTAGAGTGGGAGATGGGAGTTCTAACAAAAATTGGTCACAATTGACCCTTTTTTCGTTCTTTATGAACAGCCACAAATCAAAGATTTTTTGTAATTTCGCAAAATAGAAAATGTGTTTGAAGGATACTTTACTTGTTTGAATTTTCCTATTTTCTCTCCCGGATAAGCTTTCTTTGAAGGAAACCCATTCGCGATTTCATTCAAAAGCTAACCTGAAACGACATCAACTACAACTCTGGAAAAGTAACTACCGCAAATGCCGCCGCGGGAAAATCTTTTTATTCGTTTGGTAGGAACGCGCTAGGGATAATTAGCGGTTTATGTTGAGCGAACAAAACACATTTCGGTTAGATATATCTTGTGCTTTACTGGTGATAACAATAAATATAATCTACAGGGTATCACCCGTGTTGGTATGAATAAAAAATATGTTTCGGTTAATAGGCGCAAGGAGTAGAATTTCATATTTATTCCCGTACATTAATGGAATAAAAATGTGTGATTTTTTTCGCACACATTCTGTAAACAAATTACGTTTTGAATTCGATTTGCGATTTTGTAGAGCATGAAAAATACTTCCACCCTGTGTACGAATTAGAAGGGCATCATCAGCATATTGTGGGTATATGATAAAGCGAATATTTATTTAGGGCATTATAAGTATTGGCAAAAATTACTAAAATTGGCCATTAAGCTGTTGTTGAATTTAGTCAGATTTAATTTAATAGTAAATTAAGCAGTCCATGATAGGCCTAGTTTTCAGCTTAAATGATTTCAAACGTTAGCAAGTCGTGTATAAAATTCGAGATTAAATTAAATAATTTCATCAGATTTTCACTTAAATTTCCAGGGATAATTATATTTAGTTTAACGAATTGGATAAATGATTTTCGTTCAAATGTTCATACCTCACGTGCTGCATTGACGTTAGTAATGGGTTTGTCTATTTTTGGTTATAAAGCTTTAGAGAGAACAGAACTTGCAAATTAAAAAGGTAAAAGAAAATTAAAACAAAACCCGTTTTTCCTTTTACAATCTGCATTAGGGGTGTGCGAAAGGAAAAATTAAATTTTTGAAAAGTTTAAGTGAAATTTATCCAAACTCTCCAGGAAATAGCACCACATAAAACCATTCCACATTTCGTTCCATCCATAGATACTACCAACATTGAGTATTTTAATTGTGGGCTCACAAAATCTTCGACAAATTACATTTTTCGATACCCCTAACGTGCATGCAGAACTGTAAGTTTTCGAAACCGCAACAACATAAAGTAGTGAAGACTGCTATTGCATATTTGTGAATTCAACTGTGACATTAGTTTAAGGAATTGTTTCGTAGAAAAAAAAACTTGTACTCATTCAGTTGTTAACAACGGAATGAAATTGAAAGCATTCGAAACTACGGATGAGAAAAACTTTTTTAATTTATACTGCAGAAGGGTTCCATTGTTTCTTTGCATTCATGAAAAGGTTTTTCCTGAATTGTACTGTGGAGCTGTTCATTAAAAACAAATGCTAAAATAAATGTTTTTTAGGCAACTTTCGTTTATGTGAAGTCTTGACAATGTGAGAGGAAAATAGATGAAATTCACATCGAACATAAAATATCCTTAATGTTCCAGTACTTGGACGGGAACATTGTGCAAACTTAGGTGTTTAAAGTTACCTGAGAACGTCAAATTATGTGTTTCCACAAGATACCTCCTTAAGTGTCCGACAGCATGAACAAATTAACTCGGTTCACACTCTAACTATAGGTCACACAGGTTTCTAACTATAGGTCATGCATTTAATTTGTGTTTTTCGCGAATGATAGTAGTGTCGCTGAGGCATTTATATGATGAGGCTGTTGCACACCGCAATTATTTTGTGCTATCGTATATAATTTCGGTGCATGTCGTAACACCCCCCGGAATTTGTGCTGAGGGGAAATTAACGTCACTGACGCGCCTGAATTTGTGCTGACGAATGGTACAAATTTCAGAATTTGTGCTGCTCTGGTGACCCAGCACAAATTCATCAAAAAATTAAATTTTGATTTTTCGTCTTTTTGTATGTGGGAACCTTCTTCAGTTCAAGTTTTCTTCAAAAGACCACAGCACTAAAAATTTGTGCCGGCGATTGACACCAACCCCAAGATTTTGCGACATTTGGGAGTAGAGCACAAATTAAAAAACTGACCGAAATTTTCATTTTTCGCTTTTTTTGTATGGAGACCTTCTCCATTTCGAGTTTTTTTCAAGAAACCTTTACACCACGAATTCTTGGGGTTGGTGTCAATCGCCAGCACAAGGTATCGAACAATTTTCATAGGTGTACGAGAACATACTATAGATAGTGAATTCTCATGCCGTTCGTGACTTGCTAAGAGTGGCATATGGGATTCGTAAAGTTAGTGCATGAGCATCGACGTCATGATATCTACAGATCAGGGTCTATTTTTGGAAAATCTAATTTCCAAAAATTTTCCAAATTTTCCAAATAATAATTTGGAAATTATTTGGAAAATTTGGAAATATTAATTTCGTTACTTCAAACTTCGTTAATTGTTTTATCTGAATACCTTCACTGACCATTGCCGAGTTTTCAACCTTTTTCCTATTTAGCTTTCTGAACAAAAACAGCCGCGCTGCCATATTTTCTCATTACTTAAGGTTATAATAAGTTTATTTTATTGCTTATGATTCATTTATTAGTAGCAAACTACCTATTCGTTTCAAGTGAATGAAGTCAAAATCTGAACCCCAAAGAATTATATCTTTTTTACTGGACTTTTCTCATAAAATTAATTCCATTTCCCGATAATGGAATGAGATTTATATCCATTAACATTACCAATTTCATTAATTGATTAAATATAATAATGGGTCTCGCTCGTAGACTTTATCTGAACTAATCTATTTCTTTTGTGTTTGTTTTCTTAACATTAAGATGTAAAGCTCTGATAAATGATGATATTCGAATGAATATTTTTATCAATTTCTAATATTATATAAAGTATATTTACATTTTCGTAAACGGAATTTATGCATTAAAAGAGAAAAGCGAGGAATGGATATTAGAATAGAAATTACGAAGTCAATGTCGAAACGAAAAAGTTTCTAAATGAAATTGGATCTACTTTCGTGTTTGTTGCTTTTTTTTGCTTGGATTACATTACAATGCAAAAGCATGATATTTGCGTCACAAATGATTTATCATTTCATCGTTTTCCCTTCAGATTTTTACCTGTTGAACTAAACAGCTTTCGCGTTGATGAGGTTTATATTCGTGACTCTATTTCTTCACTTTTGTATTTCTTTCAAGCTCTCAACTACCTCTAAACGAATTAAAACTAGAAGCGAACAATTTCGGTAATAAGCGCAAAAATTGCATGTCACTTTTTGTATTTTCATTAGAAAATTACATGCCAAATTGACATCATTTGAAAAACGGTAGTTTTGAATTTCTTTGTCTTTTTACAGATAATTTTTCCATCCTTTTATGAAACACCTTCGAAGTAAAGCCTGATTTATAAAATTAGCAAAATTAGCCAGAAACTAAAGAAAAATAGTATATTACAAGGCACTTCGTGTAGACAGTCGCTAATATATATAACAAATTACACATTACGAATTCTAGAAAAAAAAATATACTGCCGCTTTATAGCTGCTCAGCTCAGCGGTACTTGGCGATAGGGGGCGGCAAAAATTACACTCAAATGTACAAAGATGTTCTTGCAATACAAATATTGTGTTGGAATATGACCACTTCTAGAATTGGGCAGGATGACCCCTATCTCTAGAACTATGAAAGTTAAAGGGCTACTTCCATGAGCATGTTATCATGAAGAATATCATGAGGGCAGTCCTAGCATTAGGCTTCATTCCTAGAGCTTGGAAGGATGCCCTGATCCTTCTTATACCTAAAGGTGGAAGTAAGGCGTACGATCAGGTGAGTTCGTACAGACCGAACATTTCATTATGAAGACGATGAAAAGGATCAAAAGGATGTGCGACAGGTATATAAGGGACTCGTCGTTCTCAGGGCAAATCCCTTACAAAGGAATCAAGATTCCTATCAATCTGGCAAATCGGTGGACACAGCTCTACACCAGGTAGTTCAGTCTCTGGAAAAGAATGTAGAGCACGAGAAGCTGACCATAGCTGCGTTCCTAGATATAGAAGGGGCCTTTAATAAGGTAACTTTTAGATCAATGAACGCGGCTTTAAGGGAGTTTAATCTCGACAGGACAGTGATTAGGTGGATTATGGCAATGCTCGTCAACAGGCTGCTGACGGGGGAATTGTCTGGCGTCAGTAAGCAGGGAATAGTTGTCCGGAAGCAGGGGTGTTGCCACCAATCCTTTGGAACATGACAGTCGATAACCTTCTCACTAACCTTAACTCAGCGGGGTACCTAGCAATAGGATACGCCGATTTTTACGTTTGCAGAAATGGGCTTCAGGATTTCTTGGAGAAACTACGTTGGTTCTTCTTTTGAATTGGTGCATGAGAGAACATTTCGGCCATCAAAATCAATGGTCTCAGACGTACTTCGGTAGGGCATTCGACATTACTTTGGGTAATTTCTATGGATCTTTGAAATTCTTATAAAATTCTTATATTTATAAAAGAACACAAAACATTGGATTGTTTGCTAATTTCTATATTTAGATTTCGAGTCTTTTTACCACATCTATTCTGTTTGCCACATCTCTTCTGACACGTACGGGTCATTGCTGACCACCTTCGACTTCCTTTTAATATCACAAACATAAAAACTTTAAAAACAAAAAGAAACATTAGAACAAGAAAAAACAGAGCAAAACCTGAAGAAAGCAAAGAATAATAAAAATTGGACAAAAGCAGAAATGGAATTACAGCCCGCCGAATAAAAACAGAAATGAAATATACAAATCTTTTGTTTTAAACAAAAGATGTAGACTTCTGAGGTATCAAAGTCATTTTGGACGAGTTGTTTGTTAATTAGTTCCTGGCGCATGGTTTTGGTAAATTTTATTACATGAAATCCGCACAAAAAACTCTTGCAGAGGGGGTGTGACGCAAGTCTGCTTACAAAAGTTGTGAAATCAGAAAAGGGTGACGCATTTTAAGCATATTATTGAAAACGTTTTTCTTCCAGTTATAAAAGTTCTGAAATCAGAGGTGGGTGACGCATTAAGCTTCGATACGCAAAAAAATTAAAGCGTAGCTACCTTGTGTTTTTAAAAAAATGCGTCACAAATGCCAGACCCAACGACGAAAATAATTTTTATGCAACGCCGTTGTGAAAACTGAACTTTTTCATGCATCGTTTCGGTGACGTTAGAGAGGTCGTTTTATAACTGGATTTACTTTTTATCACTAGTGACAAAAAGTAACTTTTTATCACTCATTTGGGTGATATGAAGCTACTTTTTGTCACTAGTGATAAAAAGTAACTTTTTATCACTAATTTGCGTGATAAAAAGTTACTTTTTGTCACTAGTGATAAAAAGTTACTTTTTGACACAAGTGATAAAAAGTTACTTTTTATCACTCATTCAAAAGTTCACGTTTCACAAGTTCTTGCATAAAGTCTTGTATGAAACACGTTGCGAAATTGATTGCTTTTGTCACACGATGTGTTTATTCAACTCGCTTCGCTTGTTTGATAACTTTACATCTAGTGACAAAAACAACTCCATTTCGCAACTAGTTGTATAAATAACTATTCAACCCTTTCAGTTTTCACACGCAAGAGTTTAAATTTGCACAGTACAATCTTCGCGGAAAGAATTAAAAGCCAAATTTCTGCAGCGTAAAAACTGAAAGCATAAAATTGGTTTTGGCAGGATTCGTTTCAGCTTATTAAGTACTCCACTAAGAGCAGCTAGTTTGTTGCATATCTTTGAAATATATTTCAGGTTTTCATCTATCATGAGGCCCAAATACTTATACACTGGAACAACTTCCAGCTCTTGTCCGTTAAGCATGACTTCCTGCATACTAGGCCGATATTTTGCATTTCTGCTAAATTGCATTACTTTTGTTTTTGTCCCTTAATAGTTAATTTATCTGGCAGAATTCGTAAAGCAAGGCTAAGTCGTGATGTCTGTAACATTCTGGTAAAAGTTATATTAGAACAAAAGCTACCCGTATCATCCGCAAACAGGGGAATTTCGCCTTTTAAAGGCGACATCGTTGATAAAGATTAAAAATAGGAGCGGGCCTAGAACGCTACCTTGAGGTACACTTATGCTCACGCCTAATAACGAGCTCTAACTATAACTCTATAATAACACACTGCTTTCGCTGGCTGAGGTAACTATTAAGCAAACTTAGAGCAAAGCCGCAAACTCCTGCATATTCTAATTTCTGTAAGAGTATTCCATGATCAACACAATCGAAATCTTTCATAAGGTCTAAGAATACTGCACTAATGACTTCACCTCTGTCAATATTAAGAAGCATTTTATTTAGTAATTCAAACGTTACCTAGTTATGGAAGTGGCCATATACCAGGGTTGGACCATATTTCCCCAAAACCCTGAAACAGGTGTTCGCTTAAATTTGATTCTCTACAACTTCACCTTTAGAAGTAACTTTCTAACTGCTATAGTTCTAGAGGTACGGACTACATTGCATGAAACCTAATATGAAATTACAAAACGTAACAAAGTTACAAAAAATTGCCACACAGATCCCGGAAAGAAAGAAAGGTTTACCAAATTGACTATTTAAAAATATTCGATTTGGGTCCGTTTCCATACAAAATAGCAAACTTGTTTAATTCATATCTTCGGATTGGCTGAACCGATTTTAATGAGTAAAAAAGCGTTTCGGCCTAAAATTTTGCCTCGCGTCGCTCGGGGAGGAAGTCAAAAAGTTCCTGTATATACATATGTTCCTTAGTTTTCGAAAAAATTTCTTGTGAATTTTTTGACGTGTAAGACTTGCGTCTCGGCCCCTTACTACCGTGGGGCCATGATCCAAAAGTCTCTTCTTCTTCATTTTTAGTAATGTTATCAGCAGAAAAGCATAACCAATTTCTTGTTGTCTAGTTGCACAAGGTCGTTTTGTGCGTTAGTTGTATCCCAAACGAGTCTAAGGCGAGTTACGACATATTACAACGCGTACAGTAAAAATCTCTTAGACCTCTTTCCGAACTTATTCACAGTTTCCTAACTGAATTTACCGTACTGTCAATTTGATAAAAGTGTGAACTTTACTTACTTTCAATTATCATGGGAATAATGTGTTTTACGTGTGTGGATTGCAAAAAACCTCTAACGATATTTTTGGGTTATACCTCCAGAAGTTTTTAAACCGTTTGAATTATTTAAAGAATAAAAATCATTTTATTTTCTGTTTTTGTAATTAATTTTGGATTAATTTGATTTTGTGAAGGAGTAAATGGTGACGTATACACGAGATATGGGACGTAAATGAATCAAAAGAATTTTGTCAAGTGAAATATATTTTCCCTCATGGTGCGATGTGCAAAAGTTTACATTTGACAGTTTTTTCATGAAATGTGTCTGTTTCTCTTCTAGGAAAAACAAAAGCATGTAAAAGATGTTGCTAAATAAAGTTATGCATTAGGAAAATGATAATAAAAAAGTCACAAAAGCAGTTTGGTGGCAATATTCATCACTTAAATCGCCTTTTCTGTAAATTACAAAAGAATTATTTTTATGCTTCCACACAGTTTCATAGTTCAATTTATCCAACAATAATAATTTTTATGTTCCATTTACATAAATATTTTAAATAATACAATGACGTCAAAATATTTTGTCAGAGGAATAGATATTTTTCGAAACCTTTTATGCGACTAGCAATAAATATGCAAATAGTTGTCTGGATACTTTCGCAGACAAATTATTTGATATATTGTTTAGAAATGAAAATTTCAATTTTCTTTTTGATGTCTAGCTGCTAGTCATGAGTACAAATGGTGCATTAAAGTTATGTACAGATACTACTTAGGATCCTCAAAGAATTCTTAGAGTAAAACCATACAAAAGCTTATAAGTGAATATAAAGTCTTTTCGACACGAAACTCTTTATTTTCTTACTAAAAGCTACCAATTTTATTTTTAGAACTAGTTACCAGCTTCGTGTGCCATGAATATATTATGAGGTGTTTATTAGTCGACATCATTATGGTTATGAGAAGAAAAGACTGACAATTTCTAAAAAGGAAAATTTTTGACGCATTTCGAACAAATTCGGAACAATGAGTGTTTCTTTACCGCCACTAACGCTAAATCTGATGAGTGGGTTTGGCAAAAGAGTTAGAACAAAATGTCGAAAAATGCGCATCGACATTATCCTGCCGCACATCGTAACACAAGGGCCGTAATTTGAGATGACGTATCTGGGAGGGGTTGAAGATCCGAGGGCGTCAACCCGAAGTTCTTTAACCCTCTTAGATACGAGATCTCAAATTACAGCCCGTGTGTTATATGATATCATAACAAAAACCCTTTTTAAAAGGGGAATGTGACGCAAGTCTTCGTCCCTTCTTCCAAAACAACTGATATCAATTTGGGTGACGCTTGCAGTTTCGGGACGCAAAAAATTCTTTTGAAATATTTTTACAGCTGAAAGCGCAGAAAAATTATTACGTTAGAAGGGTCCGGCATTTGCGACACATTTTTTTAATCAAATACGGTCGTGTGCTTATAAATTTACTTGCTATCAAGTTTCAGCTGTTTTCAAGTTCTGCCATAGAAAAAATACATTGAAAAAAGAGGTAATGGCGATAATGTTGAAAATAGCATAACAAGTAAATTTTAAAGCACGTGTATTTCAAAACAATTTTTTGCGTTTCAAAGCTGTAAGCGTCACATAAATTGATATCAGTTATTTTGGAAGAAGAGACGAGGACATGCGCCACATTTCCCTTTTAGAAAGGGTTTTTGTTGTGATATCAGTTCTTTTGGAAGTAGGAAAATTGTTTCTGACAAATTATTTATGGAATTTTTTTCGAGCCGCCACCGCCACCAAACTGAAGCGCGGCGGCACTACTTCCATGGGCGAAAAACATCCTTACAACTTCCTCTGCAAGATATCAAAAGATTTTTTTGAGCTCCCTCCTATTTTCCGCCTTTTTGGCTGTCAATCCGATACACTACACACCCAACTTAATCCCTTTGACATCAAACCTCTCTCTCGAACACCCATTCTTGTCTCATACAAAATATCCTACCATACACATTACACACACAAACACATACATGTGGGCTGCAAAATTTCAAGAAAAGTTATCGAGCCGTTTTCGAGCGGGACCAGAAAAGTTGTTTTTCATACAATTGGCCCAGGAGTTAGCTAGAGCTAGAGGAGCTAACTAACGTTGTTTTGATTAACTTTGGTTTCTATGAAAAGGCACTTTGTAATGATCATTTTCTTACGGTCATATCTCCGAAAGAAAGCTCGCCTTAGAATTTTCCGTAAAATCTGGCAAAAATATTTTCCGGTGGGTACGTGTGGAATACCGTGGAGAATGTCTACGTCCACCTGAATTAGGAAAGTAAAAATCAGGAATCAAGAAATCAGGAACCAAAAATCAGGAAACGAAAATCAAGAAAAACATCAAAGTTTTCAATTCCTAAGGACGTCGCAATCTTATTTTTGGTATGTAGATAGCTCTGCCCCCTAAACCCTTGCGCCTGCGGCGAGCTTATAACGCCCTGCAGGCTGCCTTCCGTGCATGGGGTTCTGCCCCAAACCCCGCTAGGGGCTCTGCCCCTTAGACCCCCCTACGCTGAGGCTACCGCCCCTCGACCCCGCTTTTTTATTTTCCAGGATTTATCACGACGCAATTAATATTTGAACCTGCAAAACAAAATATTTTCCTGATTTTGATTTTTCCTGATTGCTTGATTCCTAATTTTGGTTTTTCCTAATTTAATTCATTCCTAATTTTAGTTTTTCCTGATTTTTGTTTTTCCTTATTTTTGGCAGATAATTTATTTTCCTAATTTTCGGTTTCCTAATTTTTTTCCTGATTTTTGTTTTCGTAATTCGTGTGGAATACCGTGGATTGGTTGACACAAAATTTTGTTCTTGTAAAAGTTGCCGAAAACAGGCGAGACATTGAAAACGTATTTTTACGCCGAATTCAGTGATATGCATATGAGATCGAAACTAATTTATTAGAAAGGAAGTACTTATATTTGAATACTTCGGGAGAAAAACAAGATAAAGCAATTGAAAGTGAACCTGCTCCCATGTATAATATATGAGAGTACGTTCAATTTCAATTGCTTTATCTTGTTTTTCTCCCGAAGTCTTCATTTGTAACAAAAAATATCTTCAAAACATGTGTTGTAATAGGAAGTTTGGGCTGGAGACATATAGAAACAACATAAAACCTACGCGTATAAAAAAATTTACATGCAACGGGGCCGAGAAATGAGGGCATTTTTTGGGGATTTCGCCCCTTTGCATGTAAAGTTGTATGTACACCTGTTTTAGACGATTGTTTTTAGGCAATTGTGAACGAAGTGATCAATCGTCCAAAACAGGTACACAAGTAACTATTCGTAAAAATTGCGAAAAAGTGTCAGAAATATCGAAAATCGAGTTTGTACGAACAATTTTGATACGCATAACTTTTATGTTTTTTTCTATATGTCTCTAGCCCAAACTCTTTAATGTCCTGTCCGTAGCCAGTATTACAATTTTTGACGTTCAATAGCGCAATTTTTTAAAGAGTGGACAGTGTACTAGCAATAAATATCACTTTGTAACAACTGAGCACTGAATGGCCCACAATGGAATGCACCGTATATCGCTGTGACCAAAGTGAGTAAAAGGACTCTTGCTACTTGCTCCAGAAACACTCAATTCTAAGGTACTTATGATGATTCCGTGTAATTAAACATTATCATTCAACTAATTATTATGCCATGAAACTTTCCTTTTAAGTGTTACGAAGGAGCGGTGAGGTTTGGTAAATTTATGCCAATTGGAATATTCTCGTAGAACTTTCAGTTTAATTCAAGTATTATTACATCGATTGCTTTTCATTTTCACTGAACATATCACAAAAAAAACTTTACTTTCCTACCTTGTCATAACTACAAAAAAAATACCATTAGGGAGGAATAATCCGAAGGGTGAATTATACACAAATAGCAACTGATATATTTCTCTATTAATACACATAAATAAATTATTGATAAAGTGAAAAAAGTGTGAATAGATTGAAAATTGATTGAAAATGGAATTACTTTTTGATGAGGGAAAGTAATTGTGTTTTAATACGCTTATCTGGTTTACAGGTTTGCATAACAAAATTAACATTTAAATGTAGCGTCAACATTAAAATAATTGAATTATTGGAAAAAGTCGGACTCTCATTAATTTTTTCCAGATTCGAACTGGTTAGGGGACGTCCATTAATTACGTACGCAGCGAGGGGGTGGGAGGGGGGCACATTTTCTTGCGTACGTAATTAATGGACGTCCCCTTATAGAAGTCCAGAAATGCAATAAATGTGGGAACAGAATGATGAAATAATTAAATAAAAAAGACATCACCGGTTCCGTATAAAAGAACAAAAGTCGTTTATTGATTATGAAATTCAAACGTTCTTATCTACGGTTTGACTTAGACTAAATTGTTAACAACGATGATGTGAATCATCAAAAGAGAAAACAAAGCAATTCACTTCGATGTTCCAATCAGAGCGGTCAACGCGTCAATCTACTGTCGGAACAACAACGTAGCACTCTACCGATTACACGATTCCACATAAATGATGCAGTTAAATAATGGAAATATTGTTAGATTTCGGAGAGTTTCAAAATATTTATTCAGTTTTTTCGCGTCGTCAAAGTATACGAAATTTCATGATAAGCTGACAAGCACACCATTTCTCGTCGCTTGACCTATTAACAACTTCGTAAAGAAATGTTCTATACTTTGACACAAGCCGACTCCTCACTGAAAGTCAGAGTCCACTTCGGTAACTTTCGAATAAAAAATGCGGACCTGATTTCAACGGAAATCAATTACAGTAATAGGTCACCTTTATTTACATCAAACAAAAGAAGCAATGGACTTGACGCAATTCACATCAGAATAAACATTCTAGCGCCTTCCGCCCTTTCGAAAAGTCATAGTATAACGATAAAATGTTCACATTTTCTAATTAAATTTTGTTAGTAAATGACTGAAACGTAACTCTGTCAAAGTAAGTACAGAACATAAACAAATGAAGTCCAAACTTGATTTTCAGATGCTTATTCACGACATTAAATCTTACTCACTTCGATAAATTATTTAATTTATTTAAGTACAGTATTGTAGAAACGAACCGTAAAATATACAGCAAACGGCTGGCGAATCTGAAAATGTCGCATAGTTGAAACTATAGTCTCCATCTATACCTATTGCGGAATTGCATTTGCGATAATAATAACAGTTTTCGTGTTTATGCTAAAACTTTTAAATAATAAATAAATGCAAATGAACAAAAATGGTCTCTTGAAAATGCAATTCGACTGTAAAAGAAAATTATTTCAGAAAACATAAGCATAAGTTAAGAACAGAGTTTTAAAACTTAAATGGGTTTATTACAATCATTACACTTCAATAAACTTTTAACCGAAGCATTATTGCAGTTGTGAATATTGTTAAGGGGTTTTTCTGTTCGGATAGATAGTGCAATTTCTTTTTCATTTTTCGCAATATTTTGCTTTTGTTGATTTTTCACATTTGCTGAACAAATGCGACTTGACAAATGCTCGAATGCATTGTGTGAGTAGACGAGTCCGTTTCATAATAAGATAAACTAAAGAAAATACGTTCTTAACGAATGGCTTCTTGCTGTGGAAGAAAAATACAATTTTGCATTAACAAAATCTTTATTATGTGCAACAGTAAATTCGTTAGTCAAAGATTTCAAAAATAGATGGAAAATCGTTGACAAACAAGTCTATTACGAAAGTTCTGTCCAAGCATTCAACTATCAACACTCTGCCATTTTAGATTAATCATTCGTTTAAGGAAAGACAATCTAACGAAACAAAACAAAACATGCTGATTTCGGCGTATCACGCCCTCACATATCAAACAAAGTATGTGATTTCATCAGTACACCTATATCTTGCAGGACAATGTGTATATCAGCGCAGACACAGAACAAATACAAATTTTGAACTTTCAGCGCTAGCTTTTATACATTGAAAAACTTCCGCAATCTATTAACAAAACTCTTCATTTTTGTTAATTTTTTTGGAAGTACAGATGCGGCAGATTGTGAGATGGTTCATTTCTTGACCATTTACATTAAAAAATGAAAATCGTCACTGGACTGCACAAATCTGGAAGTTCCATCTTAGATGGTATTAACTCCAGATATTTTTGGCTTCCTCGGCGAACCGCACCACTACGTAATAAAGTACGCAAACTTGCTCTTAATGCTCACAGAGTGAAAAGAATGAAGAAGCTGATAGACAGACTTTTTATAAACTCCCATGGTAATAGACCACAAAGTAGTCAACATATGCCTTGGAGTACAATCTTTCACGTTTTTTGAAACCATTGCGCTACGAGTAAAACTCTCGACCGCGATTTCAACAATGGATTAAAGGCCGCTACCTTACTTCAATCGTTGTTTTGTTTCGTTAGATTGTCTTTCCTTAAACGATGCGTACCCACAGAACTTAGAGGATATTCCTTATTATAACTTTTTTTTTAGTTGTTTTTGATCCGATTTAAGTAGTTTAGTACGGTTTTAGGAGAGTGATTCTTTATAGATTTCGGATTTACTATATAGGAACCAAAAAATCTGGCTCTAGCCATAATGTAGGCAGGGCAGTGACAAAGGTGTTCGGCGGTTTCAATGTCGCCGCAGCGATGCTGGAGGAGGCCAAAACCAATAACAGGTTGTAAGGCCCAACTAAGAGAAGAGCGATACAACATGTCAATCGTACTAACCGACGAGCAGCGGCAGCAGCAACATGTAGAGAAATTTTGAAAACTGGAACTAGAGAACAATTTTGACTTTTGTCCAATTACAGTAGACACGGCAGAAAACTGATAAACGAAATCGGGAAGAAACTCAATTCAACACCGGGCGAGCCGAGTTATAAAAGTTTTCTGGTCCAAAAACGAATATTAAATTAGTATATTGTACACCTTGTTGCACAAAATGTATTTTTGTAGCACCAGTTCTAAGTTTTCCTTCCGTGCGTAGCGAGTAAGGAAAATTAGGACCTGTGCTACAAAATCCACTTGTCCAACGAGAGATATATTTTTGCAAAGATGAATCGAAATAGACAAACACCAAAACAAATCGAAGAGTAGTCTTTATAAACACTTGAAATTTGCACAAATTATCAATTAGCCTACAACCAGTCAGTGCGGAAAAATATATATGAAATTCCATCAAACCAGACATTACGACCGAAAAATTCCGCATTTCAATGCTATCTGCGATAAAGAAATCTGTCGTACTTGGATACATATCGTTGCAAAAATATCCTTTTCGAAATTTTAATAATCGATCGAACATTTTGCCTCAGCGCCGAATCGCGCCGCCGCCGCAAACGAAAAAAACAATTTGCGCCAATCGCCGCCGCCAACTTTTTTCCTAGCGCGATTTAAGCCGCCGCCGATGTTTGTAAAAAACACTTACGCCGCAGCCGAATAATATCGACCGGTCTAAGATCTACTGAAAAAGTACGAAACGTGGGCCCGAACTATTATGTGAACAACCTCAAAAAAGTACTGCCTGAGAAAAGATTAGGGTTGCATGTAATCTCGCTAAACATAACCCGGACACTCGTTAAAGCTCATGTAATATAAATTTGATTAATGTTTTGTTTCTGACACGTAGATATAATCTATCATTAGTCATTTTGATTAAAAGATGCCACCAACATTTGAACTTCAAAGCTGCAAAAAAATTGGTATGAAATGTTGATGAAAAAGTTTAACTTGCCATATTCTCATACGAATGAATTGTGCTTGGATTGTGGTGCAACTTAATGCGATAAAAGCTAAAAAGAAAGCGACTTTAAAAAGTCGCATAAAATTCTCATAAGAACATTTTATTTATGAAAATTTCATTTCTTGTCATTCTTGTCTTACCATTCGGATTACATTTATTATGAAGTAAGACTGATGATAAACCTTGAATTCGATCTTTATTAAAGTAGTTTTAGTTCTTCGAGACGAAAACTGTAGCAAACTTATGCAATGTGTACAATTTAAGACAATTATTTTAAGTATGCGGAAAAAAGTTATAGATAGTAAGAAAAATGTCCTCATTATTGTTCGTAAAATATTCAAAGCTAAAACATAAGAAAAAAAGTCGAGAGGGAAAAAACCGTCAAGCTTGTTCCGCCCCTTATGCTTTGAACTTTTCGAGCGGAAAATTTTTCAAGTGCCCTAAGCACCAAAAGTCTGTAAAGTTTTCATTTATGCTATGACTAACCCACAAAAAATGCAATTTATTTGAACGAAAAATCAAGTGCATTTAAATATAATAAAAATGATGGTAACGGTAACGAACCGTTTTCTTCTCTATTCGCTCGTCATCTTGAAATAACTTTATTACGTTTCCTTATAGCAAGTTGCAATAATGGAAATCTCGTTATATTTGTATAGGGATGTTCAACGTTCGTATTGTGAATAACTCGCATTGTGGGTTGTCATCACCGGATACAACATATGCAGAAGTAAGCACTGTGAAAATGTTGTTGCATATCTTCGGAGGGGAGTCAATGATTTGTTTTCGTTATTGTTACTGAAACGAACAAAATTACAACTGATGACGTACAACTTTTCATATGAATGAATTCCTTGTTGTTTTGGTTATATGAAAAGACTGAACGAACTCATTGCTTAATGAATAGTACGTCATATTCATTGTCAGTAGAATTAATGGCAAAATTCTGTTCAAATGTCGCGTCAAAATGATTACATTTGGAAGTTATGTAGACAGGGTGTCACTCATAGCTTTTTTGTAGGATTTACTGCCTGTTTTTTTTGTGTAAATTGTTCTTTTTTTTTAATTTCCAAACAAAATTGTACGTTTCACATCGCTGTAATTGGAGCACAGCACCTCAGTTTGTCTTCTCTGATGTCTCATTCATTAGAAAGAAATAAATATATTCAAACAAACTTGAAGTCAACAGTTCTACAAAACGTCTTGAAGTAAGGAGAGCCTATTTACTGTCTTTCTAATCTCAAAAGCATACAATTTTGTATTTTGAGAGTTATTTTATTTCGATTATTCGGGTCCTATGGATCACGAAGCCAAAATTTTTTTGCCGCCCAGTTCATAGAATTAGTATTTTTAATTAGCCATCAAAATTATCTCGAGTCCGGTGACGTCATCGTTTTTCTTCATCCGTAGTTGTTTTTGTTTGAAAGTGTTAGTGGAAAAAGAGTCATTTTGATGTTTGATCGGTGTGTTAGTGTATATATTACATATAAATGCCTGCACTCGTATGACGTCACACCCTCCTCCTTGAGGAATCTTTATAATTAATTTGATTTTGTTTGATTATGTGTAATGGTGAATTTTGTTTATTTCTATATCAAGTTTGATCTAAAAATGGTTTTAAATGATTCCGTAAAAATTACGCTTGTCTATTCGGTGTTGCCTCTTTTGGATGAATGTATGTAAACAAATTGGCCATTAGGGTATGTCGATTTTCCACTTTTTCGTTTTTTTCTGCTAGGACCTCCCGGAGTCGTTTTGTTTTAGCAAATAAAGGATTTTTCTAGAACATTGTTACTACTTTTGAGTGGATCTTCTGATTGCCCAAAGCGATTTTCAGAAAAAATGCAGATTTTCTCAAGTATATAAATGTCAGTCTGACATTTTTCTGACCAAAATTTGAACTAAATACCTAATAATATTGATTCCACACGCTTTTTAGGGTCAATATGAGTTATTTTAACTGAATGTAACATTTATTATGCGGAAAAACTAAGTTTCAGGAGCGAAAAGTGTCACATACGTTGATATTGTTATACATTTATTCGATTAGGGTGGATCGTGCTTTTTGTTTGAAAAATTGTTCTCCCCAGTCTGATTCACGTTTATTAGTGCAGACAGTTTGAGAAAGCCAAATACTTGGCTGTTCGTTTCAAAATTTAAGCTCTCGCGGGTCGTCCTGGATGGCTCTGTTCGATATCTGAAATTTCGCTATACACTTTAAACATAAGAGTACTAGATTTTTATCTTTTTTCTTAATTTTTTATTAACAAAGTCAATTACAGTAGTTTTTAAGTCAATCAATCAGAAGTAGAAGTAAGTTGATGTCAACGTTTCTAATAAAAACAAAATTCTCGAAAATCCACTGGAAGAAAGCGAAATAATGCTTGCAGAAGCCGGAATTTTAATACTTTACACAGTAGAAATAAGCGATTTTTTGATGCGAATGATTTATTTAAAAAAGATTAAAACTGAACAATTAAACGCAGCACAACAAATGATCAAAATGTAATTACATTTGAAATTAATTTAATGGACTTTTAATTTGTGAGGTACCTCACCAGAGAATCGAAAATGTTAAAAAATTAACTGAAGTATACTGTCAAAGCCAATCAAAACAATGGATGATGTCGATAAAGATGATGCAAGTTAAGATACGCTTGACCCGTACGGTTATTTCAAAAACAAATTTAAAGTTTCTAAAAAATTGTAAATTTTCGAAATAATTGAATTTTCAAGAGATTTAAAGTTTTAGTGAAATTCAATATTATCAAGAAAATCTAAATTTTTGGAGAATCATGCCCGGAGCGGTAGCGGAGGGCGTAACGCAGTCCCCATACCAAAAAAAAAAGTTCACAAACCCAAAAAAGCCCATACAACGTTGGACAAGGAACCATATATAGGCGAACTTCTAAGTTTTCCCCCCTCCAACGTCGCAGCAGCTTTTCAACGCGTCCAGATTCATCAAAATCGGTGGAAAATTGGCTGAGATATCGAGGTTTGAAAATGACATTTTTTTATGGGCCGTCGATTTTTCTATTGCTTGCGTTATTAAGAAAACTTTTTTTCTGATCCGTCGGTTTTTATCTATCTATCTATTAATAATTTTCGATCTCGAGAACCGCGCCAACGATTTTCATGTAATTTTCAGGGAACGTCAGAATCGGCTCTAAATGAAAAATTCTATCAGCTGCTCGGAGTTTTCGAATTTTACCTTCGGAATGACAACACTTAGAGAGTTCGTTTCTTGAAAAAGTTATAGAGATTGGTGAGGAAAATTTTTCCTCCTAAGAAAATGGCTTCCAGCTGTCAAAGTGACGCCATCTTGGATATTTTGCTATGTTCTCAATTAAAATAGCGAGACAGTTGGTTTCTTCGGGAAAGCTATAGAGATTGATGAGGAGTATCCAGAAAGTTGTCAGCAAGTGTCAAAAAGTTGTCAACAAATGTCAGAAAATTGTCAGCAAGTGTCGGAAAGTCTCACAAAGTTGTCAGCTAATGTTAGAAATTTATCAGCAAGTCTCAGAAAGTTGTCAGCAAGTCTCAAAAAGTTGTCAGCAAGTGTCAGAAAGTCCTAGACAGCTGTCAGCAAGTCTCAGAAAGTTGTCAGCAAGTGGTAGAAAGTTGTCAGTACGCGTCAGAAAGTGTTGAAAAGTTGTGAGCAAGTGTCGAAAAGTCTCGGCAAGTGTCGAAAAGTCTCAGCAAATGTCAGAAAGTCTTAAAAAGCTGTCAGCAAGTGTCAAAAAGTTGTCAGCAAGTGTCAGAAAGTTGTCGGCAAGCGTCAGGAAGTCTAAAAAAGTGATTAGCAAGTGTCGGAAAGTTGTCAACAAGTGTCGGAGAGTTGTCAGCAAGTGTGAGAAAGTAGTCAGCAAGTGTGAAAAAGTTGTCAGCAAGTCTTAGAAAGTACTCAGCAAGTATCGAACAGTTGTCAGCAAGTCTCAGAAAGTTGTCAGCAATTTTTAAAAAGTTTACAGCAAGTGTCAGACAGTATCAGAAAGTTGTTAGCAAGTTTTAGAAAGTTGTCAGCAAGTGTCAAAAAGTCTCAAAATGTTGTCAGCAAGTGTCAGAAAGTTGTCAGTAAGTGTCAGACAGATGTCGAAAAGTGTCAGAAAGTCTGAGAAAGTTGTCAGCAAGTCTCTGAAAGTACTCAGAAAGTTGTCAGCAATGCCAAAAAGTCTCAGATTACTTTTGTCCACGGAAACATAGGTCGCAGAGCCCGTTTAACAAAACTTACAAAACTACTGTTATCACAACAAAAAACGTCTTCGAAGATAAAGTGTGACGCAGCCCGTAAGTCTACTTCCAAATTCATTGATATCGGCAGAGGTGACGCTTTCGCTGATAAGACGCAAAAATTTGTTTGAATAGAATGTTAGCCTGTGGTCAAAGTTTTATTCTTCAAAAAAATTGCACCACTTATTTTTAAATGAAAATCACGTTGTGTTCAAAAGATTGCGTCACAAATGCCAGACCCAACATCTCAATAATTTTTCAACACCTTCAGTTTCCACACGCAAAAATGTAAATTTATGTTAGTTATACTCGTATTATATATAAATACAAAAGTGTAAAAACTGAAAGTACAGAAAAATTATTTCGTCGTTGGGTCTGGCATTTGGGACGCAATTTTTTGAATATAACGTAATACAACAAAGTAAAGAGATGTCAACTCTGAAATTGTACTCTCTCCGGCGAAAATAATTCACAGAGTACGCACGCACGAAAAGTCGGATTTTTACCACTCCCCCTGCACGCTTTCCCACACAAGTAAGCACGAAATTCTCATTTCATACTATACAGATACATACTATACAATTTATGGTACCAATATTTGTGTTGTGTAAACCTACGATAGGTTTTTTTTGAACAAAAACAAAGCATTGTTCAAAGTATGGCACCTCATTTTTCTTTGGAAAATCTTGTAGCTTCAGTGCAATGAACACGTGTGAACAATTGTATATTGTATAACAAAAATTATATAAGTTTTTAGAAGTCACTGTGGTGTTCGCTTTAGTCATCCAAAGCCTAGAATTGTTTACGGGTCATTTTTTCCGTTAGTATGTACAAGGTAAAATTAAGGAAGGGGTATGTGATTGTGGACGCTATAACAGCTCGGTTCTTTCTATATAGAGCCATTTGAAAGCCAACGTTCTATGTAAGAAGAAAATATTTCCAAAGTAATGATGAAAAATTGGCCGTTTTATATGACGAAGAAGTAGATGTGTAAGGTGTAAACGAACTTGAAGTCCGTAAGCCATCGGCCATCATGGGCGCGCGGTAGTGATGCGACCGTGACGCAAGCCCACATACAAACAAATATGAAGAAAATGTTTTTCGTAGACTGCGGAGCGGAACCATATATACAGTCTTGACTTCTCCACGGAATCTACGAAAAATTCTAAGGCGAAAAGTCTTTTCACTCATTAAAATCGGTTCTGTGGATACGGTGATATGACCTTTAGAAAATAATCATTTTCAATACAAAAGTGCATTTTCATAGAATCCAAGATTAGTGAATCCTCCTTTAGTTAGTTACTTAGTTACTGAACTGGTTTTCCTGGGCTCTTCATGAAAAACAACTTTTTTGGCTCGTGCTCGAATACGACGATAACTTTTCTAACTTTTCTAACCTTCGGCTTCTACGCCATATTTTATTTAAAAAAGGAGAGGGAGGTACCGGCCTCGTTTGAGCGCCAGAGCTTTTAGAAGGCGCCATATGAAGCCCATACAGGAGCGTGACAGTCTTTTATTTTGATCTTTGTAAGTAATACTCAACGAAGTTAGCTGCAGTTGTAAAAAAATCAGCTGATTTGGGTAAATTTATGAATGAAATGAGCTAATCAGCTAACTTCACGTTGAGTATTACTTGCAAATCCACGCCCCTGAGCCCATATAAAAGCACAATTTTGTATGTGTTTGTGTGTGTAATGTGGATGGGAGCACCCGCCTTCGAATCGACACCAGTAGAAAACCGTGTCACGATCGACACACACACATACAAAATGGTCAACAAATTCGTAATTCGACCGAATACAAGGGAAGAACAAAAAATATTTGAATCCATAAACAAGTGATTTCATTTCGGTTAAATCATCAAGCAACACAACTGTGAGGAATTGATTTTCACATAACCGGCAAAACAAAGATCTAGAAAATTCGTATACCTTGGATCATAACTGAAGACTAAAAACGACATCGCGGACGAAATTAAGAGACAAGTAATTCTGGGCAACCGTAAAATCTTAAAGTCCAAGTCAGTTAGCCGAAATTCAAAATACGCATATATAAATCTGTGATCAGATCGGTAGATACGTATGGTTCGGAGTCGTGGTGCACAGAAAGACGAAGCTGCAAACGTTCGAAAGAAATGTACTGCCGACAATATTTGGACCAGTATTCGATCAAAGCCAGAACCGATGGCGCAGACGATTCAATCATGAGATTAGCCAGCTTTATGGAGAGCCGGACATAGTCAGAAACACTAAAATAAACCGTCTACGTTGGCTCGGTCATGCACAACGAATGGAAGATCATCGTATTCCGAAAAAAATCCTTAAAAACAGACCGGAGGGCGAGAGAGGTGCAGATGGTATAATGCAGCTCTTGCAGACTTAAAAACTGTGGGAGTATTCAGCTGGGAGACGTTAGTTGAGGATAGGCCTGGTTGGAGAAGGTCAATACCCGTAATGGGTTGTAGTGCCGGTTATATAAGTAAGTAAGTTAAAGCTTAAATGCCGCACCCTCCCAACGTAATACCTTTTCTGGGCTTTCAGATTTCACACCCCAAAAATTTAACTTTGCGATGTATGGAATAGGGGTAGCCAAATTTTTGCGTGTGAACTCTGAAAGCGCAGAAGAATTATTATGTTGGCAGAGTCCGGCTTTTGTAACTCATTTCTTAATCGAAAATATTTCAAAAGAATTTTTTGCATTCCGAATCTTTAAGCGTCACCTAAATTGATATCATTTGTTTTGGAAGAAGGGACGAGGACCTGCGTCACATTTCCCATTTAAAATGGGTTTTTGTTGTTATTAAATTTACTATTACACATTCAAATAAATATTTTCAAAATAAAAACATTGCTAACGCCGACAGACATTTTGATTTGCAATATTATTGAATTATAATAAGCAAAAATAGTCGTAAAATTTTCGCCCTCCCCCTGGTGCGTGCGTACTTTGTGAATAGCCCCCTATCTATGCACGCTGCCTTTACTACATAGTTTTTATGTGTACCTCCCCGATTCGTTACAATACACAATGCAGAAAGAATGTTCTTTTCAGCAAGTGGAATTATGAGTTGCAGTCATTTCCAGTCGTTACACAAAATAAAACGGGAAAAACCAAACTTAAAAGTGTAAACTTTAAGTTCAATTTTTTTTTTGAATCTCAATTCTCATCTATATACAGACATTGCCGATTTGTGATCAAAGCAACTTACTTGCATTCAAATATAGAAAAGTTCCATTACTTATCAGTTTGACGAAAATACGGAAAAAGTCTGGGGAAAAGTACCTTATTTCTGTTGCACACATCTATACTAGAAAAGTGCCACGGGCAGAAATTATGTTTTGCAGTAGATGTGTTGAAAATTTGAAATGAAGACTTTACTAGTAGAGATTCGAACGTATCCGAACAGATTTATCATTCTTACAAGGAATTGTGTATTTTTATATTTCGAAAATCCGTTTTCTATGGTGATTCTTTGGTGTTTGGGGTGTATCGGGGTGTGTACGTTATAAATAACTCTTAAGTCAGATCCACGAGTCTACATTATAATGATACGAGAGAAATAGCAAAAATAACAACAACAACCAGGATATAGTGTGTATGTGACGCCAGACTTATGGTGCCATTTTCTTATCATCCACAATAATATGTAAGTCTCGTCTTTTCTCATTTTTTACCTAGTTTCTAGCGTGTGTAACGATAGAGTGTGTACGTCAGCTTGAAATGTATTTTTATGTTATTACGTCAACAAAGCAATTTTTTATGTGTCCCCACATCCATCATCAGATTGTAGACAAACTCAAACCAATAGTAGAATCTCAATATTTTAGTATTCAAACACATGCAAGTCGTGCACACCCACAGAGACTAAATAAATTTAATTTTCTTTGAAGGAAAAAAACTGACAATTTTTCATATTTTTTAATAAATCATATTCTTGAGATGTTTTCCATATCGCTCACATCAATCGAGTTTCATTCGTTTTATCTGGTTCGGTCTCATGAGTTTGCCGATATACAAAATTTTTTTTTCTTTTTTGCTGATGAAAACGAAAATAATAATGCCACCAACATCAAAGTACCTACTTATATCCCATTTAAAGCTGTCTTATCCGATCAAATATAAACACCGTAATCCATTTTAGCATATTTAGGCCGCAATTTTTCCATGGTTGGTTTAATCATAAAAGAAGAATATTTAAATCCCTTCGAAATCTTAGTTCAAAATTTTCACTTAGCCAATCCATGTTATGTGCGAAAATATTTGCTTTATTGCGTTGCGTAAGCAACAATCTCTTTCACATTCAAGCTGCTAAAGTATGATAAAGCATTCAAATAAAATTGAAAACCAGGAAGAGAATCATTTGACCTTGTCGTTTTCTTCATCTCTACTGAAATGAACAAAATTTAAAGAAAAATGATTGAAGTCAGGATTACTTTCTCTTTTTCCATTATTTTTATTTCTCAGCGAGTTGTTTATTTCGTTTTTGTTGCTTATTTACTTTTTGGGAATAATATACAACTAGTTGCTTAATGGGCTTGTACGTCAGATTAGCATATGGCTTTCCGTACTTCAAGGACAAATCTTGATTATTTTGGTAAGGAGAGTAGTGGGAACCCCCGTCATCTTGTACATTTTATAAAATTCTGGTGTGGAAAATTTTATTGGAAACACGGACGACGCGGCGGAGGGCCAGGAACATTGTAATTGAAAAGTGTGCACATAATCTATAATACAAATATGAAAATCACTTCATGTCGCCGCATTTCACTACACCTCATTACACTTCACTACAATTCGCTACACTTCACTGCAGTTCGCTACAGTTCACTATATTACACTTTACTTCAGTTCCCTATACTTGACTACAGTTCACACTACACTTTACTACAACTCACTACAGTTCGCTTCACTTCACTACACGTCATCATAGTTTGCTACACATCACTACAGACCATAATAATTCACTACAGTTTGGTACAGATCTGAACACCTCATTTCACCTCGCCACATTTCGCTACTCTTCATTACACTTAGCTACAGTTCGCTCCAGTTCTCAAGACTTTACTAGAGATCGGTTGATTTTACTGCAGTAACATATTTTAATAAAAAATTTGGACAAGGGCCGAGGGCCGACCTTAGGTCCGACCTGTGGCACTAAGTAGAGGCCTCAGCCCCACATTTTTTTAATGCTTTTAGGGATTCACTTACTTCTCAAATAGAAAAAGAATCAAGACATAGGCAATCGAAAAAAATTCACACGGTTTAAAAAGAAAGGACATATAGGGCCAACAAAAATTAAAAAAATGTTTTGAGTTTGGCCACTTGGACTTAGCTAGGGCTCTAAAAATGATTCAACTAGAACTCTACGTGTTTTTTATACAATAACTCGAGTAAATCTTCTGATTTTCATAAATGTTTTTTTCATCGATAGGTCCATGAAAACTAAAAAATGTTTGTAGCGAAACATCTTTATCCATGGAAGAATGGGTCCTAGGCATCAACTTAGGACCACAGGTCGGCCGTGGCTCAAGAAAATGTTTTGCTTATGTTATATAGAAAATCGAGGAAAACATAAAAATATGGGTCCGAGACCAAGGCTAAGATTTACTCAAATTATCGTGTTTACGCACAGATGGCGGACTAAATTTTTTGCGAACGAAAAACGACCAAATCATTCTGAGGGGTCACTCATAAATTAAGTCACGCAAAAGCGGGGAGGGGGTCTGAGACTTGTGTAACAGAGCGTGACAGGGAGGGAGGGAGGAGTCTAGTGGAGCGTTACGTCACGCAAGATTTATGTGAACACTTTTCACATTTTTCTATTGAGTTAATATAAGAAGATATACAAGCAGGAAGTCACTTTATGCGAAAAGATGCCACGGACGTCCGAATAGTTTTTCCTATTGAAGCTGGCTATCCGAACGCGCGTCCGAATAGTCGATACTAGTGAAGCTGGCTATCCGGACGCGCGTCCGAATAGTCGATACTAGTGGAGCTGGCTATCCGGACGCGCGTCCAACCAAAAAATAAATTAACGATAAGAGCCTTAGTTGACTTATGCGCATGCGCAAAATCAACTAAGAACTTAGTTGATTTTTTTTCATGATTTTTTTCATTGCTACTGTCCAATGAAAAAAAAAATTTTTTGTGCGCATGCGCATAAAGTCAACTAACCTCTTAGTTGGTTAATTTATTTTTTGGTTGTAGTGGAGCTGGTTATTCCGACGCGGCGTCCGAATAGTTGATACTAGTGGAGCTGGCTATTCGCATGCGGCGTCCGAGTAGTTGATACTAGTGGAGCTGGCTATTCGGATGCGACGTCCGAATAGTTAATACTAGTAGAGCTGGCTATTCGGACGAGCGTCCGAATAGTCACTCCGTTGATTTAATATAAGAAAATATTCATGCGATTATAAAGAAGCTGAGAGGCCCCATTCTATGCAAACAGTGACGCCTGTAATGTAAGGAAAGGAAATACTGCCTTAACCGTAGAAAATAGCTAAATCATACGTTTGGCAGAAAATTATATATTACACTTGTGAACAATTTTTTCATAGAACATAAAATTCGGACTCTTGGATGACTCAGGAGAAATTTTTGTTCCTTACATTACATATATATTTGGAATGGCCCAGAGATGATATTAATGTATGTGTAACGAACCTTTCCATTGAGAAAGCTCACGGAACAATGTCATACAAAATATTTGAATATAATAAAAGTCAGTCTAAGTACACGCTAAGTGAATCTGTATTTTGTGTTGCGATTAGTCGATACTAATGAAACTGGCTACTCGGACATGCGTCTAATTAGTCAATACTAATTGAGCTGGCTATTCGGACGCTGCGTCCGAATAGTCGAATTTGGCTATTCGGACGTGCGTCCGATTAGTCAATACTAATGGAGCTGGCTATTCAGACGCGCTCCATTAGTATTGATTAATCGGACGCACGTCCGAATAGTCGCAGCCTTAAATCAGTGCACTTTTCTTTTAGTCCACGCATTTAATTAAACTGTAAGCTTGCATGTTTTTAGCGAAATTGTTTTGAGTAAATAGCAGTATTTGTGCGAAAGATTGGCAGATGGCTTTAAAGCGAAACTTTTAGAATCTTTTATGGCGATAAAATATGGTAACCCGCTTTGTGGGCATATCTTGCACCCACAAGGCTTCTCAGGCATTTTTCGAGAGTAGTCCCCTGTTGTTCATGTCGCTAAACTTCGTACACGTACCAGCTTTCAGTAGGTTATAGGTTTTACGACTACACACCAGCAACAACATCGGTCTTAACGCATTCGAAGTTTGAAATCGTCTTTTAATAGACAAATGTGCCCAGACTATTCCTTTTGTTATGAAATTCGACGCTTCAATGTCTTTGTGTGTATTAACTAGAATTTTTTAGCGTTACGTCACAAAGGGGGGAGGGGGTTTGAGGTTGCGTCGTTGCGTGATAGGGGAGAAGGAGGAGGTAAAAAAATTGCCTATTTTGCGTGACATGATCTAAAAATGGCCCCGTAGTTCAATTTTAATTGGTCAATTAAGTATAGCCGATTATCTCTAACGAATTTTCAAGGGAGTCATAATTTCGTAACAGAGAGAAAAAGCGTGAAAATTAGTTTACAAACGAGCGACTAATTCATTTAATAACAATCGATAGTTTTTCATGCTTAAAATGCAAGCAAATACGTAAAAAGAGAAATAAAAAAGTTGCAAAAGATTATGATTCATCCTCTGTAGAACATTAATCGGTGGGAATAGATCGATTCACTTGGGAAATAGTTTTTTATTTGATTAAAATAATTTTGACACAATTCTAATAGACGCTGACTTGAAAAGACTCTAACCCTAACGGCCCCTTCCAATAAACGCATACACAATTTGTGTACATCCCCTTACAGAAATAAACTGTAGGGGATTTCGAAATTTAAAGAAGGATTACGTCAGTAAGATTTTCTGTTCAAATTCTTTTGAACCATTGATGCAGTCAGAGCAACTGATAGGACAACGCGTACTTAGATTGTGCAGCTCCATCGCGCAAAATAGCATAGTTGGAAAAGAACGAAAACTATATTGAATTTAAGTTGTGACCATTGCCTAATTTGTAGAATTAACTCTCAGAAATTCTCCGAAATTCGTCAAAATTCTCCCAAATTTGAAAATTTCAGTTCTGAATATTTTCTTCCAAATTCGATATTCTTGGAAAATTTGGCAAGTTTTGTGATAAAGTTTATCAAAAATATGCAACAAAATACAAATACAAATATTTGTAAACTTCTCAAAATGAAGAGATTATCAACAAATTTGTCAAAATCTAACAAAAATTCGCAAAAAACGAGAAGCAAAAATTCGCAAAAACTCAGAAATTTGCCAAATTCACCGAAAAATTCTATCTATTAGGCCCTGGGTGTGACTAATACTTTATTTCTTGATAATTTAATCTTGAAACTAGTCTGTATCCTTGACTTGTAGAATTAGGAGTAAAAAAGGTGTCCTGGTGCTAAAAATCTCTTATAGCTGAAACGATGATGTCGAACTGAATTTCGTTCAACTTAACTTGTGCTCTTCTGTATCTCCAGCTCTACATTGAGAGAAAGAAATCACTTAGACCTGGCTCGTTCATTAAATAATATTTTCATTGGTATTGCACAATGAAATAGCGAAATTATCGATTAATGAAGTGGCGAATCTATCGATTCTATTACATTCGCAGTATAGAATTTAACGTCATTTTGAAATGTGTGTTTCCAGTTTGCCTTCTATGTTCCCTGTTTTAGAAGAAAAGAAAGCGAGCTGGTGAACAAACTATTCTTCACTACCTCCATTTCGGAGTACTCAGCGTTTTGAGATGAGGTGTTCTTGTTCACTAGGGTAACCATTTCTTTTTGAAATTTGTAGAGCTTTTGAGAAATTTAGGATTAATTTCCATAGAAATAGACGGTGGCCTTTATGTATCTTATTTCAAGAAAAAGGTCAACCGTTCAATCGAATTTCGAATAAAAAGGAACAAAAAGTTTGTCAGAGACAATGATAAACATAAAACCGAAATTTATGTGAGACAAAACAAAGATTGATCACGCTTCAAATAACATTAAACTACAACATCTACTCTCATAGAGGAGGAAAAGGAAGAAAATTTATAGAACATCACATTATAGAGTACAAATCCCTTGACGACTTAAACTAAAAATAAAAATGTTTACTTCTAAAGTGTCTGTCTGCCATTACATTTCTCCAATGTTAAATTTAAAACGTTTTTGCTATAATTTTAATTGGTATCCATTAAAAATGATATCCCAATGGGGAACACGCCAAGAATGTCATTCTGTCATAAAATAAAGAATGCTTTGCTATACATCTTCTAGGGGGTAAAAATGTTCGTTGGGATACAAAAAGAGTCCCACTTTTCCATTGAAATAACAAAAATTCTGTTTATCGGTGTGATATTATTCATGCATGATTTTTTTTAACATTCATCCAGAGGTTTGAATGACATTTATTTATTGTTGATGCTGCATTTTGTATACACGAAGTAGACAGCAACGAACTATTAAATTTACTTACAGTCTGTCATTTCAACTTAAATTTTGATCAGCTTTTCATTACACATGCATTTGTGATGCCTCCAGGCAGATGTGACAGAAACTGTGATACGAATAAATTAGACATTGTTCATTTCGTGCTTTAATTCATTGCATTATTTTTCGAGAGTAACTTTTTCATCTGACCGATATACCGGAACATAATTTGGCCATGAAACGACACCAAAATTGTAGTACCACATTACACGATTCGTGTGTCACAAATTACTTAACATTAGTTGACGCTTCGGTTGTATGAATTGATATATTGTGGCGTTTGAACCAATAATTATTATGTTTTAGAGGCAAATTCATTCGAGCACAACTATTCATTAACTCTATTTCCATGGTTTTTGTTGCATAATTTATTAATGTATGACTCTTTCGATAATGTTCAATAATTAGCTCAACTTATACACTAATTATCAATTCGGTCGAACTCGTCCCCTTTTGTTGTTTGGTTTACAGAATCTGAGCGGAAGTATTAAATGGTGACGCAACTCCCTCTTAAACACATTTGCGAAAATATCAATGTTTCACAATGATTATTTACGCAATCCACACCGTTAGTGTGTCAACGGATTATGTCAAAATGCAATAATTTCCATGGCACCATGCGAGAGCTCCCAAACTGATGATAATACTTTCCTGCCAGCTTAAGCATCGTATCATGAAAATCACTGTCACAACAAAAACCCTTTTTAAAAGGGAAATGTGACGCAATTCCTCGTCGCTTCTTTCAAAGCAACTGATATCAATTTGGGAGACACTTACAGCTTCGGAACGCAAAAAACTCTTTTGAAATATTTTCACATTTGATTAAAAAAATGCGTCACAAATGCCGGGCCCTCCCAACGTAATAACACAATTAGCTTTACCCGATGAGTGGAGTACGGGTAGTCAAAATTTTGGAGTGTGAAATCTGAAAGCGCAGAAAAATTTTTACGTTGGGAGGGCCTGGTATTTGTGACGCATCAAATGTGAAAATATTTCAAAAGAATTTTTTGTGTTCCGAAACTGTAAGCGTCACCCAAATTGATATCAGTTATTTTGGAAGAAAGGACGAGAACTTGCGTCACATTTTCCTTTTAAAAAGTGTTTTTGTTGTGATATCAGTTCTTTTGGAAGTAGGAAAATTGTTTTTGACGAATTACACCTCATCCTCTACAACATATCAAAAGTTTTTTTTGAGCCCCTGCCTATTTTCCGCAATTTTGGCGGTCACCCCGATACACTACACATCCAACTCAACAACTTTGCCTTTGACACCAAACCTCTATCTCGAAAACCGCGCTTTGTCTTATACAAAATGTGGTACCGTACACATTACACAAACAAACACATACATATGGGCTTTATATGGCGCCTTCTATAAGTCTAGCCGCCCAAACGAGTCCGGTACCCCCTTTTTTTGGACCCGTACGAAGTACAAAGGTCCTATACGTTTACTACAAACAATTTTAATGTAACATGGGGTAGATCGAGACGGGAGTTGGGGGGATACATTTATTTGCACATTTGTCGTCTAAATATGACGAATCAGCAATAAAAAAATGTCCGTCTGTCCGAATCCACTTTTTTTTCCAAACCACTCAACCGATCGCCCTGATTTTCCCTGATTCCATGATTCCCATGACTCCCATGATTCCAGTTTGAAGATGAGCGAAATCGGCCAAGCAGTTCCGGAGATATGGTCGAAGAAGTGGAGGTTGGACATGAAATTTTCGAGGGTCGGTGAAACTTTTTCGCAAATATCTCAGCAAGTATAGCACGGAAATCGCTCATTCTGGTGTCAAATGAAAGCATTTGATGTCACAAAACTGGGAAAAATGGAATCGGGTCAGGGATCTGAGCACTGGGACCAATGGAATGAACGAAATTGAGTTTCTTGGCCATATACGAAAACATGTTTTCGTGTATATTTCCTAAACTATATTTACTGTACAAGGCAAAGTTATAGAGAATAACATTTAAGGCAACACGTGTCTCAGGGTTTTAGGTAAAAATGCCCAAATCCTGGGATATGATCACTTCTAGAATTGAGAGGGATGACTCATATCTCTAGAACTAGCAGAGGTAGAAAATTGCTTCCAAAGGCTTTGAAGATAATAAAATTTTAGAGAACGCGTGTCTTAGAGCTTTCAGTAAAAACTACCCAATCCTTGATGCCGTTTCTAGAATTATGAGGGATGACTCATACCTCTAGAACTATGGCAGTTAGAACATTGCTAGTATTGCAGAATTGTATCGCTAGTAGAATTGTATAGAATTACGTTTTAGAGGAAATGGTTTCACGATTTTTTGGAGAAACTACTACCGCCGTCAAAGTCATTGGTCTCAGAAGTACTTCGGTAGGCCCTTACCTTGGGTAATTTCTATGGATCTTTGAAATTCTGATAGTTATAAAAAATATAAAACATTGCATTGTTTGCTCATTTCTATGTTTAGATGCTTGCGAGTCTTTCTGCAACATCTCTTTTTGCCACAGCCATTCTGTTTGTCACATCTATTCTGATACGTACGGGTCTTTGCTTATGTTTAAAATCTAATATGGCGTAGAATGCCCAGCCGAAGGTCCCTGAAAAATTTCAAGAAAAGCTATCGAGCCGTTTTCGAGCGGGAGCCAAAAAAGCCGTGTTTCATACAAGTGCCATTGGAAACCAGTAACTAACTAAAGTAGGATGTTTTCACTAACTTTGGCTTCTATGAAAATGATCATTTTCTAAAGGTCATATCTCCGGAGCCACTGAACCGATTTCAATGAATGAAAAGACATTTCGCCTTAGAATTGTTCGGAGAATCTGGAAAAAGTATTTTCCGGGGGGTACGTCGCGAGGAGGGAAGTCAAAAAGTAGCTGTATATATGGTTCGTCAGACTACGAAAGGCGAATTGAGCGGGAAGAAAACTACGGATTGTAATGTTACCTTCCAAACCTACAGCTATTTTTTTTCATTTATCAGTATAACTGAAGGTCTAATAGTCTATAGTGCGCACAGCAAGGGATAGGAGAATGAAAAGAATTGAAAATCGTAAAAAAGCGAAAGGGAGATAGAGACAAAACTAACGAACTCTTTTATCTTGTTTTTTCATGGACCACCACCACCAGCAAGTTGCCACTTACATCCTATGTAGTTACTAGATGTTCGAAAATTAGAAAACTCTCCGTTTACGATAACCACGTCTGCGAAAGTTCTTCCGTTCCCATGAAATCCGACGGTAATGAAATCTTCTGTAGCATTGCTTACATGACAATGTTATTCTTTTACTTTTCGTTGGATGCGTTAGACAATATGAGAATTGCAAGTACTTCGGTGAATTATTTCTTTTTAGTGATACCTTAGTCGTCGTGTGGATTTTCCCTTCAGAAACATATGACTACATGGTTCACTTCTCAAAACATGTTTGGGTATGTATCGTGGTACGGTATATTACAGACTTGACACACTAAAATGTACTCGTCTGTATCGTATCATAATCTTCTCCATAAAAGAATTTTCAATTTGTTAGTACTTGCGTCACACACCAGTAGGTGATATGATTTTGAGAATCCTCCATGAAAGATTTAGAATTTCTCATTTTTTAGAGTTTACACGTTTTGAATCTTGAACCCATCCTGTTGTAATTTACCTTGTATATTCATTCAACAAAGAGTGTAGCACTTCCCTGTTAAATGTTGAATGAAAGAGCTATTTATATTTGTGTTGTGTGTTAGTTTCTTAATATGCCAGTTAGCTGTCAAATTATTAATTACACAACGTAAATAAAACACTGTGGTGTGTCACTGTTTTCAAGGTAAATTTTCGAAGACGGAAGGTATCATTGATTGAAGTTGTAACAGATAGTACAGGGTAAATTGGTATCCTCAAACCAACAATAAAATTCAAATTTAGATAATTGCCGGTTAATATAAAAATATATTTTGGATTACACGAAAAAGAAAATGATTATCGATAGATAATCTATAAATTTCCGGAATACAAGCCTTGTTTTACACCAAAAAGTATATATAGGATAAAGGTTAAAAGATATGAATCATCGTTGTGGACTTTTTATGCTTTTTATGCTATGTAAATGCAAACATATAACAAAACACCCCAGTCTTGGTTTAATGTTACACAGCTTCAGTAATGTTTAGTGAGGGTTATGTAACAATGTAACTCCCATAAGAAACTAGAGGAAAATTTATTACACAAAACATGGCCTTTAAATTACAAAATTTATGCTCAGGAAAATGCTCATGATGGATTACAAACGTTTTATTTGAAATTTTTTCTGTGTTTAGAATTAATATTTTCTTGTTATTATGTTTTATCGTGCGACGTCTACAAAAGTACATGCATTGTGTTCTCTTTGCCTTGCTGATGTCTTGCGGTTATATCTATGCGAAATGTATATAAGACAGAGATTCAAACACAAGGTTCACAATTCTTCAGACCCGTGCGAAGTATTTGTTTAGTGTGTTTGCCATCTTTGCCTCATAGAACTCCAGTAAATCTCACCCGATTTTCAAGAACTATTTTTTGTCTGGAATATTATTATTATTTCGTATGATGTGTATGTACATTATAAGCATTTCTTACATTAGTAAAATAGTAAAAGGGATTGAGTTGACAATAAACAAGAACACAAATATAAATTGAATAATAAACGTTAGTCAGCAAAACAAGTAAAGGAATATATGCAAATTTTACACTGAGATTCACTTTAAAATATCACAGTTCGATTTCAGTTCTTTATCCGTTCAAAGATCGGGATATCACAAATTTTTTTTTCGTTGAATCACAGTTTGATTTCAATCACAGTTCGATATCTGGATTCCTAATCCATTGTATTGCGTCGTCTGTAAGTATGTTTATGTCGTGTAAGCCCCCGGTAAGGCGAGGAATTGGGCAATCGTTTATTGATCCATCGTTTGAAGACGCTCCCCACAGTCACAACTCGGATCGTTTGATGTATTCCATTCGTGCAACATATCACCAGAACGGCCATGTCCAGATCTTATTCTGTTTAACGTCGACCAGGTTTTCCGCTCTAAATCAAAACCACGCAATTTTTCCAATAGGACAGAGACAAGATGCTGGTGTGTGAATTGGTCGCGGTTCCATTCCGTGTTCCACTCTTAGATCAGGTTAAATTGGAGGTCACTTTCGAATAATGGGGTTTTCCAGATAGGATGCCTTGACTTGAGTCTGTATCCTTTTCGGATTGTGTCCAGGTCTTGGTGTATAGGCAAGCTATTGTTCAGTTCTCATTTTTGAAGCTCTTTGTGGAGTGCGGCACGGCGACGAATGCTAGGAGGGGCAATATTTGACAGAACTGGAAGCCACTGCAGAGGAGTTGAAGAGATTACTCCAGATATGGTACGCATGTTGTCGTAGAGTTGCGTGTCGACTTTATGTGTATGTGCGCTGTTCAGCCACGCAGGACTGCAGAACTCAGGCGTTGAAAAGACTACGGCCAAAGCTGCTGTTCTAAGAGTGTTCCCATCTGAACCGCAATTTGTTCCAGCCAGTTTGTGAAGAATGTTGTTTCTTGACTTCAACTTTTGGGCGACTTTTTCAAGATGAGATTTGCCCGTTAGGGATCTGTCAAGTGTAAATCCCAGGAAGGACGAGTTCGGGTCGTGTTCCAAGATTTCGCCGCGGAACGATACCTTTAGGTTGTCTTTTGCTTGTTGGTTACACAAATGGAAATAGTACGTTACTGTCTTCGAAGGATTCAGAAGTAATAATAATTATAACAATCAAGTAGTCACCAGTCTGTGAAATACCGATCTAAAATTTTAAGATCTTCTGCGAGCACTGTTTCTACGACAAGTTTCGAATTTGACTGTACATCAAGCGCGTTATCGTCTGGATATAATCTGAAGGAAACAATTTTCCAAGCAGATTCGGTGTCCTGGGTAAATGAAAATCCTCGCTTTTAGTGCGGCGTCATATTATGTCAATGCAAACAAAATTTCATCAGGAAAACCATATTATGTCAAGCGACGAAAACTGATGTACCTTATCAGCACGTCGTCACAAAATTGCGTATACTTTCACGTAAGCGGACGTCACACGAGTGAATTTCACAAATATTTTGTTAAATGCGATATGGAGAATTGATTCAAAAGGTAACTTTTCCCATCCCTCCAGGTAATTCTAGAATTAAAACCAAATTATGACTTTCGCAGAAGCACTTAAAGGGACGTTTTTATTCGTATGTTTCACAGGTGCCGCCACAGCTCTATTTGAGGTCCCAAGAAAATAACTAAGATTTCGTGCGGGTCTTCGTTATTGAATTACAAGCAATTTCTCATTAATGAATAAAATTATAGTAAGGTGGATCATAGGGAATGCAGAACCGGTTCCAAGAACCGGTTCTTGAGGGACCGGGAATCAGTTCTCAATATTTTTCAGAACCAATTCTAAAAAAGTTAATTTTTTACTAGAGACGTGTGAAATTACAAAAAATATTTTAACCATAGTTTTACTAATAATCAGTCACTTTTTGCATTGAAATATGGCCGGTGACTGGTGCTGGCCGGAGACTACTACATGGCCGATAACTGGTGCATTTACCACACAGTCGTTATGGATAGAAACTGTTGAAAC
Organism: Pseudolycoriella hygida; assembly: GCA_029228625.1. Taxonomy (NCBI): domain Eukaryota; kingdom Metazoa; phylum Arthropoda; class Insecta; order Diptera; family Sciaridae; genus Pseudolycoriella; species Pseudolycoriella hygida. The sequence goes on along the minus strand of CM055403.1, from coordinate 11,629,521 downwards.
GGATATTATATCCAATTTACACTTTGTTTCAATTCAATTCAATTTATTTACAATATCTATGTCAAGGTTGCTCTTATACACCTCTCGGTGGACATAGTTAAGTAGCATACAAACATCTTACAAAATTTAATTTAATTAAAGTCAAGTTGTCAAGACGCATTAGCAACATAAGTGTACAAGAAAGAATAAATGTATATAAAATAATAAAAACAACGCAACACCCTAGAACAATTCACAACTCGCTAAGTTGAGGTCCCTATTAGGCATGTCAATTCACATAATTCCGTTTAAATGTCTCCCGCGACCCCGATTATCTCATATTCATAGGCAAGGCATTCCACTCACAGCCCGCGCGCAAACATAAATCTGTCATAATTCTCCCTAGGTATAGTGAGCTAGGTATAGTACGAGCTGATTTACCAAAATCCATGAAGTCTCGAAGATATCCCGGCCCTTCTCGCAATATACTATACAACGCAGCCATTGACCTGGTCGAGATGCTGTTATACTAAGATTTGCTGTACACATAGCGGACAACCGAATTATAGGCTTTCTGTAGGATTTTGGAGGAGCTACCATCAAGACCGTAAGAATAAATCTCACAGCAATATTCGAAATAGAGCTTTATCCGAAAAACGCCTGGTTGAAAAGGGAGTCGAGCCAGCAAAGGGCTGCAAACAACGAACTCCAGCATAAACTTTTTGGGAAACAAGAACAGCATGGTCCAGCCAAGTAAATCTGTGGTTAATCGTCAGTCCCAGATTCTTGATACAATACTCGCATACACTCGAACTACACCAAGATTCACCTCGAGTACCACATCATAGGTGCCGTTCTGATTCAGTATTGTAACTGTGTATTTAATGGCTGCATCAACGACTATAGGCGTTACTTTAACATTAGTAGCTGAGCCTATAACAATTGCCTGAGACTTAACAGCATTGAGAAACAGTCCGTACCCACAGACCCAAGGTCAGCTTCCACGCTCCTGATACATTCATCCACTTCACAAGCATGGAACATTTTGGACATCATCAGCGAAGAGATGCGGAAACATATACTTGACGGAAGAAGGAAGGTCATTAACATACAACGAGAAAAGTAAAGGACCAAGAATTGAGCCCTGTGGCAAGCTTCTAGTCACCGGAAGGATGGCTGACATAGCCCCATCGATACAGACGGCCTGAAATCTGTCCGAAAGATAGCTGCTTATCAAGGCAACAGCAGTACTGTCGAATGCGAACGCAACTTATCACACAACAAGCTGTGGTCAGCCATATCGAACGCCTTAGAAAAGTCCAATAGTATTAGAATCGTTATAAGTTTTTTGCCCATAATATCGCTCGATATTTTCAATAGTGCTGTGGTGGTACTGTGTTTGGATCTAAAACCAGACTGAACCGGGGTGGCCAATCCATTACGCGAGATGAACTCGTAAATCTGATCCTTGACGATGAGCTCAAAAATCTTGGAAAAAACGGTCAGAACATTTAATGACCTATAATTTTCGAGGTCAAATTTTCTAGTCTTCTTATGGGACGGCCAAACCTTAGCCACTTTCCATCCCCTCGCAAGAGGCTAATGTCACGATTTATTCTACTACATGACAGATGGAGCTGTTGCTGTATAATTCTCAAGGCCCGCTGTATGTTTTTTCCGGGTTTCAGAAAGATTGTATTTGTATTTGTGGATTGAGTAAATGTTAAAAGGAGAAAAAATCTCTAAGCTTTTCATGTCTGGTGTATTATTTCGATACGATTCGTGCGGGTCTGGTGTGTGCTTTATGTTTTTTTACGCGAATAAGATTGGGTCGTATCCCGTGTATAATCTTTATTATGAGTGATATTACGATGGCAATGGAACGACATGTTAAGAAAAACGCACAAGACGACGAAGGAGAGGAAGAAGTTATGTTACATTTTCTTATTTGACCTTTCTCGTGCGACAACGAAATAAAAAATGTTTAAAAAGAATTAGATGAGCCTGAAGCAAGTTTAAAAAAATGTAATTGGGTGTTATAATAAATCAAAATTCTTGCTTCATTGTGGTTTGAAAATTTTTCCTGCGACACAATGGGCTAAATTTTTGGTATTCAATCATAAAGTCGGATGAAAAATTAGATGTCTTTTTTAACGAGAATAATTAAGATTTGTTTGTATTCATCCTACGCTGAGGTACACCTCAATCATCTTTTTAAGATAATTGTGTGGTTGAAATTTTAGATATAAATGAATATTGTGTTCTATGTTGATGGAATAATATTAAAATTTAGATTAATGGTTTACGAATCATAAAACTTTGCACGAAAATACAATATCGTTACAGATACATAAACTTAAGGATTGTTACGAAAGTTTCATAGAGAAGTCAAGCAGGAAGTGAAACGAAGAGAGGCAGTGTTTCAGTGAAATTGACACATCGAATGTCCAATGAAAGAAAATACTGGAAAACGATTTCGATGTGTTGTTTCATCTTGGAACAGGGGTCTAGTAAAAACTTGACGAAGCTTAGATGACTAGTGTTTTTTAACGAAGTGATTATTTGCCCCGGGGGGCGAATAG
>CM055403.1:11505929-11626460 GCA_029228625.1 Pseudolycoriella hygida | reverse complement strand
TCAGTTAGTACATCCGCCGAAATCGAAAAAAATGAGCGATGGCGGAAACTTAAATTGAATTTCAAATCACAATGTAACTCTTTATAACTTTAAAAATAGTATAGTTTTTGATTTCCAGCGTAAAGACCGCTCATAACATAGTAAACACTATTCGGTAGTACATTCGGCCTCCGTCGGTTCGTTTACGGTTGTCAAATGGGTCTAAAATTTTGTATTTTTTTCAAGAAAAACAACAAAATAAAAAAAACGGTACGTTTTGAAGATATGCCGTAGAATAATTTATTGCTTACAATTACGTTTTACGTCTGTTAAAATTAACTTGTCAAAATAGCCAAGGACCATTTCGCATTTCTAGAGCATTTTCATATATCACGATATCGCCTTCGGCTCGAGCCGCAATGCACACAATTCGCAATAACGATTTTGCCAAGAGGTGCATAATCTTGTATTAATCGGTAGGCAACACAATTTATAGAAGAAATTTTTTTGTTTGTGCCCTTGGACTTAGCTAGCGCCCAGAAAATTTGTTTCTTTATATGTTTTTTCTTTGCAAATCGGATAAATTCTGTCATATTTTCTTCATTCTTTCTAGACCCGGGAAGAGGGATCTATTGCGTTTACCACGACGTTTGAAACCATTCGAATTTCGACCCGGGAGTACGGGGGGAGCACCGATCATGGTCCTTAGATGACAAATCAGCAATAAAAAAAATTCCGTCCGTCCCTGTCCGTCTAGTAAAACTTAACCGATTTTCAAAAACTTTTTTTTCCCTGAAAGGTAATCAGAAAATCTTTTAAGGGATTGAATCTGGTCACTGTCGGTCCAAGGGCCGAGCTTTTGTTCATAACTCGAGTAAATCTTTTCCGATTTTCATAAACTTTTTTCTGTTTGAAAGATCTGGGCATGGTCGACAATTTGTAGAAGAAACTTTTTTGATTTTGAGCCCTTGGACTTAGCTAGGGCACTAAAAACGAGTCTCTGCTAGTGCCCTACATTTCTTTTGTACGTAACTCGAGTATAAAAATTTCTTCCGATTTTCAATTTTTTAATCGAAAGGTCTAGAAATGTCTCACATTTTACGGAAGAAACATTTTTTTCTATAGAAGTATGTGTCAGAGGCATTTCCTTATGGCCCTAGGTCGGTCCTAAAGTCTCGGCCCTTAACAAAAAAATTGTTTTTTGCTATGTTGTAGAGAAAATTGAGGCGAACATTTTTGTCTATTTGTCTATTTGTGCTTTCGGGAGGGTTCTTTTACACCGTCTCTTCGGACGGGTTTTTCAATACTACCCTTTCGGCATTTTTCCATTGAAGTTTGGGTGCAGGACCATAGCTCCAAACAATTTGTTTTACTTCGAGTAAATTGGCGGGAACTTTTCATCCATGGAAATATGGGTCACAGGTGAAAACCCTCTGTTTAGTGCTCTTTCTTTTTCAATATTGTCTTTTCGGCAATTTCCAATCCAACTTAATGTGGACTGGACATAACTGTATATAAAAAGTGACCAAAAACATGGTTTTTCGAGGGTCGGTGAAACTTTTTCGCAAATATCTCAGCAAGTATAGCACGGAAACTGTTCATATCAAAGCATCTGATCTCGCAAAACCGGAAAAACATTTTTGAGGAAGCTGTGTCAGTGGTGTGGGAACTGGGACCAATTGAATGTGGACGAAATTGAGTTTCCTGGCCATATTCGAAAGCAGATGGTTTTTCGTCTTTATTTGTTCAGCTATGCAATATGGAGATTTACTGTCTAAGGCAAAGTTGTAGAGAATAAAATTTTAGAAGACACGTGTTGCAGGGTTTTAAGGAAAAATGGCCCAATAATCGTATATGACCACTTCTAGAATTGGGCGGGCTGACCCGTATCTCTATAACTGTGACAGTTAGAAAGTTGCTTCCGAATAAAATTTCAGAGAACAGGTGTTTCAGTGTTTTAGGGAAAAATAATCAAATCCCGGGATAAAGCAAATTCTAGGCAGTTTGAAGTTTGCTTCTGGAGGCAAAGTTGGTGAGGATTTCTTGAAGAAACTACGTTGGTCCTCTCTTTGATATGGTGCAGGGGAGAACATTTAGGCCATCAAAATCAATGGTCTCATACGTACTTCGGTGGGGCCTTTGACATTACCTTGGGTAATTTCTACGGATCTTTGAAATCCTTGTAGTTATAAAAGAGCACAAAACATTGGATTGTTTGTTCCTTTCTATATTTAGATACGTTAGAGCCTCAAAATAGTCAAGGGAGCGTCCAAATCGATAAGATGTGACCAAGTTGGTGCGATGTACCGATTGATTCGTAGAGCATAGTAATTATTGGTACGATGCACCATTCCAACTTGAGAGTTGGTACGCGTTGCCAAAAAAGTGTTCAGTGTAGAACAGAGAGAGCGTTTCTTACGCGTACATTTGGGGCTGCACAGGAGGAAGGGTGATTTTTCCAAAATTTGTAGAGTCAATACGTTGGATTACCATGTCTTGAAATCGATCGATATCATGAAATGTAAATACCGCAGGACATAAATTGCCGATGACGAAGGTTTCAAATGACCAATGGGTCGCGGTGCTATTTTGCGCGATAAAATGTTTAGTGAATCAACCAATACATAAAATTTCACAGAGCTTTTTGTTTTTATCTTTCGTCCGGAAATATGATTAATATCCCGAAAAGAAAATTTTGTATGCGTCCGGAGTTCTGAATGCAACGTTGTTGCCCCAATGACGACAACTATGTTACTTCAAAAGCTCTAGACATACAAATAACTATTAAAGCTTTGTTTTTATATTCCCCAATAAACAGAAAAGTAAGAGTGTGCGGCACTAAAATTAAATAAATAACTGGTGACAGTAAAAGCTTGTTTAAACTACATCAGTCGTCCTAAATTAATTACGAAATTACAAAAACAGTTGTGCACTAAGTTAGAAATACAAAGTAGATTTTTGTAAGGCACAACGTACAACCGTACATTTAGTTGGTCCCCTATTTTGCAGTTTGTACGAAGCTTTTATTGAGTTGTGAAGTACTTAAACAATAATCGTAAATTTAAAATGTTGATATCAGCGGACTCTTATTTCATACGAATTGTTCATTTTTTTGCATAGTGTAAAAATGTGCAAAAAAGTTTAATTAAAAATTCTATTTCATTTTTATCACAAAATTATAATTAACTGAAAGAAACACTTCAGTTGCATCCGTTAAATAAACTGAATTATTTACTAATCGCTTTTCGATTCAAAAACAGCTTTTAGTGATGACGACGATATAACATCAAATACGTCACATCAAAAATTATTTCTCTCTATTTTTGTCATTTGTGCCATATTGAACCATGAGATATTAATGGAAGTATTTAATTCCCATCCATGTAACAGAAGCATTTATTGTAAATCGAAAAATCAGCTCCACATAAATAATGGTAAAAGCTATTTACGGTTTTGATTGAAAACATTTTAATATTTGTTCCCCGTCTAAAATGTGATATTAATTGGCAATATCAAGATATTGTGTGTCCCAATTTTAATTTAAATAATTCAGTTGCGGATGATAAGAATCGTTCAACCATTTCAGTTTTAATTAGAGTTGAAATATTCGCTGGGTTTTCACAATATGATTGTAGTGAGTAGCCTTTTTTTTAAGTATGGAAAAAGTTGTAGTATAACTATTATGACTTTTTGCCATATGAATCAAAACTGATAACAACGTGATATCACTTTGCTTTGTAGAGTACATAGCAAAGACCAATTTTTCTTTCGTACATTTTTTTGATGATTCATTTATAACTAATTTTTGAATGTGAGGAATTAAAATCATTTCATAACTGATGATTTCAACATAGATATGTTGACTAAAAAAAAGGAAACGAGTTAGTTCAGTGGTAACGTACTGGCTTTCCACCAAGAATATTCGGGTTTAATCCTGGTGGGGACAAATTCTGTATAGGATTTTTCTTCAATGTATAACATGAGAGTAACGTTCCTAGGCACACCCAGGCTTCATAATATGGGTAGTTCTGAATTTGGTGCCGCAACGAATCGTATATAGAAGAATGACAAATATGACGTCACCCATATTCGATGAATTCTGTGTACAAATAGGAGGAGATATAATTAGCCCGAGAAGAACCATTTGAAGCAAAAACAAAAAAAAAAGAATTACTTAAAAGTCCCGGACACTCATCGACTTAGCTATTTCTAATGAACCGATTACAATACTCTGCTATTAACATTTAAAAATGGACAGTGACGTTGCAATTCTGCCAAATAATCGTCGAAGGCATGAATTGTTCCAAGGCAGAATACTTAGCGAAAATTTCGGCGGAAAAAAATCATCATATCGCAGATTACGAGGCAGAACTCCGATCGATAATGAACTGTGTAGACCATTCTCCTTGTACGATGTTAGTATGGCGCTACTGTATATGGAAAATGGCACATTTAGCGGCCCACGTACAAGGTTGTGGCTAGCGAGGTGTCTTACCAACGTGTTACAGTGGAACTCATTACCATCTCCGTTCAAAAAGACAAAAACAATTGCGCTATTGAAACCTGGAAAGCCTGACCATCTCCCAGAAAGCTATCGATCAATAGCACTGTTATTAGTTGTATTTTGAACGGCTACTGTACATACCACCGAATCGTTATGGAAATCGAAAAATTGCCACCAGCGAATCAACGCAACCCTAAATAAGGATATGGCAAAATTCGCTACATGCCCACGCACAACAGCTCTGGCGCTGGTATATCCATACGCGGAATACTGCAGTGCAACGTGGCTGAACAGCGCCCACACATACAAAGTGGATACTGAACTCAACCAAGCAGTGAGAGTGATCACCGGCACTGTGTACTCTACACGATTGGAATGGCTACCAGCCCTAAGCAACATTGTTTCGCCAGAACTTCGACGAAAGTGGCAATTACTAACACTGTGCCGAAAAATTCTGGGAAATAGAGGAATTCCACTAAACAAAGACTTGCCACTACCCAAAAATCTGAGACTAAAATCAAGAAAACCTGCCATTGCTACAGTTGAGTGGCATTTCATCGAATTCAACCCAAAGGAGGAATGGAAAGAGATCCGGTCGAGCACTAACATCTCAACCGATCTCTTCAACTTCGAAGTGCATTCCGCAAAATCTAAGGAATTCAGTCTACCACGGAAGCAATGGTGCAATTTAAATAGACTAAGAACGGGACACGGCCGTTGTTGTAACGATATGCTATTTAAGTGGAACATGATCAACAATCCCAGTTGCACTTGCAGATGCCAACGCTAAACTACCAACCACATGATAGTTGACTGTCCAATTACTAAGTACAATGGAGACATACGTGAAATTGTTCTGCTATCTAATCAAACCATAAATTGGCTAGGAAAATTAAATCTGTGATTTTCTCTTTCGTTTGATGTATTTAGTGTATAACTGTGATATAACTGTTTAAACCCGTCGAATTTCCTTGGTCCTTAGATACCGAATCTGCAAAAAAATGTTGTCCGTCTGACCGTCTGTCAACACGATGACTCGAGTAAAACTTGACCGATTTTCGAAACCTTTTTTTTCCTGAAAGATAATCGCAAACACTTTTATGTGATTGAATCAGGGCACTGTCGGCCCAAGAGCCGCCGAGCTAGGGCCGTTTAAGTGATTTTTGGTCTTTTGTACATAACTCGAGTAAAACTCGAAGTAAAGAAACTTTTTTTAAAGAAACATTTTGAGCCCTTTGGCTTAGCTAGAGCACTACGTGTTTCTTGTATACATAGCTCGAGTAAATCTTTGCTGATTTTCAAAATTAATTTTTTAATCGACAGGTCTATGAAAGCACAACAATTTGTAGAAGAAACTTTTTTAAGATTGGGCCCTTGGACTTAGCTAGGGCGCTAAAAATGAGTCTCTGCTAGCGCCCCTTGGACCCACCCAGGACCCTAAAACTGAGTTTTTACTATGGCCCAACGTGTTTGTTTACATAAATCGAGTAAATCCTTACCGACTTTGTTGATTCTTTTTCTGTTTGAGAGGTAACCGTGTACCGAATTATATCCATAAATAAATTTGGACCTGTGCTTGGGGCTCAAGTGGTCGGCTCTAACCAAAAAAATGTTTTTTGCTATGTTGCAGAACAAACTGAGGAATTGCCTATGGAAGTATGTGTCCGAGGCCACTACTTAGGGCGCGAGGTCGGCCCTGGCCAAAAAATGGTTTTTTGTTACGTTGTAGAGAAAATTGAGGTAAACATTTTTATGTATGGAAGTATTAGTCCGAGACATCTCCTGACATAGGTCGGTATTAAGGTCAGCCATAGCCCGAAAAATGATAAGACCCGTTTAAGTTTAAGTGGTTTTTGGTCTTTTGTATATAGCTCGAGTAAATCTTGTCTGATTTTCATAATTTTTTTTTTTGTTTGAATGATCCTGGCATGACCGATGGAAGAAACTTTTTTAAATTTGAGTCCTTGGACTAAGCTAGGGTACTAAAAACGAGTCTCTGCAAGGGCTCTATGTGTTTTTTGTGCTTAACTCGAGTAAATCTATTCCGATTGTCATAAACTTTTTTTTGTTTGAAAGATCTAGGCATGACCGACAATTTGTAGAACAAACTTTTATGATTTTGAGCTCTTGGACTTAGCTAGGGCACTAAAAACGAGTCTCTGCTAGGGCCCTACATTTTTTTTGTGCATAACAATTTTTAATCGAAAGGTCTAGGAATATCTTACATTTTATGGAAGAAAGTTTTTTGATTAGAGGCCCTTGGACTCAGACAGGACCCTGAAACTTGGCCCAACATGTCTTTGTTTATATAAATGGGTCAAATCCTAACTGATTTTGTTGATTCTTTTTCTATTTGAGAGGTAACCGTGTACAGAATTATATTTATAAACAAATTTGGGCCTGTGCTTGGGGCTCAAGTGGGCCTCTGATCGGTCCTAAGGTCGGCCCTAACCAAAAAAACATTTTTTTGTCATTTCCTTATGGCCCTAGGTCGGTTCGGTCCTAAAGTCGGCCCTTAACAAAAAAATAGTTTTTTGCTATGTTGTAGAGGAAATTGAGGCAAACATTTTTGTCTATTTGGAGATCAATTTGGACTTTCGGAAGGCCTTTCTTACACCGTTTCTTCGGACGGGTTTTTTAATATTGTCCTCTCGGCAATTTCCAATACAATTTAATGTGGATGTATTTTCAAACACTTAAGAGTTAAGGCAATATTTACTTAAATACGTTCGAGCCTTTTCGTAACATCAACTCTGTCTGCCGCATCTATTCTGATACGTACGGGTCCCTTCATATGTTTTTTGGTAGCAATTGTTTCAAACTTTTTGCAAAGAGATTTTTGACTTCCTGCTACTTTCTGTATTCCCTTTCAATGTCTAAAACTCAAGGAGACTAGAAACATTCCACAACGATTATAATTTTTCTTTTTTATGGGTGGCGAAGTCCTCATCAAGAATGGGTCAAATGGCCTTATGATTGACAAGACATTGTTCTTAGAGAAAGCGATATAACTTCCTCTGGAATAGTTTTTTGTCGTCTCTTGGATGTTAGGACTAACTTTAAAGCGATTCGGCTAGCCTTTAAATATACCACTCGCTTCATGCAATTTATTGTTACGATATACAGTTTGAAATCGTTAAAAAAATATTTTCTCTTTTTCCAATTGCTATAATATCAGAAATTTTGCATTCAAATTATGGAACTAAGAACAGCATCGAGCTGAAAATACAGGATAAATTCAACCCTTAACTATCTCATTTTACTTTCAATTTCCAAAATATATTTCGCTACCAATTCTGTAGCACTCGGGTTATGATGATATTTGATTTACCTAATGGCACAGAATTGAAATAAAATCGACGCCATTGACATAAATAACACTGAAGACAGTCGAACAAAACAGCGCCAGAGCCCATTCGAAAGTGAAAGTTATTTCAAATTACCAATATTTTCGAGATGTGTATCCGAAAGGCAAAACGGCATATTGGTTTGTATTGATTTTCAATTTAGGACTATAACGTTGCCTTCAAATTTAATTTTTGTTGTTGCCAATATTTCTTATTATTTTTCGATTATATTCAGTGATAGGAAGAATGTCGAAGGTATGTTACGTTTGAACATTGGGTAAGTATACATACAGATGATGGCTATATTCGAAGTGATCCTTTACCAGTATCCATAGTATTTTTATTAAAAAGGGCTGTTGTTTCACAAATAATATTTTTATTGCGACACAACAGTAGGGAACGATATTGAAGTATAAACGTATCAAAATACGCATTGAATTGCCTTTGTTACGATAAGGAAAAGATAAAATAATGAGTTATTTGGTGCCGATGACAACTCTGTTCGTTATATTAAATTAATAGAAATGTATTGCCTTGCGTTGGGATGACATGTTTTTCTATTTTTTGTTCACACAAGATAATATCCCCAATTTAGTGTAATAATGTCCAAAATCATGGCCTTCTGACATTATGTTTGGTGTGTCTTTATTCAATTGATACAGAAATCGTTCATAAGAATAAATCAAGTATTTTCTCCAGCAAAAATATTTTTCAAATCATAAATCAATAGCGACAGACCCTACAAAATGAAAATATAGAGATATTTAGGAAGGATACAGAAGTGCAATCTAAGACCGCCGTTAAAATTCCATAGATAATGGAGAGTGAAGCCTGATTTGAATGAAATATCGGGTTCTTTGTTTAGTTTTACGAATGTTTATTGGTCTGTACAGTATGAGTTAGTGTCATTAGAGTGTTAAAGGAGAGCAAAAACCGGTTATATTTAACTTACCTCGAGGTCAGCTGTCAACCAATTACGAATGAAAAAGAGAATTGAGAGTAAGGTTCAGTTAAACTTTATACGATTTCTGTCATTTTGGCGCGTGGCCCCGAGATAAGTTAGAATTAACTCTCAATTGAGTAGTGATCCCAAATACTGACTGCCATGGACATAGACATTGTTTAATGAAAACTAGAAATTTAAATAAAAATTGTTTTGAAACAACTATTCGATCATGGAATGTTAAATTATAAGAAAATAAAGTTCAACTCTAAAATCCGACCTTAAGTATTTGCACACTGAAACCTTCTTTCAAATAATTTATTCCAGAAGGCTTTGTTTGTTCGGTGCTATACCATTCAACATCAACCACAAATGACCCAAAACTCTTGTTGCTATATGTGCGAATGATGTAAATGTAAAGCTTTTTTCGTAAATGTAAATAGTTAATCAAATGACTTCGTTGAATAATACGAGGACTTTCCCTTTTATACTGTACTGTACTTGTTAGTATCATTTCATTCAATTTAAGTATTTTTATGACCTAAATTTGAGACTAAAAATGGTTCGGTTAACATACAGGAACAATAGTGAAATGAGTCGTGTCTAACATGGACACAATAGTCGGTACATTGCTGGTAATTTTTCATGTCTAGTTCTTCAAAGTTCTAAATCTTTTGCATTTTCTTTTTTAACAATCTCATCAGCTTTCTATTTGTATAAAAACATCGTTAGATATTTAAATTTATGATCGGAAAACATAAGCTATGCACACCCGTACGATTAATTAAAGTCTGATAACATAGAGAGAATAGTGCAGGGATGCAGTGACATTTTATTGCTGATTGATGAGAGACCGTTCATAAATATGTCACATTTTTCCAATGTTGCCAATAAGTTAAAACGATCAATAACTCGACCAATGTGAATTTTTTCAAGTCACAGAATCGTTCTTAGCATTTCAATTTAATAGCAACATTGAAACATATGCAAGGGACACGTACGCATCAGAATAGATGTGGCAAACAGAATAGACTCGAACGTATCTAAGGAAACATTGCCTCAACTCTTAAGCATGCCCAATTACGTCCACATTAAATTGGACTGGAAATTGCCGAAAGGGCAATATTGAAAACCCCGTGCGAAGCAACGGCGCTAAAAACTTCTCGAAGAATCTCTTACAATAAGCCCAGAATTTAGAAAAGATCTAAAGCATGGACAAATAGGACAAGAGCATAGTCATATGGACAGTTTGCATCTTTTTTCTTTACAATACTTCACGAAAACCTCATCATTAAAGGAATATTCACGAAAAACCACCAAATATCATGTGGGATCGCGTAGCGTGACTTTGGCTCACACTAAGGACACTTCAGCCCCAATCACTCAGCATATTTTAACTAATGTAATTTTCGTGATTTTCTGATGTCCACATCTTTCATTCAAAACCTTGAAGAGCGATTTCCGTTCTAATTTTGCAGGAATATAAGGGAAAAAAGTTCCACCAACCTTCAAAAAACCACGTTTTCGACAGCTTTTCCGACCGTAACTTCGAAAGCTTTCGACCGATTTTGCCCAAATACAATTCCGTAATTAATTCTTGATCATCTTTCAGGAAAAAAAAAGTTTTTGAAAATCGGATAAAATTTACCCGATTTATGCAGAAAAAACAGGTTGGGCACTAGTAGAAATTCAGTTTTAGGGCCCTGGCTGAGCTGAGTCCGAAAGCTCGAAATTAAAAAAAAGCTACTTCCATAAATTGTCAGGCATGCCCAGACCTTTCAAACAAAAAACATTTATGACAATCGGAAAAGATTTGCTTGAGTTATCTACAAAAGACCAAAAACCACTTAAACGGCCCTAGCTCATTGGCTCTTTGGCCCAGATTCAATCCCAAAAAGGATTTTACAATTACCTTTCAGGAAAAAAACGTTTTTGAAAATAGATGTGGCAAACAGAGTTGATGTTACGAAAAGACTCGAACGTATTTAAGTCAATATTGCCTTAACTCTTAAGTGTATGAATTTACGTCCACATTAAATTATATTGGAAATTGCCGAGAGGGCAATATTGAAAAACCCGTTCGAAGAAAACCCTTCCGAAAGTACAAAACAGACAAAAATGCACATCTCAATTTTTTCTACAACAAAGGAAAAACCAATTTTTTTGTCTAGGGCACATACTTCCATAGACAAAAATGTTTCCCTCAATTTGCTCTGCAACATAGCAAAAACAATTTTTGGGTTAGGGCCGACGCGACGTTAGGACAGACCTGAGGCCCACTTCAGCCCTAAGCACAGACACCAGGTCCAAATTTGTTTTTGAATATAATTCGGTACTCGATTACCTCTCAAATAGAAAAAGAATCAACGAAATCAGTTAGGATTTATCCAATTTATGTAAGCAAACACGTTGGGGCCTTGTAGAAACTCAGTTTTAGGGTTCTGACGTAGTGGAAGGGTTTCTAATCAAAACATTTTTTGTCATAAAACGGGCCACAGTCCACGACCTTTCGATCAAATAAAATTTGAAAATCGGAAGAGATTTACTCGAGTTATGTACTAAAGACCAAAAACCACTTAAACGGCCCTTAGGCCCGACAGTGCCCAGATTCAATCCTATAAAAGATTTTTCGATTACCTTTCAGGGAAAAAAGTTTTTGAAAATCGGTTGAGCTTTACTCAAGTTATCGCGGTGATAGACAGACGGACGGACGGACAGCGTCTTTATTATAATGAATATTTCCCGACTTTTTTATTGTTGGTTCGTCATCTAAGCATCAGGATCGATGCTCCACAGCTACTCCCAGGTTGAAATTGGGGTGGTTACAAACGTCGTCGTAAACGCATAAGACCCCTTTTCAAAGAACTTCGTTCTTCATACAGGTCTAAACATTATGTTCGTTAAAAGCACGATAATTTATTTTTCGACAGTTTATTAAAAGAAAGACACTAATTTGTTTTTTCATTTTTCGAACTACCCAGAACACATCATTAGCGATTACATGCCTTCATTATACGAAATAAAAGCTCTTTCTTCACATCAATTATGTGAATTACAATTTCAACATTAAGGTGTTTGACGAAATGAATGATCTTTTATGACTGCAGCATTTCATAAAATAAAATGCCACGTTAAACGATTAAAAAGTGAAGGATGGTATTTGTCATGCACAGTTTCTCAATATTTATTTAAATAAAATATTTCACCGTGTATTTTTCCAGTACAACACTCGCATATCAAGCCGAAGGGTAAAACAAGATCTGTATAAAATAATAAATTTTCAGTCGACTCGCTTTCTCTTTGGCTTAGTCTTTTCATATATTCTATTTACCAGCGCAGATATATTCCTTTGGTGCATATGAATGCATCTTATTTTCTTTACTTTTTTTGGTGTACTGCACCATATCACATTCGCTAAATGTAATGTAGTAGCTGATGTGTAAAATTATAAAAACACTTTTTCGGCAATATAACAAATATCACATAGGTATATGCAACCTATATGTTAGTAGTATATCCCATATCTTGTGGTTGTATTGCAGCATAACAGAAGTTACAACACAACTACAGGATATTTTGTATGAATTGGCAATGATCCAATCGTGCACAATGATAATGTTTGTTCATATAAATTTAGCGTTCGGTCTTCCATTTCGTTGAGTCTACAAATATGATGTCAATGAAGGGATCAATGTCAATTAATGAAAATTGTTGGCATATTCATTTGAATCGAGTTGTCAGTCAGGATTTATTTATTTGATTAACAAGAATCTTTATACTATAGGAGAAGTCAGTAGACAAAATCCTTTCCCAACATTCGACGTTCAACAATTTGTTGTGCTTGTTGTTCATTCGCATGCGTTTGTCGTTCGTTCATTCTAATTGGCAAATCGGTCTTCGTCCAATCTTCGTCTGTGGCTGTTAATCTGTTTCACCAAAATCTAAGGTCACATTATTATTGCAATTAAATAAGAGCAGACGCCGAAGGCTAGGGAGAGGTTGAGAGATTTCACATGGCCTGACCTGACCTGAGTTGAAATTGTTAGATAACATGAGAATTTGTCTAAATATTGCCATGAGGTCAGGATATGACCTATTCCAAACATCAACTGCGTCATTAAATGACATTTCCCACTTTACTTGAAAATATATTTTCTGCCTTCAGTACCACTGACGGCTTTTTCATTATTATGTTCCTTTTATGCGCTTGCTTGCCTACGAATCTTGTTAGCGTGAACAGAAAAAACTCTGTTTTTATAGCTTTTAAATTCGATTTCTTTACATGGTGAAACAAACAAGACAATTTTATTGTAGAAATTTAGTTACTTGGATTGGCTCTTTAACGGTCGGTGTAGTAAATGCATAAAGTGGAGCTCCATGTAATACTTTATTGTAGAATTTGAAAACATAGAAATAAACAAATCAATCAATCAATTCTGACAAAGATGTTTACTCACCGACATGCGACGACCGAATGAAAAAATGTAATGACAACCATGAACAACTAGGTTTATTGTAGAGAAGAAGTGAATATATTTTCATCTTAAATGCTAGCTGATAAAAAGTAAATTTGACATAAAAATGAAAATGGGCAATCTAAGGGCCGTCTATGAAGTATGAGCCTCTCCTAGGTCACCCCTACCCCTGTACATAAGCTTAGGCATTTGTCTGAAACCCCCTCCCCCTCGTACATACTTTGTGGATGGGCTCTAATCGTTATTAGCTATGAAAAACATTTTCGTAATCGGCGCAATATTCGGAGCCGTACACTGCCCTATTTGCATATGAAACTTAGTGTGAAGAGACAAAAAATTTTGTAATTTAAATTATGTTTTCAGTTAACAGCGACTGAAGTGAACGAAAATTCGAGAATTTTGAAAAGAAATTATGAGAAATTTTATTGTTGAAAAAAATCTGAATGAAAAATTATTACCACTACTGGGACCCGAACCCAGAATCTTCACCTTTCCGGTGTGTTGCTCTGCCAATTGAGCTACCGTGGACATTTTCAATTCAGATCTAACGCATGTATAATGTAGCCAAAGCTAGCGTATATGTTCAACGAACTACATGCGCTTTTTTGCCACCTCACGGATAGAAAAATACATTTTGGCGAAGTGTTTCTTAATTGTGGTAAACAAAGTTTCCAAACATTTGTGACAAGTTTTGCAAATAATTACAGCCAATGTTATACATTTGAGGCTATTCATACAATCAAATACAAACAATGAAAATAATTCTGGAAAATTGCTTAGCAATACTTTCTTTAATTGCTGGGAGTAATAATTGTTTCTGTCAAATGTTTGAATTCATCGTTTATTCCCTTTAAATGTTTATTATTTACACCAAATAAATATAATTTAAATTTGCCACCAATATCGAGACCAATATATAATATTGAATGTGAATAATATTAGTGTTGCTGTAAGCAATGACCTAAAATATTATTTACTAGAAATAATATGTCGAAAATCATGGGTGCGGATCGTATCCTGGTGAAATCGATATTTTACTCATTAAAATCGGTCCAGTGGATCCGAAGATATGACCTTTAGAAAATCGTCATTTTCCATACAAAATGTGCTCTTTCATAGAAGCCAAAGTTAATGGAAACATCCTACGTTAGTCAGTTAGTGGGTTAGTTCCAGAACCGTTTGTATGAAAAACGACTTTGGCTCGTGCTCGAAAACGGCTCAATAACTTTTCTTGAAATTTTGCAGGGACCTTCGGGTGGGCATTCTACGCCATATGAGATTTTAAGAAAGGAGGGGGGGGGGGGGGGGTACCGACCTCGTTTGGGCGCCAGGGCTTTTAGAAGGCGCCATATAAGGCCCATCATGGGCGCGCGGTAGCAATGCGCTCGTGATGCAAGTCCACAAACGAACAAGAAATTAAGAACGTTTGTAGAAATAGATGTTTCGAGTCAAAGGAAAAGTTATTCGTGTGTTATTGTGTGTCAGGGTGACCAACAAAATGACTGACGGTAATATAAGACGGACTTAGGGGAAAAATTAATTTTTTTTTTGGGTTGGAGATAGATGTTCGGAGTCAAAGGAAAAGTTGTTGGGTTGGGTGTGTAGTGTGTCAGGGTGACCAACAAAATGGGCGACGGTGGTATGCGACGGACTTAGGGGAAAAATTTATTTTTTTTTAATTTTTTTTTTTGGGTAGGAGACAGAGGATTGGTTTCAAAGAAAAAGTTATTGGGTTGGTTGTGTAGTTTGTCAGGGTGACCAACAAAATGGCCGACGGTGGTATGGGACGGACACAGGGGAAAAATTAATTATTTTTTTTAAGGTTAGAGATAGATGTTTGGTGTCAAATAGAGATGAGCGGGTCGACCATTTTTCGACCGAACCGGTCGACCGAACCCGACCAGATAAAATTTTTCGAAATCCGAAACCCGAAACTCGAATTGTTTCAAAAGCCGACCCGGACCGAACCCGACCCGATTAAAATTTTCGAAACCCGAAACCCGAACTGTTTCAAAACCCGACCCGGACCCGACGTCTGCATTCTTCACGGACCTTAGACTAAAACAAAATTCGTGTAATGTAAGATGATAAAATTTAGACGAGTTTTGTAAAATATTAAAAGTAAATAAAGGATCGGGACCCGAATAAAATGTCTAAACTCCGGATGGATTATGACAAATTACGGTACAAGAATGGAAAAATGAAAACCGAAAAGTTTCTGATTTATGTGGTGAATTCGTATGATAGATCAGAAACTTGTCGGTTTTCACTTTTATGAGACTAAAGGATAAAATGATGAAGAGATCCGGATGAAATTAGTAATCCACTATAGATTGACCGTAGTAGTTGAGAAAAAATATACATGTATGTAGGATGTCTTCAGAACCCCCCTGGCAATGTTGTGAATGTTTTGAAGTAAAATGTAAATCTTGACGTCATGAGCGTTTTCAATCCCTAAAATTTTTGCCTGCGGCGCAATCATTCTACTCTTTTGCGTTCCCACTTCAATGCTTCCCGTGGTCATCGGTCGCATATCCTGAACTGTTGGAATTTTTGCTATGTAGCTCAGAATTTCATATAATTTCATCAATTTGGTGGGTGACCATCGACCCTGGCTACGGACCTGTCGGCTATTGCCCGTATATTTTCATTTCATTCTAGTGATTACCCACTACAAATTAGTAACTGAAAACAAAATTCGAAGAGAAACAACTAAAATGTCATTCTTTAATTTTCAGCCCAAACATTTTTTGATCGGTGAAATGTAGGAAGCAATTAAAAAGAAATTAAATACGGGAATTCCACGTCTATCGTAGACTCGTAAATAACTTCAGAAACAAAAATACTAAAACGCAAATTGTTGTTCTTCATCTTGTCATAATTAAAACAATAATCCTAAACGCAAACCGAAAATCCCTGAAGTTAATAAAACACGTAAACATAAAACCGAAAATTGCCTGAAAAGATTTTTGAAATCTGAGTGACGCATCTAACTTATAAACATCACGTTTCCGGGCACGAAAATTATGTATTCCAAATACAAAACGTTTTCTCGCAGAACTTACCCGAACCAAAAACAAGTGTGTAGACAGCATATCACCGTCGTTCTTATTATGTCGTAGATGTTTCTATATACCGTTTCTTTCTATGGATCTAGATGGATTTCTGTGTACAGTTTGAGAAGAATGTATTGTATATATTTTACTCGGCGTTCATAATATCTAAACAAACTCAGCATTTTTATGTATTAAGAATGGGAGACGCTTCTGACAAGCCCTTTAGCTATGTTAGTCATGCAATTAATCCATTTTATGCTACAGGAAAATCACTTAAGAAGTGTGTACGTGAAGTACTATAATACATAAAGTTCACTTCATTCACTCAATGTGACCCGTCTGGATATAAATTCAGATCGGATTTATTTTTTAAAACTGTTAAGTCGACAAATTTGAAGGAGTTGTTGGTACTTAAAACCCCTTCCAACGATCGTACATGATGTAAGAATTTTTATTCATTTATGGTGCATGAAGCTAGATCTATATGTGGCATATCCCCATTGCATGCACATAATCACTTATTCAAGAGTATAAATTACTTTTTTTGAAGTGTGGTTCATGATGAGGGAAGAAACGTATACGGCAAAGAATTTTTAATTAGTTGGGAGATTTGAATTACATGCCTAGTATATAACAACATCTCATAAACTAATGATTCTTAGATGAAACATAATGATGAAATGTGCATTAACTCATCCAACAAACTGCTCCAAAAATAGGACGACTTTCAACAATATTTTACAACTGGAAAAATGGTTAGCTGAAAGATAAGATTCGTTTGCCGGTGCTTTTTCTATATTATGCCAAAAAGCAGAATTTCATAACAGAACGAAAAAACAAGGAACTGAGTCAGTCCCCGCCGTCTTGGAATGCCCCACTGAAATTCAAAAATTTCAAGCGCACGGTCTAGGCTAGATAAACATATTTACTATTACTTGGTAGAGGAAAAGTAATTTTGCGCCGAGTGTAGCAATATCTGTATTTATGCTGTTTCCTTGTAGATTTTCCTTTTTACTCTCAAAAATACATGAAATATAATTTCGTACCTATAACTAGTGCTGAGACTTGGTAATTTATTTCTGTTGGTTAGGAAAAATAACAACCCCTAACTTGGTGTGTTCACTTTTCCAATTCGTCGGTCCGTCTATTTGTTTGCACGTTAGTCCGTCTGTTCGTCCGACCGCTTGGGTAAATTGTAATCCTAGGTGAATTCTATGCATGAGGTAATACTGATAAGGGTAAATTCTAATCTTTGATTACACTCTATCGCTACTTCTATACCCATTGATACAATGTTGCCGTTCATTTCTATTCATTTCAAACTGTTCTGTGGGACAATTTTTAATAAACTTACCTACTTCAATGTTTGCTTTCATCATATCGGCACTATTGGCATGCACGTAAAAGTTGAGGCAAAGGACAATGGCTTACCTGAAATAAAATAAAACTAATGTAAATCACGTGAAAAATGGTCAACGTTCTAAAATAAAACTTGGACACTCGGAGCTAAATCGGAAGTTCTTTGCTGCTTAAATTTTAATGGAAAAGCATTAGAGATGGAAATTGTTGAGGTGAGGTTGGTTCTAACGTTGTATACTGCCCTCTTAAGCAAAAAAAACCTTATTTTTAGAGAGTAATTTCATCAAATTATTATTGACGATTTCTTGTTTAATTTCGTCGCTCACTCAATTTTTCTTGCTGAAATTCGTTGAAATTGTTTGCTAATTTTGTCTAACTTTTGAACATTGCTAGGAGAGAAATTTGTGACGTTGCGATCATTTACGATGAATTTACGAAAGCCAAAAAAACGTGTTCAGAAAAGTTGGAAAATTATTTCACCTAACTTGACTACAGCTAATACAAATAAATTACAAATTTTCATGTTTTTGTCTGTTGCGTTTATTTAACATTTTGACATGAGCAAACAAGATTTAAATTGTTTGTTATTATTCAAACATTTATAAAATATGAATCTAAATCCCTCTCGAATTAAAGAAAATTTAGGGAATGTGTGAGATTGCACGAACCAAAGCAAATGGTTAAAACCTAATGTCTTCGTTTCTATTCCTTTACGGTCCTGAAAGCAAATGTTACTAGAGGTGAGCGGATTACCCGAATGTACGAAAAAATCCGACCCGAATCCGAATCAAATTTATCGGGTTGACGGGTTATGGGTTTTTCAAAATCGAATCGAGTCAGGTTTTTGTAATTATTTGGCAAAAAACCCGGTAATTTTTTTTCATGAAATTATAGTGAATAATGAGAAAGTTACGCGTATTGCTATATTAAATAAATTAAAATAACATTTGTGCCATGCCTTATCACAACTCGAAAGATTTCAATCGCACTAACAGATTTCAGTCTGACAATTTTCCGAACAGTTTACCATTGAAATTTAAACTGTAAAAATGATAGTATTTTCCGCACTCGTATCGAAATGAAGTGCTCATTTCGATACAACTAAGAGAAAGTAGTATCATGACTTAGATAGTTTTGATTAATGTATGTGGCAACGTAATGAGATAGTGTATGATGGGATAGGGTAATAGTAATATTTTTCGAAGTAACTTGATGGATGAAAGCTTTATTTATTTCAGTTAATTTGTGCTTATTTCGTTGTATATGGGCATTTGGCACAAAGTATAGTGTACATACACCTCGTTGCACAAGTGATTTTTGTAGCACATGTCTAAATTTAGAACTGGCGCTGCAAAAATCGACTTCGTGCAACACGGTACGGTGTCGGTGATATTGATCATAACTAAGTAACTGACATAGTGATCATAACTTAACACACATATTATCTGACGAGTATCTAGCCTTATAGTTACACACATAACGCGACAACAAAAATATTGAACACGTAACGAATTTAAAACATACCTCGAACGTTTTCGGAATCTATGATTCCATCGACGGGAGACGATACACTAAAGATGCTGTCCTAT
Organism: Pseudolycoriella hygida; assembly: GCA_029228625.1. Classification (NCBI taxonomy): domain Eukaryota; kingdom Metazoa; phylum Arthropoda; class Insecta; order Diptera; family Sciaridae; genus Pseudolycoriella; species Pseudolycoriella hygida. The sequence continues at coordinate 11,607,208 of CM055403.1, read as the reverse complement.
ATTCCTTCGTACATTTTTTCAAAAGTACACGTCGTTATTTTTCCGAATATTTAAAAACAATTAGAATCCACAGCATCGTTTAAGCAATGCCGTTTCGTTGATATCAAATAAAAGTAAATTGTCGTTACACACAAAATTTAAAAAGTGCACTGGTCAGTGGTGGCGGGCGAATATTCATGAGGTTGTTGTTCTTGTGTTTGTCTATATAGTACGACTCCCACGCGTTTAAGTATTTTTCTTTTTTGACGTGTTTTATCAATTGACTGTTTTCTTTGATTATGTTATGCGAGGGGTTATCGAAAATATGTTTAGCCACTGCCGAGTTTAAATCTTTTTTCTTAATAGCGTTTATATGTTCTTGCCATCGAATCTGACATGGACGGCACGTCTGACCAAAATAAAAATGCCCGCAGGTTTCACATCTCATTTTGTAAATACCTGATTTTTGTAAAACATTTGTCTTGTCTTTATTGTTGCATAGAACATTTTTAATTTTGTTGTCACTAGCAAACGCCGTCGAGATGTTCACTGACTTTATAACGTCTTTGATTTTATTTGTGAGGGGTGGAAAATGGGAAAGTCTCATCCACGCTACCGGTTTCTGCTTAATCGGTTTTAAAGTTGTGTGCGACTTTATGAACAGAGACTTTTTTTGTTTTTCAATAATGTTTTTAATTAGAGGCTCACCATATCCATTTACCCTTGCGATGTAAAAGATTTTTCGCGTCTCTTCTTTTCGATCTTCTTCTGACATCGGAATGTTTAACATTCTGTAGACCATGGAATTAAAAGCTTTTGTTATTTTAATCTATTGACAAAAGCATTGAATTGTATTAACACACATATTTTCTCTGTATGGCGCAGCATGAAAGCCGACACCTTCGAGACTTCTCTCTGAAGAAAAGGTTACACAAAATATTTTTAGCGATTTTTTTTTATCTGGTTCGGGTTTTTAAAAATTGAATCGTGTCGGGTTCGGGTCGGGTCGGGTTTCAGTTTGTTCGGGCTAACGGGTTATCGGGTTTTTGAAAATAGAATAGGGTCGAGTTCGGGTCGGGTCGGGTTTCTAAAAAAGGCCGACTCGCTCCCCTCTAATTGTTACTTCGGAAAAGATGCCGGTTTCCATGACATATGTGAATGTCCAAAGTTTTTTCTCGAGGGTAATCGAAACGTCGAAGAGAGAATTGAGTTATGAGACGTGATCTGACACTAGTTTTTGGCCTAGACTCTTTTGGAGATTAGGAGCCGTTCATATAGTATGTCACGCAAAAATCATCCTTTTTTGAACCCTGCCCCTGTCACGCAAGTGTCACACCCCCCATTGTGACGTCACACCATGAACAAGCAAAAGTGTTCCCTCTCTACACGCTGTTTGATAACCGTCCCAAAAAAAAATTGACACAAAATATTCAGGTTTTTGGTAGCAGATTGTCGAAAAGTTAGTTGTTGTTCGTACAAGATGAAAAAGCTGGGTTTTAGCTTTATCGTGTCAGGTTGTATAATAGTTATGTATTGAGATACATCATCAAACCTATTTGAAAAGTAGTTGTGCATGTAAAAACTGTAGATTAAAGGTAAATCAACGCGAAAAAATTCATGGCCAAGGAATTAAAGAGAAGTTGGTCATACTCATACTCAACTCAAGTCAGGAGTATCAACCAAGAAAGATCTGGGAGTATTATTTGACGAAAAATTATCATTCAACGAGGGGTGGTTAAGCAAAAAAAAAAACAGGTTCGAAACGAGGAAAAGCAAAAAAATCTAAAAAAAAACTAGGAAAACTAAAAAAACTGAAAAAAAAACAAAAAACTTCAAAAATAAAATAAATCAAAAAACCAGGTTCGAATGAAAATAACGTTTTCGCGCAGACGGACAAAAAACGCCACATTTTCTCACCGATTTTCTAAACGAAAAGGAGCTATTTAGACTTACATTTGAAGAAGCATTTTAGGTGGGACGAAAAGTATTTTATGTCCTAGGAGCTGGGAATGAAAATACTTTTCGTCCCACTTCTCATTGCTGACGTGGGACAAAAAGTATTTTATGTCCTAGGAGCTGGGAATGAAAATACTTCTCGTCCCACTTCTCACTGCTGACCACTCTATTTACTATCCATTTTTGTTTACATTTACGTGAACAAAAAATCAAATGATTAATGAGAAAAATTTAATTGTACACTTGCTATGATCATTATATGAAATTTCATGCAAAATTTATCGAGTTTTTTTGTTCGGAATCTGGCGTTTTGTTCGTCTACGCGAAAAATAGTATACATCACTCGGAGCTAAGACGGTGCTGATTTAGACCACGGTGTTAAAAAGGTCTTTCCTCGGGCTCCGCTGCGCTCCGCCCTTGGATTCGACCTTTTCACCACCTGGGTCTAAATGCACCATTTTAGCTCCTTGTGATGTAATGTACTATTATCCATCCCGCGTTCATTCAATACGACAACATAACCCGCAACTCCTATAAAATGCTTGGCTTTATCTTTCGTTGTGGTAAGTATTTCTCTAAACAAACTAGTATTCGTCTACTGTACTTGTCACTTGTTAGAAACAGTCTCGGATATTGCTCAACAGTTTAGAATCCTATGTACCTATGTATTACCGAATCGAAAGAATGCAGAAGAAATTCTCCAGAATGTTTTATTTCAAGTTCGGAATCGCTCATCCGAGACCACCATATTCGGTCCGGTTAAACTTAAACTTCACTCGCTTGAAACACGTCGACTGAAAAATGATGAGTTGACTTTATATAAACTAATTCACGGTCATATGGATTCATCATTACGTCATAGAGTCCGTTTTCATCGTCCGGCCAGAACAATGACTGACTTGTTATTAGGCTGCGTCCTGTTACTTTGGTCAACAAACAAGATACAATAAAAAACATAAAAACTCTATTAGTCGGTGAAGTGCGTCGGACTTATACTTTTGTGCAAATTGTTTCCGTTAGAAAACATTTTTCCGGTGAAAAACGCAAAATCCTCGACAAAATCTAAAGACTCGTCTGTGTGCCGGCAGACTTACAAAAATTCGTTTTTGATAATAAAAATATTGAAATATTTTAAAATATTTTTTAGCTGTACAAATTCTAGGCCTTGGTCATTTTGAAATATGTTCTTAAAATGAGTGGCTTACCCCTCCCCCCTATTTTGAGCGCACGCTGTTCAAAGACTCCCCTCCCAGGGAATTCACTATCCCGTAAACAGAAAATCATATGTAAGGAGGACTGGATGATTAGTTCAATGGTAATAAGGCGTACTTCAACCTACCAGAATATCTCACGACTCTATTGCGATAAAAAAAATCTTCAAAAAAATTTGTGCCAGCAATTGTACCACAATTTCTGAAGCTGTATCAAAAAAAGACGCCTGAAGACATGTAAAACGATTTTTCACTTAAAATAATACAAACTTACGAAACTACTTCCTATTCTCTACAGTGTTTGTGTTATCCATCGTATTTATTATACTACACTCGCCCTCGGCGCTTCGCTTCATAATTAAATTAAATGCTCTGGAGAAATGTTCACTTTATACAAGTTTACAATTCACTAAATTGCTACCGCAAAAATAACAGCTTAATCCCGTAACGTTTCTTTATTTAAAATCAAAATATAATTCCATATTTTTCAGCGTAAAAAAATGCTACAACCTGGCGAATTATATACCAAAATCGTTAACCGTAGGTACATACATATTCAACTACGTGGAAAAATATATGTTTGCAATAAAAAGCTATCAAATTCGAAAGCTATATGCAAATATAAATACACCCCATTTTTATTTTGTATACGACAAATAATACAATCTAAAGCAATAATCTTCACTATATGCTACGTAAAGCAATTTATATTTTATGTATAGCTGAGTTATATTCGAACAAAAAACCTGACGTTGTGTGATTTATCTCAGAAACATTTTATGAAAATGACACTACAAATTCCATATATATTTCTTTGTGTATCGCATCTTCTGGTCCTTACAAAAAACGTATACACAATATAAAATGCTGGCCTTGCAAGAAACTGATCGAACTACTAAGGAAACATGGTATTTCATTAATATTAGAAGCATTCAAAGCAAACCATGTTCAACCTTCAACCGAAACCAACCTCGTCTCTCCAATGAAAAGCGGGTAATAAATTCGTCTACCCGCTGAAGTCATGTAATTTTACTACGAGGTCGACTTCATTAAAAAATCGTAAATTGGGTCAATTTTAAATCATTTCATTTCAATTAAAAATAAAAAAGGCGAGAAAGAGGGTGAAAAGCATCGACGATATAATAAACTATAGAACACCAGAATAAACAAGTTCTAAGCTATACATGAACATGGAAACTCTTTACTTTTCTTTTTTTTCTCATCTGTTTCGTAAATTTTTGTTCTCCATTCGAATAACTTTGGAGCTTTCGAAAAATATATCTCTTTTGTTGTACACGACGTCGTAACACTTAATTGTATACGTACACCATAATGTATTGCAGACATGAGAGCCGCACGATTAGTCTTTGGATGGCGGTTACAGGAAGTTATGGTTTTACTTCTGGGCCATTCCATTGAAAAGATGGAAAATGTGTTACGAGGGAACCGTCTTCTGGCTAAGAATACAAAGGTTGGACTTCTTTCGCATGAAGGAGTTGTACATTGAACCTATAGAGGAATTTTCTTCATACAACACAAATATCGTATGTGCACGCCGTGCACTGCACGGTTTAGCAAGAACACCTGGTTCCCTCGCAACCTACCACTGGAATCGCCCTTCTATTAAAAAATACCTATGATTTTCATAAATTAAACCTTCCAGCAATACCCACATTACACATGTTCCTCATTATTGTTGGACTCAACGAAATTTGTCTCTTGCATCCTACATAATTTGCATGATACCTAAAATAACGCTAAAATGACCCAAAGCTTATTTTTGAACCATAACCCAGATCCAAACTTGTCAAGAACGACTCGTCTTAGTTAATAAACAATTAAAATGGGTATAGGAAAGTAGCGATAGAGTGAAGTTAAAAAAAATAATTCACTAGGTGCAGCTAGGTACAGTGAAGTGTAGTGCACAGACGGACGTACGGACGGACAGGAAGGGTGAAAACATAAAGTAGCTATCGTTACTTAATAAAGGCTCAATAGGATGTTTTTTCACCAATTCAGATCTGCATTATGATACACAAATCTAGTGATCAGAATGCGAGAATCAGAAATTGGAGCTTGAGATTTAGTAAAGAAAATGAGAAAATTCGTAGAAATTCATCAAAAAATCCTTCATAATCTTAGAAAATATATGGAAACAAAGAAAATCCTTACAATTGTGAAGAAAACCATTAAAAATCCTTTGGGAATTTTTCTTTAGTAAAAATAATCCGCCGTTACAACCCGTTCGGATCAGAGGCTAGATCATTTTTCCACAATTTTTTTTATGACCCTTTGCTCAGATGGATTCTTCTTAGAGATCCTTCCGTTACCGAAGTTTTTACTGTGTCAATCGCTCAATCGAGGAATCGCTCTGCTGAATATTGCTTACAAGATATTTGCAAATATTCTATATCAGCGCCTTCATCCATACACGGAATCTACGATAGGTGAATACCAAAGTGGTTTTCGTGTAGGTCGTTCAACATCGGACCAGCTGTTTAATATCAGACAGATCTTGTAAGTAAGCTATGGAGAGTCATGGAGGAGTTCGGAATTCCCAACAAACTGATCTCGCTAACGAAGCTAACACTAAACGGAGCTAACAGCCGAGTAAGGATCCGCAATCAAATGTCAGAGACTTTCGACATTGAGGAAGGCCTACGTCAAGGAGATCCTCTTGCAACGCTGCTTTTCAATTTAACACTCGAAGTAGCTGTTCAAACCATGGACATAGACTCCAGCGGCACCATTTCTCCAAGTCCAGTCAGTTGCTTGGTTTTGCAGATGACCTGGACATTATTGGCCGAACTATGGATGTTGTTAAAGATAAGTTTATGGCCTTGGAGAGGAAAGGTACCGACCTTGGGTTGAAGGTCAATGACGGAAAAACGGAATACATGATCATCCCACCTACGAATCGATATCGGGAAGATAACGTAACGATCGACACACACACATTCAAAATGGTCAATCAGTTCGTATACCTTGGATCAGAGCTGAACATAAACAACGACATTGCGGACGAAATAAAAAGGCGAGTAACTTTGGGCAACCGGAGTTATTACAGCCTGCTGAAAATTCTAAAGTCCAAGTCAGTAAGCCGAAATTCGAAATGCGCACTTTATAAAATTGTGATCACACCGGTAGTTACGTACGGTTCGGAGTCGTGGTGCTTGACACAGAAAAATGAACAATCTCTGCATACGTTCGAGCGAAAGGTACTGCGTACAATATTTGGACCGAAAACTGAACCGATGGCGCAGACGATATAATCACGAACTCATAGAGCTTTTTGGAGAGCCCGACATAGTCAGAACAACAAAAATAAATAGACTACGTTGGCTCGGTCACGTACAACGAATGAATGAACATCGCGTTCCAAAAAAAATTCTGAAGTCCAAACCTGAAGGCAAAAGGAGTGCAGGGCGACCCAAGTCCAGGTGGAGCGACGCTGCTTTTGCCAACTGAAGAACTGTGGGAGTAACCAGCTGGGAGACGTTAGCTGCAGATAGGCCCGGTTGGAGAAGCATGTTGGAGAAGGCCAAGACCCTTAATGGGTTGTAGTGCCAGTAAAGTAAGTAAGTAAGTAAGTAAGCAATGGTAAATTGTACGCTGTGCACAAACCTAGTGCCATCTATGATGAATTAAGTGCGGATACTAAAATGTCGTTGAATTCCGAACCACGCCTAACGGTAGCTAGCACTTTACCACACAGGCTTCAGGGTGTGCCCAGGAACGTTACCGTCATGCTAGATATTGAAGAAAAATCCTATACAGAATTTGCCCCACCAGGATTTAACCCGGATATTCTTGATGGAGAGCCAGTACGTTAGGGGCCATTCAAATAGTGCGCACGCATCTAAGGGGGGAGGGGTTTTTGGAAAAGCGTGCGAGGGGGAGGGGGTATCATCCGAAAACGTACGCACTCTTGTGATATCCGATCTGTTTAGGTTTATTTTCCTTTTAATTAGCAAAGGGACAAGATGGGATGATACAAGTAAATTGAAAACAGCCATTCTTCGAATTCGGATTGAATTCTAAGCCAAAAATGAGGTTCTTGGAAAGTTATGGTCCGAGAATATTGTCCATTTCTTTAATTGTGTCAATAATATACTTGCGCTCGTTATTTTTCTCATCTCCATACTTTTAATGGGCACTAATGAGATTTTCCATTGTGTCGTCAACTACGTGAAATTTTAAAATGTTACAACTTTTAAACGAATCGAAACATCCGAAGCAGCATGTACCATGCCAATCCCGAATCGGTTGACGTAAGTAGCTGGGATACGTTAGCTGCGGTTTGGTTCGTTTGGAGATGCAGAAGACTTTCAACTGGTTGAATTGTACTATTTTCAATCTAATCCAGGCTTTCAGAGAGCGGCCGATTTAAAATAAATCTTTTGTTTAGGTACTGGCGTTTATATTTTCTCCCAATGCGTTTTCTATAGAATTTTTTTTGCAATTTTCGCTCTGAAAACGTATATGGTGTGGATTGTGAGTATAAATTTCGTGCGCTCTTTAGGGGTGGGGGGTCTTTCGAAAAGCGTGCACAGGGGGGAGGGGGGTCAAAAAAGGCAAATTTTCCGCGTGCGCACTATTTGAATGGCCCCTTACTTCTGAGCTAACCCGTCATGGAATTGTTCTTTATTAAACATTATTTCAGTGTCTGGTAGAAGCAACTATTTTCAAATCCAGTCATTTCACCCGCCGGGCCGCTTACATATTTTAAACGACGATGTATGTTGTATACAATAACGGATTTCCCTCAAGGGTACGTCACTTCAATTTCAATACTACATCCTCGTTTCGTCACTCAATTCGACCCTAAGACACAAATTTGTCGATGTTGCCGAATTACAATCTGAAAATTAAACATATGCAAGGGACCCGCACGTATCAGAATAGATGTGGCATAAAGATTCGAACGTTTCTATGTAAATATTGCCTGAAATTACGTCCACATTATATTGGATTGGAAATTGCCGAAAGGGCAATAGGGACCGTCCATAAATGACGTCTGCTTTTTTCGACTTTTTAGACCCCCCCCTCCCCCTGTCATATTCTTTCTGATATTGGGGTGGTTACAAATGTCGTGGTAAACGCATAAGACCCCTTTTCGACGAACTTCGTTCTTCGTACGGGTCTAAAAAAAATTGTCTATAAAGACACGAAAAAACGGCGCAGACAATTTGGGAAATATTTTACAGTGAGTGATAAACCCACGGTTTTCCTCATTGTACGGTACTCATTTTACGGTGCATAATAGTGCTGAAGGCAGCGCAGTTGCAAGAAAGAATGTTAACATACAAAGCGAACATACACTTACAAATTCTCGAGAGCTATAAAATGTGCATCATTGCTGCTCCAGAATTTAGCTCGATTTTTAACACTACTTTTACGTAAAACAATTCAAAGGCAAAACTTTCTTATGGAATGGTTTTGCTGCATATACAACTGCGATATTGCCAAAACATATTGGCATCCGAGTGAAGTTAATGAAAATTGGCAAAGCACATGCGCGGGTTTGAAATTAAATGAACACATTGTAAAATAGAGCTTTTCGTTGCAAATAGAAAAACGGGAAAAATATTCGTTGATCCGTAAAACGTATTATATATAGCATGTAACTGACATACCATAAATAGGTATTTGTAAAATGTTCATGTACTGAACATTACATACGTATACACACGCGTATAAAGTTAGTTAGAAAACTTTATTTGTAATGTAAAGTTTATAAAACATTTCATTGTTTGAACACTGTGCAGAAATATCATTGTGGAACTAGAACCGATTAAAACTGTAACTTACGGATAAAAAACAACTTTTTTCAGGAAAATGTTTTATTGAAAATTCCTAGTTTTCTGGGATATATCAATAAAAATACCAGAAACAAAGAGATCTATGCGACACAATTATGAAAGCATAGATGATTCAGTCGTTGCATCAAAGCGTGTTTTAAGCACATGTAATTTTCGACACTTTGTGCACTCGAAATGAAAAAAAGTGTGGATTTGACATACATTTAGTAAACCTTCGCATCATAGAGCGTAGACAATAGAGGATTCTCATCAACCACAAAACTGTTTCTACTCATTGAGGTCAATATGTTGTTTTTAGAATTTATAGATATATTGCAAGGGGTTCGGATATTGATTGTATAATTTGGCAGCGATTGTGTGATATTTCATTTGTTCACCATAATTGTCGCTTTCGCATATTGGTTCATAAAACCGTGAATCAGCAAAGAAGTTGCTAAAACAACGAGTGTGATTGCAATGAGTTCGTTTCGTCCGGCCCGGATCATCCGGATTCATTGCTTTAAATGTCAGTATTCACTTTTTGAATCGATGCCAATTTTCTGCTAATGAATATAAATATGTAGTCTTAGTTTCTTTGCCGTGTTTACTAAATTTGTGGTTTGATTCTCGGATTTATGCGGCAATAAATGATAAAAAATAATTTGTCATGTACGCGCTCGATACGTTGAGTTTGTTTAGTCGTTTTTGGTTTCGAAAGTTTGTCATTTCTGATGCACTTTGCAGTACCTGTCCGGGAAAGTGTACTTTGCAAGACACTGTCCGGGAATATTAAATATTAAATATTAAAGCGCAATTCCTTAACATAAAAAATTCGATTGGCACAACCGAGATTCGACCCACCGACCTCCTGGTTACAAGACCGAGACGATACCACTACGCTAAATCGTTCATACATTTAGGCCACATAAACGTTAACAGTAGGATGGATGTATGTGTGTATTCATAAAGTCACCAATTTCACCATCATAAATGAAAGAAATGTTTTCATTCAATTGAAAAAAAATTATTTTGGCGTTTTTTTTTTTTTCGTTTAATCAACAAACTTGTAACGCAATGTAAACTTAGGAACCTCATAAAAAATACACCATTTGAACGTATTCAGTAGGAACAGTAATTTAATTAAATGTTGGTGGAGCGGCTTAATTAACATATTGTTAGTATTATTCGAACATGTCCTTTCCACAAGAAGTTCATTTGGGCTATTTAAATTAATTGATTGTTTACATCTTACAGAGTAAAAATAATAAAAAAAATCGTAGGAATTATATTGTGATATTGCCTCACTGTGCTTAAAAAAAAAGAATCTCAATGGAAGAACGAACCACCAAGAACCACCGCCTCCCGCCGTCAAGGTCCTCGACGCTACACCGAGGCTAACCGACTACGGTTCTAACACCAAAAATTATGTTATATTACTTAACCCCATTTCATAGAAATCGCACAGATATGGTTTACAATTATTCACCACAAACGTGTAATGTACGTGTGATCATGAAGGTCCGCCATATAAAGAATGTTTTTTGGATGTTTTAACATTTTTACTTTATATTTCAAACAAGTTGTTTAAGTGGTTTCACAACGATCGATCGCTACTATGACAAAACTATATGTTGTGTCGTTTGGAAAATAGTCGTTTGCCTCGTACGAATGCATTGGCTCGCAAGCTCGCCATGCAACTTTTCGTACTCGGCAAACGACTATTTTCCAAACGAGACAACAAATAACTATTGTTGTTCAATTTTCGCTATATTTCGGGTCTAGTTTAGCTTCAGTAAAACTCAACCGATTTTCAAAAACTTTTTTTCCCTGAAAGGTAATTAAAAACCCTTTAATGGGATTGAACCTGCACTATCGGCCCTAGGGCCGCCGAGCTAGGACCGTTTAAGTGGTTTTCAGTCTTTTGTACAAAACTCGAGTAAAACTTCTTCGATTTTCATGAATTTTTTTTTGTTTGAAAGGCCTCGGCATGTCTGAGATTTTATGGAAAAAAGTTTTTTAATTGTGAGCGGTTGGACTTAGGGAAAGGAATACCGGTAGTATAAAACAGCAATACCATTGCTACACCGGTATTTCGAAAATTTTGAAACTATTTGGAAAAACGTAGCCAAATTATTTATTATTATCTGGTCCTATGAAAGCATCAAAGCAGCTATCTGAGCGATACTTAAAAAGAAGAAGAGGAAGTATTGCGAAACTTGACCGGCATCACTTGTGCATTTTTAATTGAAAAATAGAAAAACAATGGCAGGCTCTAGTTCAAATTCAGAGACAAATAAAATCGTTCACACAACATTTCTCGAGGTCGAGAATAAAGTGAACGACAAAACATCAGTTTGGTGTTACTTCCTACGATCAGAAAACAAAAGACTCGGTCAATGCAAAGTGCATGAATGTCAAAAAATTAAAACCGAGTTTCAAGATTTAATGAAAACTTTTTCATCTTTATTCAAAGCTTTACTCAAAGCATGTGCGATTTTTCCAGATTCCGTTCCTGTCAGAAGTGGTAATCAAAAGACTAAGAATGTCATCGACGACTATTTCTTGCCAAAAAAACAGAAAAAGCTCGAAGAAGTTGTTGCCAAAATGGTGGCATTAGATGGATTAAGCTTCAACGTTTTCGAAACGTCCGACGAATTACGTGAATCGTTGCAGTCTGGAGGATTTATCCTACCTAAGGCAGGAACAACAGTCAAACGGATGGTGATTACATTTCCGAAGGATGTTCGTCGAAAGCAAAAATTGCAATTGCGGAATTTGATAGAGAATGGCGAACGATTATGTGCGACCTTCGACGAGTGGACATCAATGAGAAACAGACGGTACATCAGTGTTATTCTCCATGGACGCAATTCCAAAATTTGGAATTTAGGACTGGTACGAATTACGCGCAAGATGACGTCAGAAAGACGAAAGGGCATTCTCCTCAAGCGGCTACTTCGTTAATAAAATAAGATCGCGATATAACGATGACACGTTAGTCCACTTATGTTCACTTCGAACATATTTTCAAATAAAACGAACATAAATATGACGCTACTTGAATAAATCAAGTGAATTTTACTGATCAATTTCACTGATTTTTTTCGGTAAGCCGGTATTACCCCCCCACCCCCGGTAGTACCGAAAACCGGTATCATTAAAAGTGTCCGGTTTTCCTTTCCCTAGTTGGACTCAGCCAGGGCGCTAAAACTGAATCTCTACTAGGGCCCAAAGTGTTTTTTCTACATAAATCAAGTAACTCTTATCCGATTTTCAAAAACTTTTTCTTCTGAAAGATAATCAGAAAATTGATTACGAAATTGAATTTGGGCAAAATCGGTCAAAAAATTTGGTCGAAAAAGTGGAACTTTTTCACTAAAATTAAAACAGAAGTCACTCTTGAAGATTTAAAATAAAAGATATGGACATCAGGAAATCACGAAAGTTAAATTATTCAAAATCTGTTGAGTGGCTCGAGAGACTTGATATGGCGTCTGGGTTCCACAGATAGACTAAAAATTTGAGTAAATGTCATCATCATTTGACGATTCGTCACCATACAAAAAGCAAAGAAAAATTTCTCCATATGAAAATTTGTTTCATCAGATTTATAGTCTATGTTGTGAACCCAGTGGTCATATCATGTCTCTGGCTCGTTTGTTAAGGAAATAATGCTGAAAGGAAATGCAAAAAATGCACTGTGTTTCCATGCATGCGATCGGTGCGAAAAATACGCTTAGAAACATACAATTTTCAACAAAAATTCCAAATTTTGAGCAGACTAAGAGCAAAACAGAGACATGACATGGCGAGTGGGCTCCTCACATAGACTGTAAGTCTCATAAATAAATTGTTATATGGAGAAATTCTTCTTTGCATTTTGTATGATAACGAAACGTCAAATGATGAAGACATTTGCTCACATTTTTAATCTATCTAGGGAACCCAACTGCCATATCAAATATCTGGGGCAAAAGAATGCAGGGACACCATTGCGTCGAGTGATTTCGCCTCGTCGAAATATCAGGGTGATTGCTTCAATAGCTTGAGTCGAAATCGAGGGATTTTCACTCTTTTTCAGATTTGGTGATTGAGGATTGGGATTGATCGAAATATTATAATAACTGCACGTTAAGTCGAAGACTTCCTTCATTTTGGTCGACTCTGAGAGCGAGAGAGAGGATCTAAAGCTGATCTGCTCTTCAAGCTGAATAGCATAGCGAGAATCTGTCCTGCTGTCAAACTAACAGCATTATTTTTAGGCGGTTTAGCTGTGACATCTTGAAATAAAATGCGACACTCTAATTAAACGTTTATTGCGAAATAAACAGCAATATATTTCAATGGATTAAAAAAACTCGCTATAGAAGTAATACATTATTCAATAGCGGATAAAAATCCAGAACAAATTACATTTTTACAATGAATGTCGGAAAACTATACACAAAATAAAAGATAAGAGGATTAACTGAAAGCTAAAGCGTCAATATACAGTATGAATGTGTTTCTACCTAGAAAATACAAAAAAAAAAGAAGAAACTTAAACCTTTTCAACTAACCAAGAATTTTTTAAACAAAAACTCAAAGTTTCATCACAATATATCTTGAAAATAAGTTACACACAACGGTATACAACAGAGAAAACGTGGAAACGATGAAGTCATATTTCCTCTTTTTACATTTTTGTTGGCGTTGTATGCTTTATCTGCTCTTATTTACTTTCATACATTCTGCTGAAATATTTACGTAATCTTTGTGTATATTGTGGTATATTGCAATGTTTCTGAAAAACTGCACTCAATCGCACATTTCGTAACAAACAAGCTCCGATCAAAGAATATTTTATTAGGGAAGCCTGCAGAAATGTAGCAGATGTCGAATGCAAAAATATGGTTTTCATTTCAAGATGAATAAACGTGGCTCTATTCAAAAATGTAAAAAATTACATTGTTGTGGACGTATTTTTAATTAAATAGCACGTTTTTGTCAGTAGAATTGATGAATCAAAAAAATTTTTGTGGGTTTGACATCATCAATTCTGGCTGGCACAAAAGTTACAAACTTGCTGGAATAAAAAATATTTTTAAATTTTCGAATAAAATGGACTGAATAAAAAAAGAACGTTGATGTCTGTTTATTGTCACTTTGTTGGTAAAACTTTTCCTGCAATTCCAAGAAGTGCTAAAGATGCGAGAAATTGACAAACATTTTGGATTTCGTTCAACAGCGCGAACACAAGCCAATGAACATGCGAAAAAAGAAGACAGCTATGTCGTATCATACAATATTGTCGTCCTTCTTTTTCCCATCTACGAGATAGAAGTGTCAGGCCAGGTCAGTACCTCACTAAAATTGTGTATTTGTCACACATGTCTGAAGCGCATGACTGCTGGTAAGCCGAAATTCCTCTTTTACTGCTACACTGCCCTACAACCCCCCTATGACACTCCATACAAAAAAAATTGTCGTGCGATCAGCGCCGTTTGAAAAAATTAAAAGTATTACATTGTGATTCATGCAAACTGTGCCAACTTCACGTCTGTCATGTTTCAAAAAAAAATTGACAGAATGGCGCTGTTCAAAATTTGATTGACAAACGTCACTAACTTCACTGAAAACAAACAAATGTCAAGCGGGTTGCGAAATTTGAGGTTATGGTTTCAATAAGTCTAATATGGAAGTGTCATACCCCTGCCCACAACGCATAAAAAACCTAGCAACGAGAATTTGTGAGAGAAAATATATGAAAATCTCTCATTTGATAACGTCGCTACGTTTTTTATGCGTTGTAGGGCAGTACAATGGGCAGGACATGTGGTTCGAATTGATCACAGCCGAACGTCAATAGCTGAGCAATCCGCAAGAGATAGGTAGATGGTGGGAAAGATGACGAACGGTCCTTAATTCTTAGCATTCAGAGGTTCGAAATGCCGCAAAAGCAAAGCAATTGAAGAAATATATCCTAATGATAGTTTCACCGATTACTGTCTGGCGGGGGCTAATGTTTTCGTCACCACCTCACAAATTCAATTAATCCATCGAATGAACAAGTTGATAGGTTCTCCATGCATCAAACAATTTATTGGCACCGTTTACTTTGCATGGTTGTGAGCGGATGGGAAAGATTATGGACCGTTTAATAGGACGCTGCGCGTTTTTCCGGATTTTCTCAAATGTTTCTGAAGTTTTCTTGAGAAATTTTCTCAGAAAGATTTTCTTGGAGGATTTTCTCAGTTTATGTTTTTAAAAGTTTTTTTCGATTTTATGTTTTTGAAAAATTTTCTCTCAAGAATGCAGGTCATTCGAGATTTATTCTCAAAAATATGTTTTTCTGATTGCATCAAACTAATAATTTATTCAACTTGTTTGATGTTGCTGTATTGTGAGAGGATGCTACAGAACAACTGATGACGGTCCGTTCTGTACTGTCCTAGGGCCGCTGTAGCATACTGAGGCCGAAACAGCGTCTCTGTGTCGATGGAAATTAGTATTCATCACAGGGAGCGGGCAAAATCGCCCACTGTATTTTCGTCACAGGACGATAATATCATACCACCGGGCGATCATATCGTGCCAGTTACGATAATATCATACCACAGGAGGATAATATCGTCACAGGAACGATATTATCATACCACTGGGCGATAATATCGTGCGAGGAATGATATTATCATACCACTGGGCGATATTATCGTGATAGGAACAATATTATCATACCACTGGGCGATAATATCGTGTCAGATATTACTACTGTAAAATATACTAATATTCTTAACCAATGGCGCGATTATAGTCGAGGTGAAGTGAATGTCCGAGGGGATATGCCCGAGGAATATTCACGTACCGAGACTATAATGAAGCTATTTATCCCTTGGTTAATACGATAGTGTACGATAATATCATTCCAAGAACGTACCAGCGGGCGATAATATCGGAACATAGTCTAGTGAATTGATTATATATTAGTATGTAGAGTGTAGTAAGTAGCAAAAAATGTTGCGGAATCCGCAAGAGAATTTCTTGTATAATTCTATTCATACTTCTCTCTTGACTACTTCAGTCAACATAACGTTCAGAACAAAAGAAAACATTTTGGCGTTTCGGAAATTTTTCTTGGCGTTTCATAGTGTTTTGCTGCCGTGTGAAATTGTCCAGAAAAATCGAGAAAGTGTGAAAAATCGGCATTTTAGTATTTTTTGTAGGGCATAGTTATATTGAAGCATAAAGTCTGTTAAGAATGCGCCGCAACGGGACTCAACGGGGTATAGCCTCCTTGCGGGATCTAGGAGTCAGAGCCCCTAGCGGTGTTTGGAGCAGAGGCCCATGTAGGTATCAGTAAGGGGTCTAGGGGGTAGAGCCCTATGCTTTAAAACAAGCTTCTACAACAAGAAGGGATATTTGATGAACGCCACAATTCCTTTTATAGACACTTCGTTGACTTCCCTATTGATTACTTCAATCAACACAAAATTCAGAACAAAAAAAAACTTTGGCTTATCTCCACATTTTGAAAATTTTTCTTGAGCACGACTGCGCTGGACTAAACGGCGATATTATCATACCACCGCGCGATAATATCGTTCCAGTTATGAAATTATTACACCACCGGACGATAACATCGTTCCAGTTACGATATTATCATACCACTGGGCGATAACATCGTTGCAGTTACGATATTATCATACCACTGGACGATAATATCGTTCCAGAAACGATATAATCATCACTGGGACGATATTGTCGTTCCGGGCGAAAATACAGTGGGCGATTTTTCCCTGTCCCTCCATCAATCATTCAGCGTAAAATCAGCTGAGAGTAGAAAGGAACGAATGCCAATACAACCTTCAGTTTCTTTTTATCATCAACAATCTTAAGGAAGGAAGATGTTATAAGCTATTGGCTTAAACTCCTCTGTTAAGGAATAACTTTATGCTCAATTTTTGTACGGCAATTTATTGGAAATTCGATCACTATGAACTCTATGAACAAATTGATGCCATCATTTTTTGGAGTGACGCGTGGGAAAAACGGCTACCTCCCACTGTGACATCAATCTGTTTACGTCAACAACTTCTTCCACACTGAAAAACTAAAAAAAAAATTTACTACAACTTGGAATTGATCATTTCTGTGATTTCCCGCACCTCCACAATTCTAAGACTACAAACTTTTGTGCAAATTTGATGTAAAGATTGGCGTCCAATTTCATTGTGAGATTTGCAACTTTCTTTTGTTAGTTTTAACGATCCAATCGTCATTCTTTATGCACATTTGACTTTAAGATTATGATGAAACTCGTTACTCTTACTTAAGTACTGCACCAATATTACTATACCCTGCAGTAATTGCGGAAGCTTTTGAACTATGAAAAGGAAGTTGCGAAATGCAATATATGTAAATTTCCCTTGGAACCGTATCCAAGTGTTCGATATCAAACCCAGAATTGAAACTGCCAAACATTTCAAATTAGATTTCATTGAATATTTATCAATACGTTCAGAAAGAAAGGAAAGGTAAAAGTGGATAGACGTAAAGGAATAGCTTTCGAGTTCTCCACATAATCGGTCAATAAATACTGTCTCCTTAGATGTTCTATTATAGGCCGAATGAGAATACCTTATCTGTGTATAACTTTTACTTTCAAAGATGTCTTCCATGGAATATAAAATCCGGTACAAAGTTTTGTACGCTCTAATAAAATATCATGGTAAGCATTTCCCAAAAGAATATTTTTATAAAAACTTTCATATCAAAAACCTTTTTCGTATAATGGGCATATCAGAGGATATTGTGCGCTTCTAACGAAAATAGAAGTTTCTTTACGCAACTGAAAAACATGGATAAGCAGAAAAGGACATTATAACATTATTGTGTGTTCTATTCCTATAATGTTTTGGCGTAGTTAAAAATTGTCTTATGTTATCGACTGAAGCAATTTATTTTGACTGGTGATTTCATGGAGTCATTCATGAGCGATGTTTGTATCTATAAAGAAGTTCTGTTTACAACAATTTTCTAAAAGATATAAAGCGATTTCAATCGATGTGTGGATGTGAAATTGATGTGGAGACATGCTGCGTCATGAATATATAGTGACTCACTCGTATACAGATTAGAAAAATATTGACGGTGGCTAGCCGAAAAAAATTATACCAGCTGTCGACTCAAGCGATCGTTAGGTTCACTAAAAAATTAATTTTCATGTTTGTTCGGGGTGAGTAACCTTACTTTGTTCACTTACGGTGAGAATAGATGGCTCATTCCACACAAAAATCTACCGATGTAAATAATGTAAATGTTATAGAAACTGAGTGTGCACAAATGTATTTTCGTTCGCTTTATTGAAAACGATACCAGCTTGTATGAAAAACAATGGTTAACACAACCGAATTCACATTTGTTTTGTCTCATGTTATTCACATTGAAAGAGTGAAAGAGATGAAATTCGTTTCCCAGGTTAAAGTACCGATGGAATTAGCCCGATGATGTATTGTTGACGTTTTGTCTGATGACAATTCGAGTTCCCACGTACGTAGTACGGTGGTTCTGAAAATTCCTCAGAAATTACATCGAAATTCCAAAAATTTCATTGAAATTCCGGAGTTCAGAAATTCCTTAAATTCCAATAATTCCAGAAATTCCATTTTAATTCCAAAAACACCATTTTAAATCCAAGAATTCAATCAGCCTGTATAAAAAAAATGAAGTGGATAAACCCTCGCTAAATTCTACGTAGAACAGGTCAAGCTGAAAGTAAAACGCTTTATTCATTTGAAATTGTACCAAATTTAGTTAAAAACATAACCAAAGACCCGTACGTATCAGAATAGATGTGGCAAAGAGACTCGAACGTATCTTAATGTACAAATAAGCAAATAATCTAAGTTTTCTGTTCTTTTATAACTGTAAGAATTTCAAAGATCCATAGAAATTACCCAAGGTAATCTCAGAGGCTTTACCGAAGTACGTCTCAGACCATTCAAATCTAGAAAAGCTTATATCCAAAGACTAAGCCATTTTTCCCTGATACTCTGGAACAAGTGTTCTCTAAAATTTTATTCTCTACAACTTCGCCTTTGGAACCAACTTTCTAACTCTCATAGTTCTGGAGATTTGGGTCACCCTGCCCAATTATGGAAGTGGCCCAGGATTGTGCCATATTTACCCTAAACCCTGAGACACATGTTCGCTTAAATTTAATTCTCTACAACTTTGCCTTTGACAAAAAATCTTCGTATTGTATAGTTAAGGAAAAATAGACGAAAAACTGTTTTCTTATATGGCCAAGAAACTCAATTTCGTCCATTCCATTGGTCCCAGTGCCCAGACCCCTGACCCGATTCCCGCAAAAAAAAATTTCCTAGTTTTGCGACATTAAATGCTTTCATTTGAAATCAAAATGAGGAATTTCCGTACTATACTTGCTGAGATATTTGCGGAAAAGTTTCATCGACCCTCGAAAATTTCATGTCCGACCTACACTTCTTCGACCATATCTCCGGAACTACTTGGCCGATTTTGCTCATCTACGAACTTGAATCATGGGAGGCATGCCGTTTGGAAAAAAAAGTGTAGACAGACGGACGGTCGGACGGACATTTTTTTTATTGTTGATTCGTCATATATAGGCGATAATAGATGCATCCACCTCGATCGACCCCATGTTACATTAAAATTGTTTGTAGTAAACGTATAGGACCTTCGTACTTCGTACGGGTCCAATAATTCAATTGCACCGTGTTTCTCGTCGCTTTACTTGTTATATGTTAGATGTAATGTGTCTCGTAACCTGCGTAAATGTAAAGAATTCTGTTAGTTGTTGAAGACCAATTTTCTTCAAGTGTAATAGTACTAAAAAACCTTTTGATCATCAAAAACTCAATTTAAAGGCGGTCTAGTAAAAACTACCTCCTAACTTCGGGCAATACCGTTTGAAATTTTCTTAAGATGGGCGCTAAATTTCTGGATACGCAGGGCGCCAGAAACCTAGTGACGGCATTGATATTAACATGACACGAAACAAGTTCTTTCCCCAGGTGTCGCTACGACTACGACAATGTATAGGTTACCAATGGAATTAGCCTTCATATTGAGTCTTCTCGTTTTACCAAATCATTATTAAACATGTAAGATTACCATCGTCTGAGGCTCACTTTAGTATAAAATCTCTTCCTTCATACATTTTTTCCCAAAACGTGTTGCGTCGGTTGCGTAGTTGCGTAGTGAAAGTGAACTAACCCATTCCGTTGTAGTGTGAACAGACTTTCAAACGCGCAAAAGTGGATCACTGAGCGTTTTGAACAAAATAAAAATAGTATGGCTCATTATACAACAGTCTGAACGGTACAAGCAAGATTATAAATTGTAGAAAGAAGGAGAGGCATACAAATGCCATTTCGTTAACCCCATGGAATTTGCCTTATGTTGAATTTTGGTTTCCGTTTCGTGGATAAAAGTGGTTATTTACACCCTACGCACGTGAAAAATAGGAAATTTTTATTCGAGAGAATTACGACCATCTGACCACTCACTTTCATAATAGGATTAATGAATGAATGATTTTCGCTCTGATTGGACTTTGCCATTTTCTTCTCTCGTACAACAAATAACCTTTAATTTCGAAAAAAATACTCGTATGAAAAGATCGATTTATTTTTTCCGAAAAAGAAACTTATTTTTTCTATCTAGTAGGCTAAGCAAACACAAACAAAAAATATATGTTTTTAAAAAGAAAATATGAAACCTTGATTTTATTTGTTTAGCGATACTTAAAACGAGTTCAAGAAACTGATAATATTCTAGTCAGTTTTCCACACAATGAATATGTGACTAAATTGGTTCAATATTGGTTATTTAGGCACTGGACAGAAAAACTTAGGAAGTCTCGAAAGATCATGTCGCTTCCTATTTTTGTAGCACGAGCAAAGCGAGTAATTCATAAAAAATTGTCTCAAATCAGACATCCAACAACTTATCTGCATTTCATTACTCGCTTGAGTTGTCCAAGTGAGAGTTCTATACTCGACCGCAACAGAAAAACATAAGCAAAGACCCGTACGTTTCAGAGTAGATGTGACAAACAGAATAGATGTTGCAAAAAGACTCGGAACGTATCTAAATAGAAAAATGAGCAAACAACCCTATGAAGATCCATAGAAATAGAACCCAAGGTAATGTCAAAGGCCCTAACGAAGTATGTCTGAGACCATTGTTTTTGATGACCGAAATGTTTTTTCCTGCACCATTTCACGAAGAGGCCCAACGTATTTTCTCCAAGAAATCCTGAAACTATTTTCTCTAAATAAAAATGTAATTCTCACCAACTTTGCCTTCAAAAGCAAATTTCTAACTACCGTAATTTTAAAGATATCCTTGGATTTGGTCATTTTTCCCTAAAACCATTAAACATGTGTTCCCTAATAGTATATTTCAACATACCCAAATACACACAAGATGTGTAAGTACGCGTGGGCCAAGCCCATTGGGGTATTTGGAAAGATATTTACTGTAATAGTGAGAATGTGTTGGTGCACATACCGCGGAAAGCAACTTTTCGTCCCACGTGAAGTAACCAGTGAAGTAACCGGAAGTAACCAGCTGGAAGACGTTAGCTGAGGATAGGTCCGGTTGGAGAAGCATGTTGGAGAAGGCCAAGACCCTTAATGGGTTGTAGGGCCGGTTAAGTAAGTAAGTAATATGGGAAAATATTTTCCGTCACAACCAATACACTTTCATGTATACAGAAATAGTTATTTACGTAACTAGGAAAAAAATAATGTTTTTGACGAGTGTGAGGTTTGCAAGCCCGCGGCGAAGGCAAGGGCTGCAATTACACTAGTCAAAAATTTTTCATTCCGAGGGCTCAGAAAACAGCTTTTCTGTTTTAAAACAGGACAGAAAACAGCAGTTTTCCGTCCTAGGAATGAAAAAAAAGGTTTAGGGTAATCGGTCGAGCCGTTAGAAAAATAAGTGAAGCCTGACGGAGGACCGAACATTTTTTGTTGCTGATTCGTCTTCTCCCCCAACTCCTACCTCAATCTACCCCATGTTGCAATAAAGTTGTTTGTAGTAAATGTACTTCGTACGGGCCCAACAAAATGATTAAAAAATGTGTGAACAAAACACAGCTGTTTCATTTGCTTCATTTCTGGGGCAGTTGAAAAGAAAGCTGTCACTCGGCTCACCGGTATTCTATTCCTACTAGTTTCTCTATTAATATACATCACATATGAGGCTAGATTTATCGTTCAGCTTAGCACTGGCACAGTAAAATATTGCGGAAATAAAAGGATCTAAAAAGGAAAACCACAAGCAGTGAAACTAACAAGTAATGATCTGGCATCCAGCCCAAACCCATGACGGGTTGTTAGAGGAGATTATTATCGTAAGGAACTAAAAGAGAGATGTATTCAACTTAACATGGGAAATTTTCGCCCATAAGGCCCATTTTCGCCCATGTGAGGCGCATTAAGGTAGAGTTTTCGTGTGAAGTTTGTTGACCCGAGGTCAATGATCATACAAAAATGTGATTCTTCAGAGTTAGGTAACGCACTTTACATCATAAGGTCCCGGAAAGTGGTAAAATTCTGATGTGGCAGGGGTAGAGAGATCCAAAAATACCGAATAATTTTGTGATTATCAGGAACCCGGTGAAAATAAAAGTCTCAAAAGTTCAAAATACGTACACACTCACGGTCTAAACTCCCAGGTATTTTGAGACCGTGAGTATGAGTATACGTTTTTCGAACTTTTGAGACTTTCATTTTCACCAGGGGGGTTTAAAATTAGAAATTTCCATGCGATTTTAGGAAGTTCCATTGAAAATGAGCGACGTAACGGTTCAATTAGTGCATAACAACAGCAGCAAATAGAAATTGTGAATATATAAAGAAACGTGACACAATTTGGATACTTAACCAATTCGTCCTTCTAATGGAATTTCTAAGTGACTGAACCAATTCGTCCTAATGAAATTTCTTAGAATTTCCGACATTTTTGATAGTCTTTGCCACAAAGAACAATGGAAATTTATTTCATAAAAAAAACGTCGCACCGCTTGAAAGCTTATTTTCGTTCAGTTCATTATAACTTCAACTATTTGACAAGATAATTTTTTGTTATTTTCGCATTTTTTTCTCTCTTCGCATAGAGTTTAATTTTTCGAGGGACTTCATTGAATCGATGCGAGGAAGGTTGTTTGTGGAATATTTTAGCGTACGACAAAAGTTTAACAAAATATTTATCTCACGATAGATGAAAAGAAAAGGCATATAAAAAACAATGAATATCTATTACATAGAACGGAAAAACATAATTACAAAAACGTTGATTTCAATCTAAAATTGAAAATTTTTCGCGAGAAAATTAATTTTGTAAAATTTCATAATAAATTTTATTTACACACAACACAACCCGTGTAGACGTGAAGCAAAAAAACATGGGGATGGTGTTTTCATTAAACTTAACTTCCGCTCACTGTTCCTGTTGGAATTTAATCTTTTTTTTCGTCTCCTTCTTTTAACAAACGAGAACAAAAGAGCAAAATGTTTTATGCTGTATGATAGTTGTAAAATAGGAGATTCATTGTTTTTCCGAATGTACAAGATATGTGCTGTGGGTGGGTGGCAACGGAAGGAGTATACATCGATCCATGTATAGGAATTATCTTTTTAGATTAAATGGAAGTTACTGAATACCTATACTTTGGCATACGATGAGATAAATTTAATTACATTCTTCAACATTGAACTTATTTGTAGCAGGGATGTTGGCACAAAGTGTTCATTTTTTACTTTATAGCTGCTGAAGTCTATTTTCGCATTGCCGCTGTGGTAATATCAAGCTATCCAACTCGATGCAAGATCGATGTGCAAGGTTAAAATACCACATGGAACTCGATCATTATGGAAGTAACGAAACAAGAAACGAACTCAAATAATATTAAAAATTAATTAACAGATGAAATATACATACATACAATTTTCGGAGTGACTATGTTCACGCGCGTGCCATAAGCTATTCCTGACTGGACTATGCTATTGGTCCTCACCGGAGTTTTCTATTGGCACACTCGTTCCATTAGCGAGTACTCACTGGAGCAATGCTATATACATGAAAAAAATAGAACATAGGGCTACGCCAGACCCGTACGGAGTCAATATAAATCGTAAAAGTCACGAACTATTGATGAATAAAAAACGAAATTAACTATTAAGTTATACAAAAACATATGAAGTTGCCTGCAAGTCAATTTCGAAGATCCCTTCGAAGTACCGAGTTTTGTATAGCGAATTTCAGTCCTGGGGACCTAAGGAGAGGCCTCAGATCCATAGTTCCATAGGTAAAAATAATCTCTACAACATATACAAAAAATTTTTGCCTTTAAAAGCCAATAGTTCATAGTTCAAACTTCAAAATGCAGAGATCTCTTACAAAATAAATCACTTTGAAAAGGTGATCGTCATTGCACAACACTACAACCTCACGGAACACTACTGTCGACGAAAACGTTTTTAAATGATAGATGGAACATTTAAGAGCGATATCGCGAAAACTTCGACATTGGTTTTACAAGGCATCTCCGATCGAGGTTAGTGATACCTGCCCAGAACTGTGGGTTCTACTGGAGATATCATGGGTGCGCGTAAACAATGCGTCCTTGACGAACAAAAAATTAAGAAACATTTTTTTCGTAGACTGCGGAATTCTACGGAAAATTCTAAGGCGAAGTATCTTTTCACTCATTAAAATCGGTTCGGTGGATAGATACGACTTTAAATAAATGACAATTTTCAATGCAAGTGTTGCCACATGATATTAAAAAAAGGGGGTACCGGCCTCGTTTGGGCGCCAGGGCTCTTAAAAGGCTACTATGAGATCGAATTGCCAGTGCGTTGGCTCGAAACTGCAGACGGATTTGTTCCGATTATTAGATTTGTAAACAAGACAAAGCTGATTGAATCGGTTCAAGTGATGAGAAGTTGAGTGTAGCGCCATCGTACGGCTTACCGGTGAAAGTTGTTGGGAGTAGAGATGAGCGGGTCGCCCGAAACTATGAAAAACCCGACCTGAACCCGAATTGTTTTGATCGGATTCACGGGCTTCGGGTATCCAAAATTTTAATCGGATCGGGTCGGGTCGGGTTTGGGTCAGGTCGAGTTCGGGTCGGATCGGGTCGGGTCGGGTTTCCGTTACATTTTTTTCGGGTCCCGGTCTTTTCTTTAAATTTCATATTTTGCAACGCTGATGTAAATTTCATATCTAATAAACTCGTCTCAAACCACTCTAGACTCACAGTTAGTACTAGATTGAGAATACTCATTTCATTGTTTATGATGATTTATGAATAATCAGAATAGTCTAGAAATTAGTCGGGCTAGTCTGCATTTGTATCCAAGTCAATGTTGATACAACCAAATTAATTTTAGTAGAGCATTCGGTTGCTTGTTTCTATATGTGTGACATATGCGCAGACTGATGATTGCTCATATTTTGACGAAGTGTTTGCCCTATGTTTTAAGTTCGATGAGCTACAAAGTACTTTATATAGGAATCAATTGATAATGAGTGAAAACGAGAAGAAAAAGAATGAATTTTCTGACGATTTTCAAGCTAATTGTCAATTGTAACCATTGTAACTGACAATAACCTTTAAATTGAAAGTCACAATTAATTTCCCCGTATAGGGAAACTCAAAGCTAACATTTTGTCTCACAGCTTTACAGCAATGACATTTCGAGCTCACTGAAATAGGATTTTTTCCCGATGTTTCTAAAAATTATTGTCTAATTTTGACATTCATCTCACATTAATTTAATCGGGTCGGGTTCGGTCCGGGTCTTGTATCGTAACAGTCGGGTAGCAGGTTTCGAAAAATTTAATCGGGTCGGGTTCGAGATGGAGGTTTGGTGTCAAAGGGAAAGTTCTTGGGTTGGGTGACAGCCAAAATGGCGGAAAATAGACGGTGGCTAAAAAAAAACTTTTGATATGTTGTAGAGGAAGTTGTAAGGATCATTTTCGCCCATGGGAGTAGTAGCCGCTACGCTTCGGCTCATAAAAACGTTTGATATGTTGTAGAGTACGTTGAGGGGATCATTTTCGCCGCCGCGCTTTGATTTGGTGGCGGCTCGAAAAAAATTCTATATATAATTCGTCAGAAACAATTTTCCTACTTCCAAAAGAACTGATATCACAACAAAAACATTTTTTACAAGGGAAATGTGACACATCAAGTCTTCGCCCTTCTTCCAAAACAACTGATATCGATTTGGGTGAACCTTGCAGCTTCGTAACGCAAAAAATTCTTAAGAAATATTTTCATTTTTGATTAAAAAAATGCGTCACAAATGCCGGACCCTCCCAATGTAATAATTTTCCTGCGCTTTCAGATTTCACACGCAACTCGTAGTCCATACATACACGTAAAGCTAAATTTTTGGGGTGTGTCGGGCGGGTCCGGCATTTGTCACGTATTTTTTTAATCAAATGTGAAAATATTTCTAAAGAATTTTTTGCGTTCCGAAGCTGCAAGCGTCATCCAAATTGATATCAGTTGTTTTGGAAGAAGGACGAAGACTTGCGTCACATTTCCCTTTTATAAAGGGTTTTCGTTGTGGTACGTATTCCTTCGATTTTTTTAAAGGAGTATTTTCGGAGTTAGAGGTCGTCAACCACATGACCTAGACAGTGGTCGAAAAACAGTTATTTGCTTCTATCTCAAGTAAACAATGTGCGAATCCTTTGCTATTAGTTAGGAGTGAAGGGCTTAATGAGACAAATATTTTGGACTTAAGACATCCACAGGTACCGGCAGTATTAAGGGGGCTGGGACCCAAAGTATGTTCAATGTTCAAAGAATCAGAATCATTACCGAAAGAAATAGCCACATTCGTTATAAAATTTTCCTCGCAAACTTCACTAATTTTCTATCGAAACTGGACCGAATTTTCTATGAAAACTACACCAAATTTTCCTTGGAAACTTCGCATAGAAGTTAACAAATATTTTATGGAAAATACACTACATTTTCCACGAAAACTTCAAGAAATTTCTAATAAACCCTATTGTCCGGAGCCTGCACCGAACAGCTGTCTGTGATTTATCAAAACGATTAGGATAACGAATTACTAAACAACAAACTAAACAGAAAAAAAAATCTTTGCAAGTTTTTTGAAACTGAAAACCTAACAAAAATTTGCTTGGAAACTTCATCAAATTTTTCACGAATACTGCACTAAATTTACTATTTAAACTTCATAGAATTTTTAAAAAAACTTCGCCAAATTTTCAATCAAAATTCATTTCACATTTTTCATTGAAACTCAAACAAACTCTCCATGAAAACTACATGAAATTTTATAAAAAAACTTCAACGAAGGTCTTAATGGAAACTTCATTAAATTTTGCATGCAAGCTTTAACAAATTTTACATGGAAACTACACTAAATTTATCATGGAAACTTCACCTAAATTTCGGTTCGAACCTAACAGAATTTTCCACGGAAAACTCAACTAAATTCTTAGTTAGAATTCACCTTAATTTTTATTGAAACTCAACCGACCTTTCCAAGAAATTTTTTAAAAAACTTCACTGAACTTTTCCGTGAAAGCTACACATCGTTTTCCATGGAAACTTTAACTTCCACCGAACCTCTGTGGTAACATCACCAATTTTTTATGTGAACTTGGCCGCAGTTTCCATGGAAACTTCGCTGAATTTTCCATGGAAACTTCGACGAGCTTTCCAATTTAAATTTTATTGAAGTTCTTGAATTGAAATTGAAGCTCAGACACCCTCGACAGTGGCATCCTTTTCTCAATAAAGTCCTCAGATGAGAAACTATGCAAAATCCTGCAAAATATCAAAAACTATCTTCAGACTTAAACTAATTTTATTTTAATTTCCGATTATTATCATTACAGATCTTGGAACGGATGTGTAGCGTATGTAATGCATTACTTTAGTATATATTATCGATTTGTTACTCATTTCAGCATAATAGCACCATCACACAATAGCGGCCAACAATATATAGCTTCAGTTAGGTTAAGTACACATAATTTGGATAAAACAGAATATAATATTTACTGCATAATGGGCAAAGTTATGTTTGAAAATATTCTGCCGTTATGTGTACAATTTCGATATTCATGTTGGAAAGGAGTTCAACTTGAAAATTATATGGAGGGAATGGATAATCTCAGAGGAGATATGAAAACGAAAATATTTTAAAGATATGCTGGAAATGGGATTAATTAAATAAGCTTTTCCAATTACATATAAATTTTTGCTGAGATAGAGAAGTTCATTCTTCCAAATTAATGTTATTCACGAGAAAAGGAAAAAAAAAAACCGAAAAGAAAATCCCATTGTTTTTTTTTGCTGATTGTTCAAAGAAAAAGAATTCAAATCAAAATAATTTGGTTTATTTTGTTTAAACGTTGTGGACTCTTAAATTCGTATCCATAAAGTAAAGTTTTGTGGACGAATTTAGAAAATTTTCATGCAAATAATTTCCCTCTGTTTATAAATTCTGGTCACAATGTAGTGTAATAAAAAAGTCCGCAATAAACAACCGAAATGTTGTTGTGTTGTTTTTCATCGCCTGAAAATGTAGAACGATTCAAACAAGTAATACGAAACTGTTGGGAGCATGCATGAAAAATCATGAATTTTCAAAGACCTTCATTTGATGTAATTTCCAGATAAATTTTGTTTTTCGTATATTTTACCAGCGCCAATACTATCGTCGTATTCTATCTGATCCGGGGTTCATATTAATGTCAATCCTCTAATTTAATAAATTCATCAATCACAATAACTTTATGGCTCTGTTTATGAGAAAATATTTGGATATTGTTTCTTGTATCTTGCATTATACAAATTGGGGCTCTATTCTCCAAGTTTGAAAGGAATTCATTATCGACATCCTATTTTCTAATTGAATTACTCTAAATTTCAGACTCTCCACAAAAATTTTTTCAAAAGATTTCAAGTGTATCGTAATACATGAGCAACGCAGACACGTACGATTTGTGGGACATAAAGCTTGAGCCAACCGCTAGCCTTCGGATGATTTTTAGGTCATTCTAAGACGCAGAATGTCCTAATTTTTAGCGTCGTGTTTCAGTGGTATAGCATGCTCATGCTCACAAACGCGAAGATCGTGGGTTCGATTTCCATCTCGACATGGTCCTGTGCGATTCCATTTCAGGTCAGTATACCAAAATCTGCGTATGTTGATCACTTTTCCACGGTCAACTTGTTTGACCACTTTCGAGGTCGCGTTGGTCGTTAAGATGTTTCTAGTAAAACTCTATTTTTCAGTTAATTGGTCGCAGCGTACAATCGAGTGGCCCGAGCAGGTCAGTCGCTCATACCGGTGTTCGTACAAAATATCCCATGGATTTTAAATAACCCCTGTGAAAATAGCCCCGCTCAAAATAACACCTAAATCCAATTTGAGTGCACATTAACTTTGATGTAGAGTTAGTAGACCGTGTAAAAGCGTCATTAAAGTCAATTACAGTATATACAGATTTTTTCATATAGGTAAACATGGCTCGGAAACTAAATTTGAAAAATGAGGGGTGGCGCACTTAATTTATTCCATTTATTCCCAATTTTTTTTTTTTTTGTTGTTTTTGCGAATTATCTGAACCAAACACATCACAAGTTAGACAAATAAGTTCAAAAAAAGGTCTGCACAAATTATAAAGCACTTAAACCGTCTTGAGATTAAATTTTATTTTTTGGAATAAATGGAATAAATTTATTTATTCAATTTATTCCATTTTTCAACAAAAATTCTTTTAAGTTTTCAAAAGTGGGTTTCTTCACTTTTTGACACATTAGTATGGTTTGTTGTGTGCGTTGCCATCAAAATCAAGTCTATATTATTCCATTATTCCCATTTATTCCTTTTATTCCATAAACCGCCGAAGTGCGTCACCACTCGGTACGTTCAGTACAAATTCATTGAAAATCTTGGACATATTTTCACTTCGTTGTATCTCAACTGCAACCAACTTCGTTATAATAAGGTTACTATAACAGTAACTAGAGGGAAGTTGCTGCGAACCGAGATAGTGCAGACATGATGATGATACTAGATTCGATCCCAACGCTGTGGCGGCCTACCGTGTTTTCCTATGAAAGTGCACAAAAATTTTTGTCTCTCTTCTTATGAAGAAATTTACTCTAGCGCTCTCTCAAAAATTTTTTTCGACACTTTCATAAGGTAAATAAAGTAGAATAACAGAACGAATAACTTTAATAAAATTGTAGTATGATTTTGAAACAGCGCTTCAGGCCGTGAACAAAATGAAAAAATAGAAAAGCGATCGAGGGGCGGCCCTCACAAAGTGGGATCAAGGAGGAAAATCAACTTTGCGAGGTCTAGGTAGCAGAGCCCCTAGCGGGGCTTGGGGAAGAGCCCCATAAGATAAGGCCACCTGCAGTGCGCAATGTATGCCGCCGCAGGCATATTGAAGCTCGCCGCAGGTGCGGGGTTATGGGGCCATATTTCCCCAAAATCCTGAAACACGTGTTCGCTTAAATTTAATTCTCTACAACTTTGCCCTTGACAGCAAACTCCATATTGCACAGTTAAGGAAATATAGACGAAAAACTGTTTTCGTATATAGCTTATAAACTCAATTTCGTCCATTCCATTGGTCCCAGTGCTCAGACCCCTGACCCGATTCTCACAAAAACTTTTTGCCAGTTTTGTGACATCAAATGCTTGCATTTGACGCCAAAATGAGGAATTTCCGTGCTATACTTGCTGAGATATTTGCGAAAAAGTTTCACCGACCCTCGAAAATTTCATGTCCGGCCTCCACTTCTTCGACCATATATAGGCTGATCGGTTGAGCCGTTTGAAAAAAAAGTGGAGACGGACGGACGAACGGACGGACAGTTTTTTTATTGTTGATCAATTCATACGTTCGATCATTTCAATAATATGGACATTTACATTCCTCCAACTTTTCCCGATCGCTACATAGAGGACCGCTAACATTTTAATAATGATAACGACTCAGGATCACTAGCTAGCCATTTTTTTCTGCAAAAAATGTTGAGCCGTGACACGTATCACTAGTAGAGGTGAACGGACGGCTGGAAAATTCGGGCTGCCTGATGCTCGCCCAGGCCCGCGGGCGCGGGCATTTGCGCGCTAAAATTCTAAATCGGGAGTAATTTTTACAGGCGGGCCGAAAAAATGTCGGGCGGGCGTCGGACGGTCAATACTTTCTACTCAAATCAAATAACCAGCGAATTCCCATTTCAGCTCATGGATAAAATTTCGCAGAAATAGGCTATGAGTGAAAATATTAAACAACAGTTTTTTTATTCCATCTTCTGACAATTTCTTCTAATCTTCTAAAAACGTTAAAGTAGTGAACATTCAATTTCAAAGATCAATTGTTGAGATGGTAAAACCACTATCAACACTTCATATGAGGTGAATAATATATCCCAACACTCAAATGTAGATGTGTTGTTATCATATGAAAAAAGAATGTTTGGCATTATAGTACTATGGTGATATGAAGAGAGTATTAACTAATCGGCGGAGTTGTCTCTATTTTATTATTTAAAGAAATTCTTATAGAAATTTCGGACGCGCACAAAGACCCAGGCCCGTATCTAGGAGGGGGGCAAGGGGGGCTGAGCCCCCCCTGAGATTCTTCCGAGCCCCCCCTGGCAAAACTTAAATGTTGTGAATGTTGCGAAAAAATATAAATCTTGACGTCATGATCGTTTTTAATACTTGAAATTTTCGCCTGCGGCTCAATCATTCTCTTCTTATCTAATCTCATTTCAATGTTTCCATTTCGTTATTGAAATAGATTTTCGGTTCTACATTGCAAGAACAAACTTTTAACACTCTTAACGACAGTGGCGGGTTATCCTGAGCTTTTAGAATTTTTTCTATCAAATGGTAATCAGAACTATGTACTTTTTTTAGAAAAACAAAATGTAAAATTCAATTTTGAAAAATTTTCGCCTGCGGCGCAACTTTTAAATATAAATTTCACCACCCACTCTAACTAAACTTTTTACTTTTCTCGCATAAGAATAGTGCTCAAAAAATTCTTATCTGCCTAGAACGATAATCTCGCATTTTTCTCCCTAGGGCAAAATTGTTTTTCTCGATATATCTTTTCTCGGCAGATAAAGTAGAATATGCACCGCTGTCCAGACGCCTGACGCCTTCGGCTCGAGAAATAACCTCCAAATCGTCAAAATAGAGCATCCTGGACAGCGGTGCATAATCTACTATTTTCCAGAAGCTGTATGCTAGCTACTAACAAAACCTGCGGCTAAAATTTAGGATTTTCTTAAAAATAGTGTAAACGATTTCAGGAAAATATGGGAAGAGAAGGAGAAATTGTATTGTCAAAATTTAGAGTAGCTTGTTTTTAAAAATCTGTTGCTGTATACATTTTAGGCGTACGGGAACCTCGCACATTTAACTCTTATTTTTTGAGTTATTATACGAACCAAGGAGAAGATAATTTCATGTGAAAAAAAGTTATGAGATTATTTTGGAAAGATGGAAACGCCATAAATAATACTAAATTTTTCATAGCATTGTCAAAAAGTTTTTTCGCTCGCTCTGCTCGCGATTTCTGGCGTCGGTTCTGTTTCAAGGACGAAGCGGAATCGTGTATTCGTCCTAAAGAGCTTGGAAATAATTGACGGGGGGTGCCGGCCAAACACAAAACACCTTCTATCGGCGACCCTATTTAACGAAAACCCTATGCGAAAAATGCAACTGTATTAATGTGAAATGCGCGAAATAAAGAGAATTTTCTCAAAATTTCATATATTTTTATCAATCCGGTGGGGGGCTGAAGCCCCCCGTGGCAGTCGGCCCTGGCTACGGGCCTGCAAAGACCTATAAGAAAATTCAGGCGGGCATCGGGCGGGAGTTAAAAATCTCGGGTGAGCATAATTTTTTTTTTTAAATTCGGACACGGGCCGTGTGGGCACAAAAATTAGTTCTGCCCGCTCACTTCGAAAGTATCCCAATTACCAACATTCTTCCGCGGAAAGTTGTTCGGACATTGAACAAAAGAAGCTTTTGAAAGCCATTGTTCTTTGTCCGAACGAATTTCCGTGGAACTTTAATTCGTCATTTTGGTAGTTTCATAGAGCTATTTCGAACCATTTTAGCTAAACTGGTCTCGGGGATCGCTGTCACAATGAAGAAAATTAAAGAGAAATAAAAACGTCATTACAAAATGACAAAAGAAATTCAAACTATTCCGTCCTTTCTCAACTGTTTTCATTCATAAATGTTTGGCAGCAGTCACTTAGACAAACTGATCTGCTCTCGGAAACTCTCTTATTCAGCTCAACGCGAACACTTCATTCGATTTTCAAAAAAAAAAAAAAAAGTTTAAGTTAATACCGCTTCTGCCTTCGCTTCGTGTAAGAATCCTATTCATAAGAAATTTCTATTGAAAAATTGTACACGGACATTCAAACAATGAATTCAAATGCGGTCAATGTTAAGGAAATACTTACATTGTGATAGGTGATAAAATATACAACATCCACTTTGGCTTTGCAGAGTGCTTATAAGAACATGGATTAAGTTATACGTATTATTTTGGGATCAAGTACATCATACCCTAAAGCCGATATGCTCTA
Organism: Pseudolycoriella hygida; assembly: GCA_029228625.1. Lineage (NCBI taxonomy): Eukaryota > Metazoa > Arthropoda > Insecta > Diptera > Sciaridae > Pseudolycoriella > Pseudolycoriella hygida. Next base: position 11,573,597 of record CM055403.1, on the reverse strand, counting down.
CCTATTTGCTAATAGATTTTCATTTTATTGCCAATATTGACCGTACTAAATGCCTAGTATATTACCTTTTATCATTCATAATTTGTTGGGATACAGTAATTTTCTGTGTAACTATATAATTTCCATTCCATTGATAGCTTGATAAACTGGAACATTATTTGCAAAAATATAGGAAAATTAATTTACATATATAATAACTGTTAAATATACGAATTGTATCAAAACTCAAATCAACTAATTTCTCTTAGCGTCACTGTAGCTAACGTATACATGAACTGGTTATTTTTCGCTCCGATTTTATGTTAATATTTTAAGCACGACTTGTTTAAATAGCAAAGTGGTATTAACTATTATAACATAACAAAAAAAATAAAACTAATATAGCTTTCCAGTCACGCAATTGTCAATATTTAGAAAATTATAATACCGAATAAAAGGACGACATTTCTTTTCCCTTTTATCCTCACAAAAGCTTTAGGCGTAACTATGCCCGCACTCGGCACAACAAAGCTTTTTTTTGTTTGAATATACACTAAAGCGAACTGTAAGAGTAATTTATGACTTGAATTTAACGCTATAATTCATTTTATTGTGTACAATATGGCTCAGGGTATATTGAAGTAATTTATAAGAACCATCCAGTAGAAAAAAAAATATAATAAAATCGGCTGTTTGGTAACAAACACAGTTAAAATTAACGTAATAAATGTTTGTCATTATTAAGTTGAAATGACTCGTTTAGATTTTGTTTAAAAAAAGTGGTTTTGTTTAGATGAGTGGAGTGTAATGTGCATTTTAATTTATGGATTTTTTCTAAGTGTTAGCGAACTTTGTCGCTCAATGTGTAATAATGTAAAACATTTTTTAGAGATGTGGATAAGACTCACTCTCTCTTTCTTTCTGACAAATTCATGCAAGCGACGGACGCGTCGTCGCGACGTGTTTTTAGTCAAAAGTTTTTACAGGTGTACACAGGAGATGCAGACGGTGGAAATTTCTTGTTTTTATCGCTTGAGACGAAAATCGGCGCACCAGAGTTTTCTGTAGGCTTGGCAGTTACTTTAGCAACTTTGTTTCACCCCTAGTGGCAAGTAAACATGTCTTACCAGAAACAATCTAGAAAAAAAACATTGGAACGTTCAGAGTGCCGCTTGACAGAAAGTGACGCTTTCCGTATTCATGTTCTAGAACGTTGAATTTCTGGAAACAAAATCTATCTCGGATTATAAGGTCTATAGAGCATTCACAAATGACGTCTTAATTGAAGGGGGAGGTTTGTAATGTAAGACAAAAAAAAAAACGGGACATTTAGTAATGTCGCACAATTTTAAATAATTACATTTTTACTGAGCTTTTGCCGCCTTTACCGAACATCCTTGGTTTGATAAATGGAAATGTCATTAGCACAAACTTTACAAATGTTTTCACAAAGTGTGACATGAGTCCTAATTTATTGAAAGTGGATTTTGTTTATTCGTTTCAATTTATCTTTTTTGCGCAAGTGATGGCTTAAAGTAAAAAACGAAAGTTTTGACCCGACCCACGTCCCCTACATACAATTTTCCTATGCTTTGAACTGAACATACGGTTTCACGCTTTATACGAAAACGTTTCAATGTTTTGTATTGTAGATTCATCATTACCAGGGTCGTTTCAGTGATTCTGTCCTTTGTTAAATGTAAAACTTCTTTTAACGTACTCAGTAACCAGCCGACACATTTTCATTTCCTAGCCCACTATGTGTACAATTAGGCGATAGAAACGACTGAAAAGACCATCTTCCAGGTATTTTCAAGATTTTTTTAATTAAATGTACGCTTTTAGTGCGTCGTCTGCTTAGGCCAAAGTCTACAAAATTTCATGGCATAATTCCCAGTCAAAATAAAACCATTGAAAAGGGTATAGGAAAGTAGGGATAGAGTGTAGTCAAAGAAGTTAATTTGGTCAAGTCACCGTCCGTCCGTTTGTGGACTCCTCCTGTGACGTAACGTGTTTCGAAGCGCTGAAGTAATTTGGAAACGAAATATTAAATTATTTCAGCGAAACACAGCTTTGCGTGAATAAGTTGCTCGTCGAATGCTTCAAAATTTTTATCAATTTTCAGAAAAGTTTTTAGAAATTTTGAGAAAATTTGTGAAAATTTGAGAAAACTTCAGAAAATTCTCAATTTTTTTTTTCAAAAATAGGCCCTGGCATGCATACAATAGCAGTTGTTAAATATGCTCCGAAGAAAATCAGTCGAATTTGCTCTGAACTATGTTTTGCCCGTGGTCAATCGGGCGAATTTGTATCGATTTCGCAATTCGTGTGGGCAGTTGCACGGCTGAACCGGTACGTTTCCTAGTTGTTGTCCGGCTCAGTGGCTATGTTGTTTCTTTGATACTTTGTTTGCCTTGTGTCACCCGCCGGGTCATCCCTCAACTCGGCTTGTGGAACGAAGGTCTTTGCCGCGGTTATGGCTCGCTGGCGAAGCTATACCAATGAGTGAAGACTTTTTGTTCTACATAGCAGTCTCCAGCCCAGCTTGTGGACCGGAGGTCTTTACCTTGGATAGGCCTCGTAGGCACTATTTCCATGTGCGAGCATCTTTGAGCTCGACGGGAAGAGTAGTGATAACAGGTCGCAGAGTAGTGGTAACACGTGGCTTCGTTCCGTGTAAGTCGAGTCCCGAGAGGGAAAGCTTTGAGGCTTATGGTGTGAGGTTAGACCTGAACTCGACTCGTCACCAGCCTTGTGGCGAGGACTAGTTACTCGAATAGGGTAGCATGTGATATGAACGTGAAGTAGGAGCTCGGGTCATGTACCAGGTATGCAACTGTTGAAGAGGTGTCCAATCGATTGCTGGCTCTTGTAGAAGACCGGCGATGTGAACAAAGTTTTCGTGTGGAGGAGAGGTCCTTAGCAGGGCTTCTTAAAGGATTTTTATGATGACTGGGTAGCACAAAGGGTCCATTGACCTGTGTGCATCGATCAGAAATGGTCGGCCCTAACTGTGAAATCTATAAACGTGACGTAACAGGAGGGGCGCACCGACGACGGACGGAGAGTAAGGGTGAGGACCAGGGCCTAATATTTGGAAATTGTTTTAGATTATTTTTGGGAATTTCTATGAAACTTGAACAGGTCAATCTGTCCGTCCGCACGATAACTTTAGTAATTCTTCACCGAATACCTCACTATGGAGTTTTTCTGAAAGATATGTCCAAAAGTAAGTCTAAATTCGAAAATGAGCCGAATCAGTCCAGTCGTTCCGGAGAACGTGCCGAAAAAGTGGTAAAAAACGTGCTTTTTCGATGGTCGGTGAAACTTTTCCGCATATATCTCGGCAAGTATGACACGGAAAGGGTGTCAAATGAAAGATATGGATCTCAGCTAACAGGGGAAAAATTTTTGTGGAAATCAGTTGAGTCGTTGGGGCTGCAGGGTCTGCGGAGTGGGCCAAAGTCAGCCAACTCTGCCGCATACGATACGGGGTCAGCCGAGAACCAAAAAAATTTTTTTATGTGTTGAAGAGTACGTTGAGGAGAACATTTTTGCCCATGGAACCATGGGTCACAGAGCTCGTGTTAGGTCTGTAGGTCGGCTGAGGACAAAAAAAATAATTTTTGATATGTTGTAGAGGAACTTGAAAGAAAGATTTTTGTAGGTCGACCGAGAATCAAAAAAATAATTTTTGAAATGTTTAAGAGGACGTTGAAGAAAACAGAGAGCGCAACGTACCGGACTTCGTAGTAACAATTAGAAGATTTTGGCATTAATCAATCTGCAGAATTATTTGTTATCGCGACAAAATTTGGGATCCAAGATTATCCTACAAGAGCGAAAACAAGAAATCTTGGATCCCATATTTTGTCGAGATAACAAATAATTTCGTCGATTGATTAATGCCAATATCTTCTAATTGTTAATACGAAGTCCGGTACGTTGCGCTCTCTTTAAGTTTCTCTTTTATTTAACACAAATAAATTAATTTTCCATTGATATGGCGATGGCGTTAAGGTTATGTTAGGGGTTTATGTTACTCTTAAGACTTACAAAAGTAATAAAACTTCGACGCATTCAACAAAACTGTGAACCTGGGGAAAGTTCAAATCCGCAAGAAGAGGAAAAACAAGAAAAAAAATTATTATTTTTTTAAATAAACGAAACCAAAATTGAAAACAGTTTTTTGAGTTATTGCTTCAGGATCAATTATTTATCGAAGACTTTTCTCTAAAGATTGGTTGTGAGTGATATTTGTAACATTAACAAAAATAAAATAATTTACTGAATGTGGACAAGTTCTGAACATTTTAGTTTTGTTCAGGATCATTGTGAAATGTTCCAAGAAACAGAATGTGAAACTTTTCTTATGAATTTTTAATTATTATTGCAATCGACGATTTTGAGTAAATATAGAAACACGTTAATTTTTCCTCTATCTTCGATCGTTTGTGGAGCTTTTCAATTTGAATTTTAAGGGAATTTTATGGAATTTTTGGGAACTTTTAGGAATTTTAGGGAATTTTAGCTAAATTTGGGAATTAATTCCCAAATATTAGGCTCTGGTGGGGACTAGCCCTTCTCATTTCAGATTGATTCCTTTTTTTGGCTTGTGGAGTTGTTTTTATAGTAGATAATCGAGCCTAGATGAACGTTTAGGAAGATCATTTTTCGAAAAAATGGTGTCTAGGCAGCCGCAGATGACTTTTGTTCTTCTATTTCAAAGCGTTGGTTAGAAAGAGACCAACTATATCAGAATAGCTTTAGATTAGAAGAACAAAAGTCATCTGGCTGGCGGCCTAGATCCCATTTTTTCGGAAAACTATCTTCGTAAACGTTGATCTAGTATCGATTATCTACCAGAAAAACAACTCCACAAGCCGAAAAAGAAATCAATCTGAAATAAAAACGACTAGTGAGGACATAAAGTAGTTATCGCTACTTAATAAATCAGATTTAAATCAAGTGGCTCAGACCAAAATTAGATCTTCACTGTAATTTATATCGGGAGTTTCTCTGACACCGTGTCCAGCGTGTATGCTCGTCGACTTATTCACTACATCATGAAAATACTTTGACATAAGCCGACGTCGCACTTTGTGCGCGAAGTACTCCATTAACTAAAATATTTGAATTCGACAAAATATGAATAAAAGTAAGTCCCTGCTCTTCATTCGTACGCTTTATATTCTCAAAATTTCTGTAAATTAGTGCTGCAACGGTAGCAGCTCATTCAATAGAGTGGTGGATATTTGTTGCGTAATTTAAGAGGTAGCGCTTATCGTTAAATGATCACAATACATCCGAACGTCTGATATAGTGTGCGATGTCTCAACATGTTAAGATATAAATATTTTCACGCAATTGGCAGAGCGTTATGATAATGTATGTGAATTTTTCCTACTAATTTCCTTTGCCAAACGCTCTTCCTTCCACAATCACCACCGCACCGAAACAGTGTTCATGTTTCCTTTCTCAAATGTTCATCGCAATTGATGCATATTTGATGATCGTATAATTTACGTAAAACCAGTTTCGGAATAGTATTCTCAGACTCTTTGAGCATTACACCGTTCATGACATTAATCGTGGAAACTTTAGCACTTGCTTTTCATACGCCGCCATGCCATATTATATAAATCTTTTCTTCAATGGTAAAAAATCGTCTTTTAGGGAAAAATTGTTTTTATTCGTTATTTTTTTTACTTTGGTAAATATTTGTATTCGAAGAGGAGTATGAGATGAAATGAATTTCCTTTTATTGCCATAAATTTTCGTTTATGGGACAATAATACTCTTTGTACATGTATGGTTCCCAGACTCATTTTATACCATAGAATATATAGATGTGTATGTGTTACATTGAACAGTACTCCAAACAAAAGATTATTCGTTCTGCTATCGTAACGTATATATATTACATTTTCAACTTTCAATAATGTGCAAACAAAATAATAAATAAAAATGACACCTGGGGATCCTTTAAATTGAATTTATTGACATCTCTTAAGTACTTTATTATTTGAGTTTTTGAGATTTCAGAGTGTGCTTTTAAATGTTTTTAAAAGCTTTCGCTATGCAGACGTTTTGTAATACCACAAATGTTACAAATACTTTTAAGAAAAATATGAATTCTGTATTCATATTCGGTCGTAACGTAGCAGGGGATATAAGAAAACAGTTCACATATTTAAATTAATTTCATTAAAATAGTGAAACGGTACGTGTGTCTGAATTTTATATTTATTAAGCTAGGAGATGGCTTCGAACGAAAAGTCTTTTGGACTTAACCTCAACAATTATTTTTGAAATCTTCGTGAATTACTATTTGCAAAATATTTTCTACTTGCGTATATTTTAACAAGATTTTTTTAAAACGTAAGTACATAATCTTTGTATAAGTTCCCTGGAGTATATTTTGCATTAAATGTTCGTCCTTGTAGTTTCCTGTTTTTCTCAAAGAATGTTTGGTTTTGTGTTCTTATCTTGTATATGTATAATTGGATATAACGTTTGTAAGCTTTTAAAAGCTTTTCTTTTAAAAGCTTCAACCTTGTGGAATAAAGTTTTGCTTTGAATTACTTTAACTTTCAGGAAACATAATTTAACAATACTATCAAGTTGTCTTTCTGTGAACGCTAAGTGTCGTAAAAGTTAAAATGTATCATTATTGAAGAAAGGCCCAAAACACCCAAAAGCTATATAACACTGAAATTGCGACTACAAGTCAATATTATCATTGGCTATTAAGAGCGATTCGAAAAAAAATGAGCGAGTTACGATGTTTTGTAATCTTGCGATTACAAAAAAGTGCCTCTGTAGTGAAATGTTATGTTATCCAGACGATTAGTATGTGAATTGGAATTCAGCATGGTTGAGTATGAAGGTTTCAATTTAAAGTTGCTCTTAAAACATATGCAGGGGACCCGTACGAATCAGAATAAATGTGGCAAACAGAATATATGTTGCAAAAAGATTCGAACGTATCTAAGTAAATGTTCCCTTAACTCTTAAGTAAATGAAATTACGTCGACATTAAGTTGGATTGGAAATTGCCGAAAGGGCAATATTGAAAAACCCGTCCGAGGAAACGGCGCAAAAACATCTTCATTCCTTAAAAAAGTCCGAAATAAAAAAAAAATTGGAAATAATTTGAAAAAAAAAAAAATAAAATTACACTGGGCCCGATCTTAGAACCGACCTAGAGCACTTAGGAGCGGCCTCTTTTTTCCCTGCTACATTGCACAAAAGACCACCAAATATCGTATAGGATTGCACAGCGTTTGTTGGGCCCACACTGAGGACTTTACAGCTCGAACCACTCAACAGATTTTCACTAATTTAATTTCCGTGATTTTTTGATGTTCAGATCTTTCATTAAAAACCTTGAAGAGCGATTTCGTTCTAATTTCGCAGAGATATAAGTGAAAAAGTTCCACTAACCTTCAAAAAACCACGTTTTCTACCACTTTTTCGACCATAACTTCGAAAGTTTTCGACCGATTACACCCAAATTCATTCTTGTAATCAATTTTCTGATTGTCTTTTAGTAAAAAAATGATTTTGAAAATCGAATAAGATTTACCTATTTTAGAAAAAACACGTAGAGATTCAGTTTTAGGGTCCTGTCTGAGTCAAAAAGCTCAAAGGAGGAGGAGTAGGCGGTGCGAAAATGGCAGCACGCAATTTTCGGTCGCTTCGATTTTTTTTTTAATTTTGAATTTTAAGGCAGTAAAACTTGATGAAAACAGTTCGGTAAAGCTAAATGAGTGTGAAACGTTTAAAAGTGGAATTCGACTCACATACTTTTGGTTTCTTTTACGATGTTGCTCATACACTGCGAAAGTGTCAAATTCGACGGATGATTGAGTTGAAAATTGACTCCGAATACAACACACTTGATAGAGGCTACAACAACACCAACGAGAGTACTGGGGATATAGACGAATCCAATTCGGACAACACTACTTCAGCGAAATCATTCCTGCAACAATTACGTTCATGGCGAAACAGCATCATAATCAACGACTGCAAATATTATTGTTTGTATGCCTCGAAAGATTACCAGAAGTTGGTTAGACACATGAAAATGATGCACGGTTCAACAGACCGGTTAGAGGAACATGTACAATCACGAAAACGGGCATATCAATCAGGACATTCATCTTAATCAATCGTTGCAACTAATCCAACAACAATCGCAGTCATTATTCGTCATTATTCCATCGCTCACAGACATCTTCCGGTCCGGAATTCGCAAACAATAAACTTCTCAAATGTGTATGAGTACTCGACATTGCATCGTCAAAATAAAAATCTCGGGTAAAGGACAATCACAACAAAAACCCTTTTTAAAAGGGAAACGTGACGCAAGTCCTCGTGTCCCTTCTTCTAAAAAAAACTGATATCAATTGGGGTGACGCTTACAGCTTCGGAACGCAAAAAATTCTTTTGAAATATTTTCACTTTTGATTAAAAAAATGCGTCACAAATGCCGGCCCCCTAATGTTATAGTTTTTCTGTTCTTTCAGATTTGACACGAAAAAAAATTACATTTTGCGTGATGTGTGGAGTACGGGTAGCGGGGTAGCCACATTTTTGGCGTGCGAAATCTGAAAGCGCAGAAAAATTATAAAGTTGGGAGGGTCCGGCATTTGTGACGCATTTTTTTAATCAAAAGTGAAAATATTTCAAAAGAATTTTTTGCGTTCCGAAGCTGTCACCCCAGTTGATATCAGTTTTATTTGGAAGAAGGGACGAGGACTTGCGACGATTTTCGAAAGGCCATATCTTCGGATCCACTGGACCGATTTTAATGAGTAAAATGTCGATTTCAATCAAAAATTTACGTAGAATCCAAAAAACTAGGTATCAGGGGGGTACGGCAAAAGGGAGAGAAAAGTCAAAACTTAGCTGTATATATGGCTCCGAAGTCTACGAAAAAAAATTTCTGAATTTTTTGTTCGTATGGGGACTTGCGTCACGGGCGCATCGCTACAGCGCGCCCATGACATCGGAAGATACGGATAACCTGGTCCCTCGCTCTATACACGACAGGATGGTGCGTAAGTACTAGGCTAACGTAATACTGAATAGGGTCCAAAATAAGTAGCTAGTCCGATCACTCGGTCAAGCGACGTGCGACGATGATTGAAATTAATACTCCAAACAATATTTAGTAGTTAGTCCGACTGATGCTCGAGCGACATTGATTATTGTTAGTTACTTTTACAGGAATGGAACAGTATGTGTACAGCATATCCAAGTAACGGTCCAGCGCTGACAATGAAATATCGGAGCTCAGTATTCAGTACTTGCGCCACACATGGTCAATCCTGGGAAACGTGAGCGCTAACTGGTTCTAGGTATATCTCACTCTTGGAATGCGCAGTCTGAGTCTGAGTCAATTAAAAAAGTTTCTTCCATAAAATGTCAAGCATGCCCAGGCCTTTCAAAAAAAAAACACTTATGAAAATCGGAAAAGATTTACTCGAGTTATGTACGAAAGACCAAAAACCTTTTAAACGGCCCTAGCTTTACCTTACAGGGAAAAAAAAGTTTTTGAAAATCGGTTGAGTTTTACTCAAGTTATCGCGCGGTGACGAACGCACGGACGGACGGACATTTTTTTTTATTGTTGGTTCGTCATCTAAGGACCATGATCGGTGCTCCTTCCACCTACTCCCGGATCAATTTGTGGTAGTTACAAACGTCGTGGTAAACACATAAGACCCCTTTTCGAAGAACTTCGTCCTTCGTACAGTTCTGAAAACACTTTATACAAATTAGGAATACGATGTTTTTTAAGCCTTCAATAATTATAAATTTTGTTTCTTTCCTTAATTTGCCTGAATACCATGTGCTAACATTTCAAGTAATTCTCTGTGTAAAGTGTTTCGCTGTAGATGTTTTTACCACGACGCGACATCTGCGACCATTCGCATCTCGATCGCAAAGTTGCACTATTTTTAAAGTCTCAATAGGCGAAAGCTGGTCTAGAAAACTAAAAAATCTTTTTCGCAAAAATCGATGCAGGCCCTACATTGTAGGCGTTCGCGTTGGATTGGAGGGCTTAGAGTGCGTATATCAACAATGATGTGATGAAGGTTGGGGTTGGGAGAAATATTAAGTTGAAAGTGGGATGAGTAAGGGGTGGGAAAAAGGGTTAGGTGGGGAGGAGAGGATTAGTTTAGGGGTTAGGAGTGTGATTTAGAGAGTTTTCCTATGTTGCTTCTTGTGTAATTTCCAATGTAATTTGATAAGAAGATAATCACTAATTTACTAAATTAGTTTATTACTAATATAATTGTAAAGTACTAAAAGAAGTAATTTATGCAATCAATGGATGTTGAAATGACATTTTTTCTGTTGGTTGATTGTCGTGTTAAGAGGGGTCGTAAAAATGTCTATTCTGAGTTAATACGTTTTTCGGGATCGTTCACTGGTCTGCAAAACACATGTTCGAGTTCTCTCTATCCATTGATTGCATAAATTACTTCTTTTAGTTCTTTAAAGAGTATCCCTCATGTCGAGAGGACAAACTGCTCGATATCTCGTACCGCAAACCTTTTTCAAAGTTATCTAACAAGTGATATTGGAATTCAAAAAGGCATATACGCTGTACTGTGTGTTTACGGTCCATCATTTTATTTTGTTAATAGTAACCCAATATTATACATGTTCAGTGTTCACAGTCCAATTCACCCGAAAGTACATGGTGCATGCAAACAAAGTCCTGTATGTACTTAAAAGAAGAATAAATTTTGAAACTTTCCAGTCAAGGAAAATAATGATTTTCTCTGCGTATGCTACGGAATTTGTATTATAATGTTATAAATAATATGAAGGTAATATAATTTTATGTGCATACGATTTCAACTTTAAACTACGAAAACAAAACTTTATAACTACATATTGAAGTAAACTGAAAATGGTTTGGGGTATGTACGCGTATTATAGGCGAGCTCTCGTAAATAATTTCAATTTCATGTACACAAAAAGCTACTTATAAAATTAGTGTACAGTGCACACATTTGATGAATAGGAAAATAAATTTGCTTTACTTTTCAATTTGACTTTAAAGAGTAAATACCATTAATTTCGCAAAAAAAAAGAAAGAAAGGAAAAACTTTACATAAAATAAAAAAAGGTTTTTGCTTCATAGTTTATGAGGAAATTGTTGTTGGTAGTTAAACTAATTGCACTAACGTTATACGAGAATCAAAAGACTTTTTAATTAAAAAAAACAAAACAAAGTGGGAGCTGCCCCAAAACGTCTACTGAAAGGATAACGCTGCAATCGAAAGTCCTCGTGCATGCAATGAGCCGCATATCGTAGGTATGAGCAGTATGAGTCCTTCAATTTCTGTAAGGTATGATCGGTTGTTACGGCGGCTCATAATTAGACATGTCCGCTGCAGTAAAAATGCCACGCCGACCATCGTCGCGCCGCGCCGATAGCTGATATCATAACATTAATCTTCGATTTTTTGACTTATTCGCTTCTATTTCTTCACAAAATGGAATGCTTCGACTAGATCTCACAATCAACAAAAATTTAAACCAAACCTTTATTGCATGTTGTACTTTCTATTTAGCGGCAAGAGACTTACTTCAGCACCTACTGTAAGCATAACGTGAAACTTAAAATGAAGGAACGACAGTGCGAAATTTCTAGATTTCTCTTATTTTTATTAAAACTTAACATGCCAACGTGGGTTAATATTGCTTCGTACGTCGCGGTCGATTTCACGTCGGTGGACATGTCCAGTCTTCATGCTTGCGATACAGTAATTCCTTACATGACGAACTTGTCTTTCTAATTAAATTCTAAAAGCAATATGCATTTTAAACTGAACGCTTCTTTCGCTACTGCTCTTATTATTTGTAACTTCTAACTTTAAGGTGACCACGCATTCATCCGTTTTAGCTCTGTGTTTTGCCTCTGTGTACGTGACAGTTTGTTGAGAATGAAGCAATGCAAAACTGTTAACTGTCACGTAAACGGGGAGCTGAATGGACGACTTCGCGAGCACCTCAAAGTTAGAAGTCACAGAATAGATGGGCTGCTCAATCGAGTAATTGAATGCAAAATGGGCACCTTCTACTCAGTTTAAGCTGTTAAAATTTGTGTTCAAATGACACTATGAAAAGTGGTTTAGCAACACATGCCTTCAGATTTCGTCTAATAAGTTTTTGCGTACGTATTATGCACATTACCGTAGGAGGGGAGATTGGAGGCCTGTCTGTGAAAAGTTAATTTTTGCACTACGTAATTTATTGACGGACCTGTTCACCAAATGAGTTTTTCCATGACATAGTCGCTTTCTACAGCTGTCTGAAAAGGTTTTCAGGAATTTAAACTTTTCTGCGACAACACTTCAAAAATTTTCCCACTCTCACCCTCTCACCCACTCAGTTGAAATAAAGAATATGAACCGAAATGAACATAGAGAACATGCTGAATAAAAGTAGAAGTACCATATGTTTGTGTCATTGGCTTTACGTCCATTACATTTATCATATTGCGTTGGTCGTGTGCGGAATGATTTCACTTCTCCAGGTTTATTACACCGAACAATATTTTTCACTTAAAACACTACTTGTCTATGCAATAACCGAACATTGAACATAGATGTAGAGTGGAAGCATTTTCGCGTACATGCCATTTCTACATACCATACATAACCAGCAAATTGAGGTAAAATATGTTTCAAAATGAAGGAAAATTTTCAAAAGAAGAAAAAGCGATGGAAATTTCGTGCAGACGGTAATTAGCAATTAGTAAAAACAAATATGTCTTTGTTTGCTTGTTAATAAGTTTCAATGTGTATAATGTATACAACTTAGTGTATGTTCGATGAGAACATCATTATATACTCGTATACGAAGATTAAACAAACTTTTTTTTTTCGTAGAGATGAAAATGGGGTAAAGAAGAACCCAACGAATTACTCTTAATTTTAATATTAACACTTGCTTAGATGTTGTCAATGTAAGCTCAGAGCATTTAGCTTTAACGTCAATCGCTACACACATTTCTCACATAAAAAAAGATTAAACAGAGGTGAAACGAATATCAACCTTTCGAAAGTAATGACCAAGTGATGGTGACTGTCTGAAGGTTGACAATGATTCGTTTATGCTTGTGAATTATGTATTTGCCTCATAGATTTGAGATTTCAAGTTTTGCCAGAGTGTTGGCTTCACAAAAAATCCAATTCTCAAACAATATTATTTATAACACTCGGGGCTACAATATGCATATTATACCCTCAAACTGAGGCCCTCGTTTTATAAAATATCGTATAACACACTGGCTGTAATTTCTGATCTCGTATCTGGGAGGGGTTGAAGATTATCGCATACGCGCGTCGTTCGGATGTCAAATTGCATCGACTAGGGAGTGTAAATACGAAATTTCTCTTCTGTTGTCGTCCCGTTTTCGCTCATGTGATAATAATTATTACGCATCTGCGGGAAAATTTATTTATCTTCGAGGAGGAAGCTTGTTTTTATGCACCGAAGCAAGAAATCAACAAAACAAATTTTACACAAGACAGTAATGTATGACCTATCTCCCTAGACAGCCACTGAGGTGTATAAAAAAGAATACACACTTGTCACGAAGAGTCTCGGTGGAATTCGACTCGACTGCTTCGTGACAATGTGTAACAGTGTGTGTAAAATTAATTATCTAGTAATATAAGTTGAAATTATTAATCTCTGACAATGACATGTCATTCTTCTATATTTGTTTTCTCTTTTTCGCTTATGTAATAAAGCATCGTGAATTCTCGGCAAGCCTCGATTGTTCCCCTCAAATGACAATAAAATACTAATGTATTGTGCGTTTCAAGATAAATGTCCAAACTGTGCAATTAAGCTAACGCCTGAAAATATTTTTTATTCATTAAATGGTGGGAGATGGCTTATTTATCCGTAATTTGAGGTCAAAAAACTATTTAATATTATTATATTTTATATTAAATCAAATAATTTTATAAAGGCAAAATCGTGGTTTAAGGATTTGCTGTAACAGTGTAATCGCACATGATCGCGCCTTGTCAGTTTATTGTCTGGAGAAATGTATGGAATTTATCGAATTTGGTTGGTACCAATGGTCATGCTGTAAGTGAATATTCGCGCGAATTATTTGAATGCATCAAGCTAAAATTGAATTAAGAAACAAAATATACATTTTCAAGATGTGTCGTAGAATCTTAAATCACTCATTTTATCGAAATAAAATGAAAACTACCGAAATATTTTCATGCTCTAGGTTAATTATCATATTCTATAACACGATTGCGAGCAATCAATCCAATGGGTAATGCGGCTGTAGTTCTCTCAAGCTCACTGCATTTTCTCGAGCGATATTTTCAAAGTATTACTTTGAGTAATTAATCTGAACAAATTTAATGAAATTTCTACAATTTTTCTAAATTCTTTCATCTCGCAATGTAAGCCTACGTTTGTAGCGCGACAGATTGGACATGGACATTTACGTTGCGAAGCACAATATATTTGCAGAAAAACGGCGGCTTTAAATTAAAAATGCTGCCGCTGTCGTCTGTTTTGTGCGATTGATAGTTGGCGAACGTCGTTAGTCGCCACTGTGTGGTGGTCGTAACTCCCTCTAACCCTTCATGGCTTAAGCTATTTGTGTACAGCCTTCAAACGATTCTTTTGACTTAATTCTGTTTATGATTTTTTATTTGCTTTAGATTTCTGGTTTCGAGGCAGCTTTGGAATACAGATCTTTTTGACCCTTTGTTCCTCCTCCGTTGCTCTTTTATAATTCCATCTTGTCATGTATTCGATTTTAAGCTAGATTCCTACATTTACACGTTCCCATTCAGATTACACAGCTGTTGGACTCGTCAGCCAAATGAACCTCGTCCTGTCCGCACATTACGATGCATCTTCTTGCCTCCTAGCCACAACTTATGCTTATTCTTTACGACCGACCCTGTGAAAGCGGAGTATCCCATACAACCAAAATGCCTTTTTTCTAGGGCATTTGTATGAGTAACCATTAATCTGTTTGTTGGGCCACATGCTTAACGTGAATTCTGTAATATTGTAGCGACATATTGGGTTTTTTTTCTGGTGATAATTATATCTACGCCTTAAGATAGGCTCAGATATGTGTACACACTTTGCTTGCTGAAGTACGAAAAAAGAAAGCGGAAAATTAAAATTATTAAATATTTTTAAATCAGCCGACATTTTTACCTGTGGACTTTTAATTTTTAGCTTTTGGACTCAGCCCTAAAACTGAATCTCTGCTAGGGCCCAACGTGTTTCTTCTACATATCAGGTAAATCTTATCCGATTTTCAGAAACTTTTTTTTTCAAAACACATCTTTATATTTGCAAGTGACCGACCACCCTTCGTTTAGTGCGACGTTATGCCAAAGTATACGAAATACCATTATGAAGTGCATAAACTTACAAGCACACCATTTTTCGTCACTTGGCAAACAAGAAATTCGTCATGAAATTTTTATAGCTTAAAAAAGGTGTACTTCCACATATTGACGGCGCACTTTGTTACAGTTTTACTGAGAATCTCCATTACATTCAGCAATTATTGTTCTTTCATGCAATAGAATGATCCTTCCTCTAGTGCATGAAACTACTGAATCCGAATTACGCAGCCTTCAAAAAGTTGCAACAAGTGGAAGACTGCATTTTCGGCTAGGAAGCCTGGGATCAAAAAATGATGTTAGGCAATGTTAAAGCCAATAGCAAGTAGACTTTGGAAAAATAATTTTCAATTTGACACTGCGTACTTAACATGGAAGCCTGGTGCCAAAAATTTAAGAATGACAGCATTGACGAATGATTCACAACGCATCAATTTTTATCGTGGCACCAGGCTGCCTTCCAGGGCCGTAGCTACGGGGAGCTATTTCTTCCGCCTCCCAGAAGCTTTGAAAAAAATAATAGAAAGTATAGCTCTAAACTTGAAAAAGTGAGTACATTAGTATCATTTTGAATTTGAACAGCTCCCTTTTTAAAAAAGCGCAATGTACAAATCCTTCGATTTATCGAATTTCCCTAAATTTGTTGGAATTTTTCTAAAAAATGGGTTCTGCTCTACAAGTAGCCAATGAGAAAATTCTTTTTGTAGAGATCTTTATGCCAAAATATCGCAGAGCAGACAAACTAAAAAATCGTATTCCATAAAAATATCTATAAATTCGAAGAAAATCCTCAACAAATCTGTAAGAAAGTAAAAAATCTATAGCATTCTAAAAAGTCCTGGGGAATCATCAGGCTCGGACTATCTCGGAAGATTCCCGACGGGCCTAAAAAAATACTTGTACATTGTACGAGGACCACACACCTCATTAATGATTTGATATCATCAATTATTGAAATTGAATATTTATGTGCTCTTATGTGCTCAATATTTCGAAAAGTCTTCAATTTCCTTCCTTCTACAAGTACACGTTTTCTCGATTTTGACATTTACTCCTTAAGGAAGCACGATTAAAGTAGGACTCTTTTAGTCCAAAATTTTGAAGATGACCATGTCAGGACCGTTTTTAATGGCCCGGACCTTGGCCGATAATAATAATACCGCATCCGAAACCGAAATTTTCATATATTAAAATTTTTCGCCTACACGCTAAAGTACACGCCCAAATTTTCTTAAAAAGCAAATAAACGACCCAAAAAAAAGTCGGTTCCGGCACTTTTTTACCTACTTAAAAAACCCACGTCTGTTGTGCTATAAATACTTCAATTTACTCAGAGAACAAGTAAAGGGACTCAAAATATTGCTGCCTGCGGCGCCAGACTCGCTTACTGGGACACCTGGTTTAAGAAATAAAACCGTTCACTATCTCTATTAATACAAAAATCCTCCAAATTTGTGGGAATCTTAGCTCAAAAAGAAATTCTTTCAAAATCGCACAATTGACGAAATTCCGCCTCGCTCGCAATTTCTATTTAAGTTTCTAACTATTCACTCTTAGCAACAAAATTTCAAAAACTTTTCTCGCATACACTTTTTCATGATTCAAAAAACATTTATCGGTAGTGGCTTCAGCCCCCCCCCCCCCCTGACGAAGCGGTTCGGCTACAGCACTGCTGCCTTCTTGAGCTATGCTCGTTTAAATGTAGAAGGCAGTGGCAGCCCGGTGCCAAGATGAAAATTGATGCGTTGTGAAGCATTCGTCAATGCGGACATAGTGATATTATTCAATTTGTGGCACCAGGCTGCCTTCTTTTTCATTGGTCAAGGTCACATAGAGGGCAGCCCGTAATGCCGTAAATAGAGGTGCCGTAATGTACTGGATACTAGATTCAAACTTCCCTAATATAATTTTTTGGCACCAGTCTGCCTTCCCCGACTTGGCTACTGCAACATCACCAAAAAAGCTAAGGATTTTTGAATGGCACTTAACGGTAATAACTTCAGAAGATCAGAAAATTGTTGTGCTGAAACTAGGCCCTGGTAGCCAGTTCTTATCTATTTATTAGATCAATCCATTTGAGGTGGGTAGATAGACTGAAATTTAACGAAGCCGTTTCCAATTTTTTAGGAAAACTTTAATTTTGAAAAAAGTAGAGAAATATTAATGTAATCTCTTGATATTGACCAAACCAGAATTTTTTTTTTTAATAATCGATCGTAAATCGATGGCGGACACCTTGAAATGATAATAATTCAATTATTGAAAATGGTTAATTTGCTTCGATGCTATATCTACCACATGGGATATATTGTTCATTAAATCCAAATGCCATGGATAAAACGCCTTGGTTGGTAGATAAAACCGAATGGATAAAAAGGCAACCTCAAACTATAAAAAAAACCTTTTTCAATCGAAGGAAAAAAATCTTTTTTGCTATAAAATGCAATAACCGTAAAATGAAACGACCAAAACTCATCCTAATCCACATTATTCATTATTGATTGATTGATGACGAATACAACTCGCGTATAAAAATAGAGAATAAAGGCTATCCCTAAAATTACGTAAAATTACGTAAAGCTGAAATAAAAATGGAATTTTGAGTACCTTTTTGACTGGCATTGGCTGAAAGTCTTTCGTCTTTTACTTGCCTTAAAGTATTTCCTATTCTGTACAAAGTATACAACCGATCTGACATTTTATTAGCGAATTTAATTGATTTTATTGATTTAACTTTTTTAATGTTTTAAAATAAAGTCTTTATGTTGGAGTCGCTTTTAAGCTATACAGAAAATTGCTTGCTTACGTAACCATCGTAAATTTTTCTCCATAAATATTTGAATAGAAAATGTTACGCACCTTAAATGCTAAGCGTCGGGTTATTTTAAAACACTTTCATTATTTAGTGACTGACCGAAATATAAATCACTTGTGAATCGTTCGTTTGCATATCATTTATTTATAAAACTCGCATACCCTCTTATAAAATGTTCATTTTTAAATCACCACTCATCGTAAAATGATTGGTAATTTAAAAATGCAAATGACATCTCCTAAGTTATTCATAACTTTGATGTATGTGGTATGACATAACGAAAAATTAACAACACGATATACTATGTTACTTTAAAAGAATTTTGTAATGCAAACCTTTTATTATTGTTATACAGGGTGAATGTTGTAGTGCAAAAGATGGTGCCAAAGATTTTTAAATTGCTGACCAAGTAAACGTTGTCAATTTTTCTATTAAATATACATTTTTGGATACGTAAGGAATGATTTAAATCTGAGAGTTTCTTCATGCACAGTGCCAGGACAAGGACAAATACCCACCCACCCACTTTAACCCAAACCTAAGAGTTGGCTTATGTCAAAGTAAACAAAATTTCATTATAAAGTACATAAAACTAACAAATACACTACATGCGGTTTCAATAAGTCATCGTACATACAAATAGGCGAACGAATTCTTCTGCCGTATGATTCGTTCGGAGTATGTTACGATAACTTAATTGTTTGGACTTCAAGTATTTTGCTTGCTTGACGTATTATGAAATTCGTCATATTTAGACCCGTCTTTTGCGTTTACCACGACGTTTGTAACCACCTCAATTTCGACCGGGGGGGGGGGGGGCATGAGATCACTAAAACCGAGTCCATGCTGGGGCCGTCCGTGTTTTTACGTGTTTTGTACATAACTCGAGTAAATCTTTTCCGATTTTCATAATTGTTTTTTTATTCGACAGGACTATGAAATCCCTACTATTTGAACTTTTTTGAGATTAGACCCTAGGATATAGCTAGGGCACTAAAAACGAGTCTCTGCTAGCGCTCTACATGTTTTTTGTACTGAACTCGAGTAAATCTCCTCCGATTTTTAAATTTTGTTTGATCGAGAGGTCTAGGACTGTATCCGGTTTTATGGCAGAAATTTTTTTGATTAGAAACCCTTGGACTCAGTCAGGACCCTAAAACTGAGTTTCTACTAGGGTCCAACGTGTTTGCTTACATAAATTGGATAAATATTTACTGATTTTGTTGATTCTTTTTCTATTTGAGAAATAGCATCATCCAAAAGCTTGCTGGGTCAACATGGGGGTGTGACGCAGCTACACTTCGGACAGCCGCTTTGTCACTGGTCTATTCAACAGCCGAATACTGCTGTCCAGTCTGGTTGAGAAGCTCGCATACAGACAAGATCGACACACAGATAAATGCCAGCCTCCGCCTTGTGACCGGAACTCTAAAGTCAACTCCACTGCCATCGTTGCCTGTACGTGAGTCAGCACTTGCTACTGAATGGTCGAAAATCACAAACAACGAATTGCTTCCTATCCATCAAGATCTGGAAACGGCTCCTCTTGTGCCGAGACTGCAGTCTAGAAAACCGATCTGGACCGAACCGTTTTTCACCGATCAAAATTACGTGTACGATACAAAGGAGAGATGGAGAGAAAAATGGCAAGAGGCTGAAGTGCACAACAAACATCTGGTAACCGACCCGACAGAAGCAGTGATCGGTATGGCCATAGAGCGAAAAATGTCGTGTCAACTTAACAGATTCCGCACCGGGCATGGTCGTTGCGCAAACATGTTACATAAATGGAACGCAAGCAGTCCACCATCCTGGGATTGTGGAACAGCAAAATAAACAACGAATCACATCATAAATGATTGCCCACAACGAAATTTCACTGGTGGCCTAAGCGAACTCCACGAAGCCACCCCCTACGCATTGCTTTGGCTACAACGTTTGGACATAGACCTGTGACCCCCTGACACTCTGCGACGTTGCCAATCCTGCTATCGGGCTTTATGCCTTTTGTATGAACGATTTCTGAAGCGTTGTTTCAATACATTTCCGATGTTAGTATACATGCAACATGTATACAAACGTCCCATATGTGGCAAGTTAACTTCCGTCTCTTATGTACACTAACATTAACATATGAGCCTTAAACTATACCGTGTGGCTAACTTACATGCCCGAAGTATAGTAAAATTTTCCTTTTTTCAGTGTAATGCATTGCGACAATTGAATTCATTTTAACCAAAGTATTGTGTCATGGTGTAGCGAAAGTACGCACTAAACAACCGCTCCGAAAGCACCGCCGCGTCGTGCAGATACGCCGACTTTCATTAGGTCCAGCCGGTGCCATAATCTATTGTTCACATATTCGAGTGTTAATAAAAAAACTCTTTTACCGACGTAGATTCTCTCAGAGCAGTCGAGAGAAATTCCGTCTTTGGGGGTTAAAAAATTTTGATACTAAATGCGATGATTTTGCTAGATATGCTAAGATGACGAATGACGAAGCCTTATATGTCGTTGCTCCAAGTCAGAAGTATTTGTTGCACCGCTTCTCTCAATCATTCCTACTCAAATACCGAAACTGGTGAATTGAAGATTTTACTTAGACCCTGCATACGAAATTTTTGAACTATGGGGTTTGTAATAAGTATGACTTTCAGAAATTGATGGAGTGCGTCTGGTATCGACCTGTTTAGTGGGTTAAAAGTTTTTACTTTATATGCGACGATAAGTCTCACATTCAATGCCAATTTTTGAGATGGAAAATGAGAATTTATTGCATTATTCTCAGTATTTATCCGTCTAGAAGGATAAATTCCACTGTCTAGGGTGATAAATAACCAGCTAGACTAGAAATATTAAATAAAAAAAAACCTCTAGCTATCGCTCGCTCGTTGTGTGTACTATACACTTGAACGGTTATTACTCGCTTTCCACAATGTGTAAGTAATCTTATATTAAATTACAGCACACATTTTATCTTCGCGCTAGATATGTAAAACATTGTATTAAAACTTCAAATATTATGGCGCACATATGTGAATTAAATGCAAGCTTTAAGACCCGTACGCATCAGAATAGATATGGCAAACTGAACTGATGTTGACAAAAGAGCCGAACGTATCTAAGTTAATATTGCCTTAACTTGCAGTTTCGTCCACATTAAATTGTAGTGGAAATTGACGAAAGGGCAATATTGAAAAACCCGTCCGAAGAAACGGCGCTAAACACCTAAGTCCAATTGCATATACTTAAGAGTTCAGGCAATAGATACGTTCGATGCTTATTGCAACCTATTCTGTTTGTCAAATTTATTCAGATAGGTATGGGTCCTTTGCATATGTTTTTTATTCGCAATTTGTCATCCAAGGACCATGATCGGTGCTCCCCCTACTCCCGGGTCGTAATTTGACTGGTTACAAACATCGTGGTAAACACATAAGACCCCTTTTCGTGTTCCTTTTAGTTCTTCGTACGAGTCTAAAAATCGGTTAAGTTTTACTCGAGTTATCGTGTACACGGGCGGACGGAAAAAAGTTTTCTTGCTGGCTTGGTAAATACATGGGACTTAAAAACTAAAGTATTTGGTAAGCAATGGGTTTCTTTCTTTTCTAATTTTTCAAAAAAAATCCGACCGCAATCGGGGCAATCCTTTCAACTAGGGCGATCGCCCCAGTTTTAGGATATTTGATTAGTTTTTAAATGGAAAAAAAGTAAACTAAGGGCGGAAAATTTGAATACATTGAATGGAAATTGGAAATCAAATTCTCTACAACCAAACGTTTTTGTCTTGTTACACTATTATCTTATGCCATTGTTTTTTGAACAGAAAAAAGTGACTGTGTAACAAAATAAAAACGTTCCGCTTTCCTTTCCCAAATACATTTAAAAATTAGTTGATTTAAATTTCAAATATTTACGATCTACACCAAGAAAGTAGCATCTGCGGCAATGATTTATCTAATTTTATATCGTAAACCACGGCAAGTTCGGTAAATTGTTCACCTGATTCTGCTTCACTCTGTCATAAATTCAAAGTTTTTCGCACATTAAACATTCATAATTCCCTAATGCATGTGTGTCATCATGATTTCCATAATGTGAATATTTGTTGCATCGATTATGTTGTAGCTTCGATTTTCCATATAAATGTTCCACGTATGTACTTTAGGGTCTATCTTTCGAACATGTTTACCATGTGTGAATAAATTATGCAGACCAATTTAAACTAATATAATCGAATAACGGTTTACTATTTTGGAAATAATTTGCAACCATAAAGGAACTCAAATTCTGCATTTACCCTTAATGCTCATGAACTACACTACACACTACTATTGAAAGTGTGCTATTAGCATATTTCCTTCTTCAGTCACATACATCGGATATATTTTAGTTTACTCTAAAATAGCGAAGAAAAATCGACCGTTTTGAAATTCAATTGTCTTTATCGGGCTGAGGCTATACGATTTTCAATGAGTTCTATAAAATTTCATGAATACAAAGCAGTGAAAAGTTGCTAAATTGTTTTTCGTATAATGTAAGTTTGCCCTTTTGAATGGTGTATAACAATCCACAAATCGAGTTCGATTCAATCGTGTTGTGAATATCAAATTGTTTGAATGTGAATTTGCTGAAAAATTTTCAAGTTCTAAAAAGAAAAATGGAAACAAGACCAAGGGTTGTTTTTTTCTGCTGTGGTTCGAACTATCTACCTATAATTTGTGGTTACAACGATTGCACATGATTTAAGGCGCAAAAAGGGAGTAAATTTTTAAAACAGTCAATAAATATGCAGACGAACACTTATATGCCACATACATAATAGAATAATGCTGTGAGTTATAATGCACGTTTTACATTCTATTCTAAATTCATGCCTGTAACTTGAGGATATTTCAATGGCAAGTTAAATAATTAACTTCTCTTGTTAAACAAGTTAGCATTTTTGTTTAGAACTTTGAAATTGTAATTTCCAAGGTAATTTCATGTGTTTCTGAATATAAAATAAAGGCATAATCTCGCATAATCTCATTCACAAGAGTAAACTTGGATTAGGGGCCGTTAGTAATCATTTAAACAATTACCGAAATTAGACGAGCAAGCCATAAAATAATATATTACAGTCTGGCCCAAGCAAATGGCCAATTACCCAAGGGAATGCATGTCCATTTTACTGTAATCACTTCACTATGCAACCGTAATGGTTGTTACTAAGTTATGATTATTGATTCTTTTTCTACTAAAGAAATCACGTAAGGAAAATGCCATCGCTTAGTGATTTGTGACACATTTTCCTTTCTCACGGCCGACTTTTAACAGAAAAATATTTATCTACAAGCATTGATATGTATATGTATAATTGGATAAGTAGCGCATTCATTCAATCAACTAATTAAACAAAAGCGAAGACCCGTACGTATAGGAATAGAAGTGGCGAAAAGACTAAATATAGAAGTGAGCAACGTTCTTACCCAAGGTAATGTCAAAGGTCTTAACAAAGTACGTCTGAGACCATTTATTTTGATGATCGAAATGTTCTACCTTGCACCATATCACAAAGAGGACCAACGTAGTTTCTCCAAGAAATCCGGAAACTATTTTCTCTAAAATGTAATTCTCACGAACTCTTCCTTCAGAAGCAAATTTCTAACTACCATAATACTAGAGATATGCGTCATACATCACAATTCTAGAAGTTGTTTTATCCCGGGACTTGGTAACTTTTGCCTGAAGCTGTCAAACACGTGTTCTCTAAAACTTTATTCTCTACAATTTTGCCTTTGTAAGCAATTTTCTAGAGAATTTTAAAGATATGACTCATCACTCCTAATTCTAGAAGTGACTAAATCCCGGGATTGGGTTTTTTCTCTGAAACCTTGAAACGTGAGTTCTCTAAAATTTTATTTTCCGCAACTTTGCCTCTTCACCCATGGAAATCTCATGTTTAGCGCAACTATATCGGGGCCAAAAGTTTCACCTTCATAGTTAGAGTATCTATAACATGCTTGCAGCAATCATGTAACCATGGCAACCATGGTTGTCGCAAAAATGTTATATTTACACTAACTAATGTTATATTTACCCTAACTAAGAGGGAATTTTTCATTGTTGGCCGCGATCATGCCTCGTTAAAATTTTCCGTGTGGAAGCAACTTTCCAACTGCCATAGTTCTAGAGATATGAGACATCCCTCCCAATTCTAGAAGTGACTACAGCCCGGAATCAGGTCATTTTTCCTTAAAACCGTGAAACATGTATAATCTAAAATTTTATTCTTTACAACTTTGTCTTTGGAAGCAACTTTCTAACTACCATATTTCTAGAGATATGAGTCATTCCTCCCCATTCTAGAAGCGGTGGTATCCCAGGATAGGGGCATTTTTACCCAAAACCCTGAAACAAACGTTCTGTATAATGTTATTCTCTACAACTTTCCCTTGGAAGCAACTTTCTAACTTCCATAGTTCTAAAGATTTCATGGGCGCGCGGTAGCGATGCGCCCGTGACGCAAGTCCCCATACGATCAAAAAATCAAGAAAAATTTTTTTAACCATATATACAGCTAAGTTTTGACTTTTTTCCCTTGCGTCGTACCCCCTGAGACCTAGTTTTTCGGATTATAAGTAAAATTTTGATTGAAATCGACATTTTACTCATTAAAATCTGTCCAGTGGATCCGAAGATATGACCTTTAGAAAATAGTCATTATCTGTACAAAATGTGGTACTTCATAGAATCCAAAGTTAATGGAAACATCCTACGTTAGTTAGCAGATTAGTTAGTGGGTTAGTTAGTTAGTTCCAGAGCCATTTGTATGAAAACCGACTTTTTTGGCTCGTGCTCGAAAACGGCTCGATAACTTTTCTTGAAATTTTGGTGGGACCTTCGGGTGGGCATTCTACGCCATATGAGTTTTTACCGGCCTCGTTTATGCGCCAGGGCTCTTAGAAGGCGCCATATAAAGCCCATATAAAATAGGCGGGGGCTAAAAAAAACTTTTTATATGTTGTAGAGGAAGTTGAGGGGATCATTTTCGACCATGGAAGTAGTAGCCACCGCGCTTCGGTTTAGCGGAGGCGACGGCTCAAAAAAAAACTTTTGATATGTTGTAGAGGAAGTTGAGGGGACTATTTTCGCCCATGAAAGTAGTAGCCGCCGCGCTTCGGTTTGGCGGCGGCGGCGGCACAAAAAAAACTTGATATGTTGTAGAGGAAGTTGAGGGGATCATTTTCGCCCATGGATGTAGTTTTTTTTGATATGTTGTAGAGGAAGTTGAGGGGATAAATTTTTTTCGCCGGTAATTTTTTCTCCAAAATTTGTTTCCTCTTTTCTTCATCACAACAAAAACCCTTTTTAAAAGGGAAACGTGACGCAAGTCCTCGTCCCTTCTTCCAAAACAACTGATATCAATTGGGGTGACGCTTAAGCTTTGAAACGAAAAATTTTTTTTTGGAATGTTTTCATCTTTGTTAAAAAAAATGCGTCACAAATGCTGGACCAGCCAGTGTTATAGTTTTTCTGTTCTTTCAGCTTTCACAACGCAAAAATTTGACTTTATGGGTTTTATGGGGTATTTTTGTACAGAAAATCAAATTTTTGCTCATGAAGTCTGAAAGCGCAGAAAAATTATTACATTAGTGGGTCCGGCATTTGTGACGCATTTTTTTAATTTTTAATTATTAATTTTATTTAATTTATTTATTTTTTAATTAAAAATGAAAATATTCCAAAAAAATTTTTTGCGTTTCAAAGCTGTAAGCGTTTCCCCAATTGATATCAGTTGTTTTGGAAGAAGGGACGAGGACTTGCGTCACGTTTCCCTTTTAAAAAGGGTTTTTGTTGTGATGAGTCATCCTTCCAATTCTAGAAGTGGTCACATTCCAAGATAGGGCCATTTTTCTCTAAAGCCCTGAAACATCTGTTCTCCAAAATGTTGTAACCAACAACTTTGCCTTTGACAGTAAATCTCCATATTGTATAGTTGGACAAATATAGACAAAAACCAACTGCTTCCGCATATGGCCAAAACATTTCGTCCATTTTATTGGTCCCAGTGACCAGACCACTGACCCGATTTACACAAAAAAAGTTTTCTCAGTTTTGTGAAATCAGATGCTTTCATTTTACATGCGAAAAAGTTTCACCGATCATCGAAAAATCATGTTTTTGGTCACGTTTTCAACCATATGTCCGGAACCACCTGACCGATTTTCCTCATCTTTGAACTTGAATCATAGGACATACGTACCTCTCAGGGAAAAAAAGTTTAGGGTGCAGCCGTTTAGAACAAAATTACGGGACGGACAGACGAACATTTTTTTTCGCTAATTCGTAATCTCTCGACATCTCATACCTGCCTCGATACACCTCATGTTACAATAAAATTGTTTGTAGTAAACGTAAAGGACCTTTTTGGACTTCGTACGGGTCCAATAAGTGTTTGTGTTTGTGTTCAGCGAAAAATATGGTTTCAATTTAAGATGAGTAATTGAGTGAGAAAGCGATTAGTGTTGTGGAAAAGACATCGCTTCTAATGTCAAGCGTTCAAAGTTTTCCTTTGTTGAAAGAAAATCATTTGCCATTCAAAGCCATAACGACCGACGTTCGTATTTTTGATCCTCGTACTGAACCTTCATATGAAATATTTGATTTATAATTTTTATGATTTACGACTTCTGCGGTTATTAAATTACCACTGACTTCATGAGACTTTGTATTTATTCCATTAAAATACAGTCAATCATTTGGATGAGAGAATTTTCCATTATTGCTCGATACATAAGCCATTAAACCTTTTGCAAAGATGTTTGGTGTAGTTCATTATTCGGATATAAAAATAATTCAACCTTCAATACCATTGTGAAAAAGATGATTTTAAATTGCTTTCGTACCCAGTTATCTATAAAAAATTACAAACCAACAAATGTGAAACACATCGAGCCCTAAAAAAATAAATAAATGTGGTGAACATTGAAAAATACACTTTTTATCCGAATTACATCTATTGAATACTTAATCCACGGCACTCACATAAAAGCAAACGAAAAGCAATTCGGTGTAGAATGATTCTAAACGGAATTTCCATTGCTGCCGAAATGTGTTTCGTTCTATTACATGTGAATGTTTAGAAATTTAGTGAATACTTAAGTTGAAAAGAAACCCTTCACCTAATTCCCTTGTCTCTGTTTTACTTTCCACAGCCAATAAATGCTTATTTTATGACGCAAGAATACTTGGGTTACATGGAATATTAAAAAAAAACATTCTACGGCAACAGTTTGTTGAAATTGGTTGTCCATACATTTAGTGCTTGAAATTGGCACTAAAACAAAGTGTAAGTGATCATTAAATTGTTTACTGTGTTCTTTATTTGCAACTTGAAATACTTGTTTCATCCAATCCAATCCGTTTTAATCAATTATTTTCAAATCTAATTTGCTATAACTGACTGGAGCAAGAGCAGTTGATCGAAGGACAAAAGTGGGGTTTTCCTTTGTTTATCTGTTATTCTCAGAATATCTATTTTATTTTATCATTTCATATCATACACTAATGCGTTAGCTCCTAATACGAGTCTGTGTATATGTATCACAGTCACTTTCATCACCCCCTCCTCACCGTTTCAGCTAAAATTATTTTCTTGACAAAACTGTCATCAAAAACAAAATTTTTATAAAAATTGATATTTTTCTTTCACATTCCACGCGTACAGTCCGACGCGACGTCCGTCGGCTTATGACAAAATATTAGAAAGCGGATATTATGCCTATTAGGCGACGGGTTATCCACTTCATTTTTTTTTTTGGTACAGGCTGATGGAATTTTTAGAATTAAAATGGAATTTTTGGAATTAAATTAGAATTTCTGGAATTTTTGGAATTTAAGACAAAAATTTACATCTCAATTTTTTCTACAACAAAGAGAAAAAACCATTTTTTTGTCTAAGGCAGACCTTAGTACTGACCTAGGGCCATAAGGAAATGCCTGGGACACATACTTCCATAGACAAAAATGTTTCCCTCAATTTGCTCTGCAACATATCAAAAAAAAATTTTTTTGAGCCGCCGCCCGCTACTATGACAAAACTATATGTTGCTTCGTTTCGAAAGTATGCGTTTGCCTCGTAAGAATGCATTGGCTCGCAAGCTCGCCATGCAACTTTTCGTACTCGGCAAACGCTTACTTTCGAAACGAGACAACAAATAACTATTAAATATTGAGAACTCTATCTTTGGAAAAGTTATTCTTTACATGTGATAATATCAATAAACCTAATGACAGACAAACTTGCCTAAATCATTATGAATTATTAGCTGTTTATTATAGTGACACTTAAATTGAACTCATATTTCTGGTATTCTTATTTAATAGGCATAACCAGGACATGTAAACAATACCTCCCTAGATACTTTTGTTGGACCTCTACCGAAAGTTTCGGTTCGGTATGGACCGAACCGAAAGTTTCGGTTGGGTATGGACCGAACCGAAAGTTTCGGTATTTCGGATATCCGTCTCACCTCTGGATTAGATACAACTCTCCTCGTCATTTTTGCTGAACATTGGACAAGTCTAGGATGTAGTCTAAAGGCTAGAGACTTTCTTGAAGACCCAGCCGTCGAAACGCAGACGGACGGCTCTAACTTCAAGCCCGACCCGAAAAAACCGAAAATGAAAACCTGACCCGACTCGACTCGACGAAAAAATAAATTCAAAAAATCCAACTCTACCTGATCCGACAAATTGATTCAGGTTTGGGTCCGCGTCGGGTTTTTAATCGACTTCGGGCGGTCTGCTCACCTTCAAGTTTGACAGAAGCCGACACCGCCGCAATCGTCAGAAATGAAAAGTGGGTGGATTTTTCTAATGTGGTGAGCTTATATTCGCCAACAATGTATACAGGGGCACGAAACTATATAATTCTATATTTTTATTGTTGTGGACGAAATCAGTGATAATATAAATTCTACTTACCGACACTCGATTTCCGCTTAATTGAATCCTAAAAATACATTTTATAATAAAACTAATACAACGAACATCAAATCAAATATTATGACTTTCTTTTTAGCTGGAGGTTATGCAGACATAAGCAAATGAGCTTTTTTTTAGAACTACAATGGTATGTAGGAGTTTCAAATTGGGATTTAAGAGAAGTTCAAAGGCTTTATAAATAAAGGCGCCGGCATTTATTTTGTGAAGGTCAAACATCATAATCAACCAAAACGTTGTTTTACTGGCATAAAGTCATAAAGAATTTACCCTTAAGAACTTACCATCGTAAAAAGTAACGTCAAAAAAGCAATAAATTGGACGTATGAATTGCTGAAATAAAATATTATCAAATTGTCACCGAATCACATATAATTCTCAGCAGCTTACAGTACAAAAATCTGTCGAATTTATTTCACATAAGTTTACAAGGGGTTTGAACAAATGCTAATGGAAAGAAAACTTAGAGGAAGTTTTGCAAATATTGATTTTCAGTTTCTCTTATGCATTCAAATAAATTGAGCATGAAACTTTCCCATAAATATTAGGTTTTTTATTATATTTTGTCCAAAAAAAAAAAACATCGTTAACCACTACAAAGACGCTCTTTTTGTTCGGTTGACCTTAAGTCTATAAAAATAAATTCTATGGTTATTCAATGGAAGAAGAAATGTGCTCTTCCATATATCAAATACACACGCTTCGGTCATCGTAGCCCGCCTAGCACACTGTCCATATTGAGCATCCTCCACCTACTTCGTGGTAAGAGCAGGGATAGATCCCTCCTTCAAACATCAAACCATACTTGTAATTATCAACAACTACATATTAAGAACTATTTTCGTGAGTAACTTCCTTTTTTTAATGATTAAAAATTCGTTTGGAAAAATGTTATTCAAAAGTTCTAGCAAATAATTTTCCAATTTGTTTTGTGTCGACATTAAGAACAGGAGTTCTATATGCGGATGGATTACATTTATATTGAAAATTAATTGTTTGGCTGTTGGTTTGTTTTCATGTTTTTTAAAAACCAATAATCCCCCACGGCAAGCAAAATGGGCATTCTGACAACAACATATCTGTCGCTAAAAATATTCTTTAAAGGCATTTTTCTTCAGCAGTTCAAACGGTTCTACGTCTTCTTATCCCCCCTTTTTTCAGTCAATTTAACTCTTGTTGCCTAATCTGAAATGAATCGATTGACGGAGTTTTTTTTATACAAAATACAAATATTTTCTAAACCATAACCGAGGAAGTCAATATTAACGTATGGAGGATTTGATTTATGTTTAAAGACGACAAGGGATAATAATAAATTCTTAGGAATGTCTTAGGAAAATTCAAATACGTGAGGCGCTGTTGTCGAGGCAGAAGTCTCAATTTTGTTCAATCATACTTTGTGACTGTGACGTAAGATTTAGGAAAATGTTTGTTTGTACGAGTTTCTTTAGATTACACAATACAATATTTGTAAATAAATTGTGTTTGTAAACCTTACAAAATTACTTTCTCGATACTCACACAAATTTAACTCTTCGAATATTCTCTCCCCTACAAAAATGCTCTAATAGGGGGAAAAGGCACCTTTACACCTAGATTTGATATCATGCCCGCAGCGTTAGCGGGGGGCGTGACGCAGGCCCCAAACTCCAAAAAACAAGTCCAAAAAATCAAAAAATGCCACACAAAAACCTTCAGGACAAGAAGCCATATCTACGCGAACTTTTCAGTTTTTTCTCCCCCCCCCCCTTCAAAAAATAAAGAAAAACTAAGTCGCAGCAGCCTTCCCACGAGCCCAGACTCATCAAAAACGTTATCGAGGTTTGAGAATGACATTTTTCTATGGACTGTCGAAAACTATTGTTCTCATTATTGTATAATAGTAAATTACAGTGGACCCTGCGAAAGTAATTCATTACATGAGGACACAATTTTGTTACAAGAGCCAAAGTCACGAGTGTTTTTTTCAGCGACAAGCTTTGAAAACGTTATTTTGACGAATGTAGAGCTTGCACATCCGAGCAACTTCACGAGTCAAAATATCAGTTTTCAAAGCGTGTTGCTCAAAGTAACACGAGTGAGTTTGCGAGGGTCCTCTGTATAATGTTTATTGCGTATCCATCCGAAAGTTGAGCATTGCATGTATGGTTACCACCTAGGAAAACCACGCATTACATACCCTGCAGACCCTACGTCTTTTTTATCTTACTAGTGAAAAGAAAACTTTTACCTCACTAGTGAATAAAACTTTTGTTTTCACTAGTGAGGTAAAAAAACCTACATTTAATGCATGGTTTTTATAGGGGGCTTCGAACAAGAGCGAGGTGAGCTGATGACGGTGAGTAGGTCAGAGGTAAATGTCGAAAACATAATATCGGAGATGTGCCGCGATGTGGAGGTATGGAAAGTAGCGGATAATGTAGTTGCAAAAATAATGGGGAAGCTGCAAAGCGCAGCCCCTCCCCGAAGTAATGCTGGAGGGGGTTCCGGGGAGAAGAGAACATGGAGAGTAAGGAAGGGGGTTTTAGTTGGTAGGTCATTGAAGAATGGAATCACACAATACCTTGGTCCAGGAGGACCGGGTGTCTATGAAGATTTCCTCACCCTTGTATAAAAAAATAGGGGTAAACAAACATTTAATGGCCAAGCAATACAACAATTTAATATAATTTAATGCTCAACTTTCGTATGGGACAGCCAATAAACTTTTTTTCTGATCTGTCCGTTTCTATCTATGTATGTTCTATAATCTATTAATAATCTTCGATCTCAAGATCTTCCTGAAATTTTCAGGGAACGTCAGTCTCTGGTTAATTTTGACGGTTTTTCAGGTAATGCTTGGAGTTTTCGAATTTTAGCTCTTGAGAGATAATACCTAGATAGTCGGTTTCTTCGGAAACGTTTTACAATTTGCTCAGGAGAATTTTTTGGGATCTTAAGAAAATGTCTGCCAGCAGTCAAAGCGGCGCCACCAACTAGGATTTTCCTAAGCAAAAAATTAGGTATTTTTTGTTTTCGAATTTTAGCTTCGGAATGATAATACTTAGGAAGTTGGTGTCTTCTACAAAATTATAGAGTTTGGTCAAGAGAATTTTTTGTGTTTTTCAGAAATCTGCCAAAGTGACTTGGACTTTTGTAAGCAATAAATTATGCCTCTTTTGGTTTTCGAATTTTAGCTCCGCAATGAGAAAACTTATAGCGGTGCCATCTTAAATTTTGTGAATACTCAAAAATGCTATCTTGTGAATTAGAATGCCTAGACAGTTGAGACAGAGATTGGTGAGTAGAATTTTTTTGAGATCCTAAGAAAATGACTACCAGCTGTCAAAGTGACGCCATCTTGCATTTTTTGCTATCTTCTGAATTAGAATAGCTAGACAGTTGGTTTCTTCGGAAAAGTTATAGAGACTGAGAAAAATTTTTTCGGAGTAACAGAAAATTTTTTACGTGAATTTTAGTTATAACAACAGTAAACTTCCAAAACGTTTGACATCGCATACAAAAACCTCTTAAGAGGTAAGAGTGACGCGGTCCATAAGTCCGCTTCCAAAATTTATGATATCGTTTGAGGTGACGCTACCGCTGACAATACGCAAAAATTTGTTTGAGTTGAATTTTAGCTTGTGGTTAAACTTTTATTCTTTAAAAAACATTGCACCACTTTTTTTAAAACACTCTGTGTTCAAAAAATTACGTTACAAATGCCAGACCCAACGACGAAATAACTTTTCTGTGCTTTCAGTTTTTACGATGCAAAAATTTGACTTTTCTTTCTTTTTGCAAAGATTGTTTTGCGTAAATTTAAATTTTTGCGTATGAAAAATTATTCCGCCGGTGTGTCTTGCATTTGTGACGCAATTTCTTGAATACAACGTAATTTTGTTTTAAAAAATTGGTGCAATGTTTTTTAAAGAATAAAAGTTTTACCACAAGCTAACATTCAACTCAAACGGACTTACAGACAGCGTCACACTTTACCTTTTGAGAGGTTTTTGTATGCGATTTTAAACTTTGACTTTCGTTATTTTTAAGAAATAGTGACGGTCAGGTGGTTCAAAAAAATTCCTCAGGAGTGCAAGACTCGCATCCCAAAACTTGATGCATTTTTTGAGAAGAACGTTTTTATGTGATTTGAAATTTTTGGGTGCGCGTGAAATTTGAAGTCGAATTCGCTTTGACGGGGGTACAACGCACAATACCGTATTTGTAGTTCCACAGTTCCGTCGCTTGACATATCTACGCTTATAGAGCGGTTTTGGCTTATTTTAAAGTATCATGGTTGGCTTAGCGACGCCATCCACACTAGGGACGTAACTAGCGTTGCTAGTACCCACGCTATTTTGTCAATCTCATTCGATAGTAGCGACTAGTGATCCGCTAACCACCCAACTAGCGGACCACTTTCGCTAGTCGCTGGTACCTAATTTCCGATTATACAAACTCAAAATATGTGAAAATAGACAAATCCACAAATAGCTTTGATTTCCACTTCGTTAGCTTAAAAAAAATTAAACTGAACTGTCAGAAGATTCTTTTTCCCACAGCACAAACATTGTATCTGATATTGAAGGTTGGATAAATGTAAATGCGATGACACGATAAACGACTGTCAAAATGCGAATGAACTCTTTTCAAGACGTTATGACTGGAAATTCGCACATACGAAATACACGGGCGAGTTAGATTTCTACCTTCAAAAACGTTGACTTTCAGAAACATCGAAATAGAATTTAATTAATTTTCCAGATGTCGGTAATCATAAAGTAATGTGTATCAGTCTCGTAGGTGACGGATTGTTCAGCTTAGCTTGGACAGATGTCAGTGACTAAGGAACATTTCGTCGTTTTAGCCTATATTTCTGCGTAAACAATTATGATGAGTAAATGTGTCAAAAACTTGCGAGAAAATAATATATTTTTAATGAGAACTTCGAACTGAAATCCTTTTTGGAAAAATAATGGTCCAAAACGGATCAGCTTCAAATGACATCAGGTCAGATAGTCTTCTTGGAGAAAAACGTCTATTTATGTACATTTTAGTGAAATGCCAATTTTTCTTCCAGAATATCGTCTCATCTCATGCAATTTTATTTGTCATTAGAAACTTATCCCTTTTGGCCATCGGACCAAAATTCTGCTTTTTTAATAAAGTTATTAAAAATATATTATTTTCTCGTACAAATGTAGATTACACCTTTGACACAGGTAGATTCATCTTAATTTTATATTTAGGTAGATGCTATTCGCCGGCGAATAGTCAGAAGATATGAAAATGAATATTTGCCGGCGCCGGCGAATAGTCGGAAGATATGAAAGTGGCTATTCGCCGGCGCCATCGAATAGCAACCACATATGAAAATGTTGTCTGGCCTGAACTCGTTTATTCCATGATTAGTGCTATTAGTCATTTTCATATATTTTGTCACTAATTTCATTATTCACCTAAGTTTCGTGGCATTTCGTAAAAGGAATAATTCCTAGGTCTTCCTGACGTTTCCTTAAAGCTCAAGTTCACTAGTTTTCTTAGCGACCTAGTTTTCGGAACAGATCGTGAAAGGACAAATTCGCTAGGTTTCCGTGAATATTTCCTCAAAGCGCAAAGTCCATAGTTTTGTTACCCGCCTAGGTTTCGAAGCATTTCGTAAAAGGAAAAATTCTTAGGTCTTCGTGAGGTTTCCTTAGAGCGCAAGCTCACTAGTTTCGTTAGCGACCTAGTTTTCGGGACAATTCGTAAAAGGACGAATTCCTTAGGTTTCCTTAAAGCGCAAAGTCCCTAGTTTCGTGGCATTTCGTAAAAGAAAAAGTACCTAGATCTTCGTGACGTTTCCTTAAAGCGATAGTTTATTAGTTTCTTTAGCGACGTAGTTTTCGGGACAATTCGTGAAACGACAAGTTCCCTAGGTTTCCATGATGTTTCCTTGAAGCGCAAAGTCCCTAGTTTTGTCATCTACCTAGGTTTCCTGAATTACGTAAAAGGACAAATTCCCTAGGCCTTCGTGACGTTTCCTGAAATCGCAAGTTCACTAGTTTCGTATTTTCATTACAAAATCACATGATCTTCGGCCGTTATTTCACTTGTCACCAAGTTTCTTATCGATTTCACGATGTTAGCAATATTTTTAGTGTTTTTTCTTGTGACTTTTCATAAAAGGATAACTCCTCTAACTGAACTTTCGTTATCTAAGAGTATCGTAACATTTTGCGAAGTGAGCCGGCGGATAGCCATTTTCATATCTTCTGATTATTCGCCGGCGCTGGCGAATAGCCATTTTTATATCTTCTGGCTATTCGCCGGCGCTGGCGAATAGTCACTTCGTTATATTTAGTTGAGTGTCGCTAATATTTTTATATTAGCGCTAGTGTTGGCATTGCTAGAATCATTGACTAGCGAGCATAACCCTGAAAAGCATACACAACTTCTTGACGATTGTGTTGTTGCCAGTTTATACACTTAATCATGAATTTTCGTATACTATGACATAAGCCGACACCGCTCTATACTGCCGTGTTAAGCGTAAATACCGTATCGTACGCAAACCTGAGATTTGTAATCTTCTTTTGTTTATTCACACAAATTGAAAGCTCCCCGATTGTGCGATACGGCATTTAGGCGACAATATAGGCGTAGATATGTCAAGCGAAGAAAAAAACGTGGATTATAATTTATGTTCCTAAGTGGTGGAATCAATCGTACAGTACAGATATTATGTTGCATGAGGTTTTCTCTTTTATTAAAGTTTAAATTATGTTCGTTTTGTTATGAAATCCCTAAAACCCTGTTTCGCTACACGGGGTCAAATTTGTTCCCCTTGAATTCCGAAGTGTAATTCAATACAACATCCCATTTGCTTTTTTTAAATAAGCTTCCACGGGCTAATAATAAACCAGTCAATAATAATTTCAATTCCTAATAAATTCGCAAAATGTTCCGAAAGTCCGAGCTGAAAACACTTAAATTGATAATAACACATGCTAATAATGGATTTTTTATTGTTTTTCACTCTCACCAGACTGAATGCGAATATATGTGTTCTTCTGAATGGTTAAATAATTATATCCATTTGGATATCAAACCAATTTACAGCATCAAGCACCAAATTGAAATGGTCCTTCAAATATATTGTATTGAATTGAATTACTACCAAACCAGAAAGCATGGGTTATTGGTAGTATTGTCACCGGAAGCGTTACAATGGAATACTGTGCTCAGTCACACAGAAATATGTATCCACTAACAAAAGCATATTATTTGTTATGCCTTTCGTTACAAAGCAATCCCATTATTGTTATTATTTTCTCCCCACCACTCCCCATCCAATTTGATGAGGTAGTACTTTACCGACAAAATGTATCTATAAAATTGCACATTATCATTATACCTCTACGACTACTCGTACTGCCAACTATGTAAATATTGTACATATCAACGAAAACATTTGTATTTTCCATAGTTTAGGTATATGTTGCGTAGATTGTGGACATATAAATGAATTGACGTATAGTGAGCTACTGGAGCTTGTGAAGTTGAATGTAAACATGAATTACAATGGGGTTTTTGCTGCTTTTATATATTTCAAACACAACAAATTGAATGACATGTTTTTTAATGGTATGCCATTTTAATGAACATATTAGCAATGGCAAAATTGAAAAAAAAGATCGAACACTGAATTGATTTTTGAAATGTTTATTTACCAGTTCACGGTGAGAGAATTTCGTTTTTTATTATCCGCTTTTAGTTGAAGTTTAGATGTCATTGACGACGAATTGAATGGCATTATATCAATAAGAAAACCCCTTTCGATCCACGAGTATATTACCTTTATATCTCCGATCTGAAACATTCTACAAACATGCTTTGTGACCTTTCAAATATTAAGTTTGTTTCCATAGATACTCCTCTTCCACATCCTATTTAATATTTGAAGAGAAAATTAATTTTAATGAAACAAGTGACTCTTTGAATTGAATCCTCGATAACAATGCAATGCGTAACCATATCAGAAATTTATAGGCCTAATTAGAGGTGTATTCTATTTAAACAACTCACCTTTTTATGAAAAATCCATATCACAAACAGAAATTACAATATTTTATCCCAAGGGTAATGAATGATGTCTAATCCACAGCTGAAGCAATTTATAAAATCGATTTTTTCACATCCAATTTATTTAATAAAATAATTTTATCTCTCCAATCAATTCGAAAAAAGCAAATAATTTTTTTTTAATTTAATTTAGTTGTATATATTCTGTAACCGCACGGTGTAGAAGATAAATCTTCTCTCTATGTGTACTCCACTGAAATTATTAAGTATTTTGACATAATTGTTACAGCGGAATATTGTCAGGAGCAGAGTTTAAATTGTTTAGGTTCTAGCACACACACATTTCATGTTGAAATAAATCATCAAAAACAATTTATCTTTTTGGCAAGAACAAAGAGTGAAGAAGATTTACTGAAATGTACTTTACCGACGACCACCGACTGCATAAATTGCATAAATGACACTCGAAATTTGCATTTTGCGATTTTAATTTAATTTACTAAAATAATTCGTAAGTAACTTATGCAATTCGAGTGCTGCAGGATAGGCGGTATATCCACGGAGTAATATGTGAATTTAACCGCGTCAAACAAATAGGATTTGCTTGGTGTACATAGAAAAATCACAATATAAATACACAAGTTACAAATATCCCGTTATCAGCTCACAAAAATGTTTTTCCCGATGTTAATTCTGGATTAGAACCATCACGTGAGAGATGAAAAACTGAACTGAACAATCGTAGCAAAAGCTGCCAAAAACTAGGACCAAACCATCACAGAAATCCCTCCTTATAAAAGTTTTACATGGAAATTAGGAAAGGGGATTCATTCAAATGTGGAATGACAATCGAAAAAGGGGAACCGAATATTGTTCTGAGCAAACGCAATGCAATTTCGGAAACAATATTCTCTCTACTCTCACTACACAACGGGTTACAAGAACCGTTATCGCTTGATTTTGAATGAAAATGGAAATGTATTTGAGAAGTTGTTTACGTTTTGAGAGACGAATTTTCCATACCATAGGAGATGGTGTTTGCACTGATTGTTTTTTGACCTTCCGCAATGTTGTTTTCCACAAACCATTATATAACTTAATTGCACCACCTTTCGTCATATGCATACTGTCATTTTGCTGCATAGACTTAAGGCTTCATAATTTGTGTGCTTCATTTAATTGTAACTGTACTTTCGATGAAAGAAATTTTCTCTCAAGCCACATGAGTTACAGGGTAAATTAATTGAATCAGTGTGATTTGGAGGTCATGCGCCTTACGGTTGCCTTGATTCCAGCTAAGTTTGTGTGTCAGCTGTTTTCATTTTTTATACGGTTACCCCCTAAATAAAAGCGATATTTAAAATGTAATGTGATAATTCAGAGGTGAAGTGTATAATGTTGTGAGGTGAATGTATGCCTCGTATGCATAAAAGCACATTTATTATTGGCATTGTATAAATATTTTATAATTCATGAATACGGTATAATGAGCTGGAAGGTGTAGATTTTTATGATTGCGCATTTAGTTCTGGTAAATTGAACTTTACATTTTTTATGTCTTTGGAGTCCTAGACTTGTAACGTTTTCCAGATATTTTATCACATTAACTTTTTAACATTAACCCATTTTATTCCCCGCGGAGAGGATGAAATGACGTCATAATCCGTTTAGTTTTGTTCCTTCGAAAAAAATTGCCAGGAATTCTTATTACCATTTCTGACATCACGAAATTTCTTCCGATCTGAACTTATTTTATCTAACTTCGTTCATAATAAGGATCAATGAAGTTTTCAAGCGCATACCTCTGTGAACACGTTACTTTTTATGAACGCTGTGGACAGGATTTGAATGAGAGATTTGCGCCGGGCGAAAAATGTCACAATCATTCATCGGCGTACGTCAAAATTATTTACAGCGGCGGGCGGCCGGCGGCACGATTTTTCACACTTTTTAGACCCGTACGAAGAACGAAGTTCTTCGAAAAGAGGTCTATTGCTCTTACCATGACGTTTGTAATCAGTCGATTTGGGGGGAAGCATCGATCATGGTCTTTAGATAACGAATCAGCAATAAAAAAAATGTTTGTCAACAAGATAACTCGAGTAAAACTCCACCGAACATTTTTTCCTGAAAGGTAATTGAAAAATCTTTTAAGGGATTGCAACTGAGCACTGTCAGGCCAAGGGCCGCCGAACTGTGGCCGCTTATGTTGTTTTAGGTCTTTTGTACATAACTCGAGTTAATCTTTTTTGATTTTCATAATTTTTTTTTGTTTGAAAGATCTGGGCATGGCAGATAGAAGAAAATTTTTTGGATTTGAGTCCTTGGACTTAGCTAGGGCACTAAAAACGAGTCTCTGCTAGAGCCATACGTGTTTTTTGTACATAACTCGAGTAAATCTTTTCCGACTTTCATAATTGTTTTTTCAATCGACAGATCTATGAAAGCCCAACAATTAGTAGAAGAAACTTTTTTGAGACTAGACCCTAGGATATAGCTAGGACCATAAAAAGTAGTTTCCGCTAGCGCTCCACATGTTTTTTTCATAACTCGAGTAAATATCTTCCAATTAGCAAATTTTTTTTATCACTAATGGTGTTCCCTTGAGTCAGATCCGCCGATATCCAAGGATGTATCGGTTTCTGCAGATACTAGAGGATACAAACCTTCGATCATTTTGCTAATATCTTCAGATATTGGCGCGCTGTTGTCCTTCCTGACTCACTGAAAATGACTATTTTTTGAGCTAAAAATGAACATCTCTCCCTACTAGAGGTGTGCGCCGCCGTCGAAAATAGGGTGACGCCGATGCCTCGCCGCCGCCCACAAAAATTTGTTCACCCCGTCACCGCCGCCGCATGTTTCGTCGGCGCGTGTAAAGTGAAAAATACATTTTTTCGAATGATTTTTATATGAATTTTTGACATTCTACTGAGCTTGAAGTCTCAAACTTTACCTTTTTTTTGAAAATATTCAGGATATTTTTCAATTAGCATTTAAAAACTTGGATTAAATTCATACGCTTTTAAAAGTTTTTTTATTTTGACGGATTACCAATGTACAAAGGGTTCTAAAGGGAAAATGGTATTTACAGTTATAGAAATTTAAATTACAGGAAGAGAATCACAAGCTGGTGCATCTTTCTTATTTCTCTTTTATCTCTTTTTTCACGTATTCGTTTGCATTTTATGCATGTTAAACTCGGTTTTTCGGTGAAACGAGTTAAAACGATACGTTGCACAATCTTACGATTCTTCTCCTGTAGTTCAGAATAATTGGCAGAAGCAGTGACGTGTGTGCGTTCCTGATTGAAAAATTTTCAAATAAGTCATTTCATAATATCTGAATCTATCGAAAAAGGAGGAGCAGTTAATCTGGATTTTCGATCGATTTTTTCCGTTGTTTTTTAAATATTTAGACTTTTACGAACGACGCTCTTCAAAAGGGGGTTTTTGGGTTTACCACGACGTTTGTAGCCAGTCGAATTTGGATTCGAGAGTTGTGGTTTAAATAAGACAAATCCAAAAAAAAAAAATTGTCTGTCTGTCCGTCAACGCGATAATTCCATTTTCAAATTTTTTTCCCCCTGAAAGGTATTCTGATCTTTCGACCAATTGCCTCCGAGCTGAGGCTGAGTAAATCTTTTCCGATTTTGATAAATCTATTTTTAGTCGATAGGTCTTTGAATACCCAACAATTTATGGAAGAAAATTTTTCAGTTTGGACCCTTGGACTTTCTTAATTCTTTATATATTTGAGAGGTAATCGAAGGCCTAACAGCATAAAAAAAATTGGGACGGATGCTTCTACTTAGGTCCAAAAATTGTCCTCATTAAATTCGTTTGGAAATTGCCGAAAGGGCAATATTGAAAAACCCGTCCGCAGAAATGGCGCAAAAATCATCTCCAATCCTTAAAAAAGCCCGAAATTAAAAAAAAGTGGAAAAAATTTGAAAAAAAAATGCATTAGGCCCGATCTTAGAACCGACCTAGAGCCTCTGACCCAAAGTTCCATGAACAAAAAGTTTCGCCTCTTTTTTTCTGCAACACTGCACAAAAAACCTCATCATTAAAGAAATATTCAAAAAAAAGCACCAAATATCGTATAGGATCGCGTAGCGTGAGTTGGGCCCACAATGAGGACTCTACAGCCCGAACCACTCAGCAGATTTTGACTTATTTAATTTTCGTGATTTTCTGATGTCCATTTATCTTTTATGTTAAATCTTCAAGAGTGATTTCTGTTTTAATTTCGCAGAGATATAAGTGAAAAAGTTCCACCAACCTTCAAAAAACCACGTTTTTTACCACTTTTTCGACCATAACTTCGAAAGTTTTCGACCGATTCCGCCTAAATTATTTCTTGTAATCAATTCCTTGATTATCTTTCAGGAAAGAAAAATTTTCTTAAAATCGGATAAGATTTACCTGATTTATGTAGAAAAAACACGTTGGGCCCTAGTAGAGATTCAGTTTTAGGGCCCTGGCTGAGCCCAAAAGCTCAAAATCAAAAAAGTTTCTTCCATATGATGTAAGGCCTTTCAACAAAAAAAAAAATTATGAAAATCGGAAAAGATTTACTCGAATTATGTACAAAAGACTAAGAACCACATAAACGGCCCTATCACGGCGGCCCTTGGGCCCAGATTCAATTCCATAGCGATTATTGCCTTCGGCGCGAGCAGCAAACTTTGCACACGGTTGAATTTCTTTACTTTCGACTCTTGTCATCCAAATAAGTATTGTCATACCGGATATCGTTGCAGTGGACACAATGCCTGGGTCGAGAAAGCGTTGTGTAGGATGAAGTTTCAGAACACCTACTATGGTAGATGCAACGTTTTGTGCTACGGATAAGATTAAAAAGTAATAACATTTGGTTTTTTCACAATGTATAATACTTTCGTGAAGAGCGAACTACATTCGGGCCACGAAATATGATATTTTCATCACAAATTTCGATTATTTTACTCAGATTCAGAAAAGCGATGTGAAATTTGACAATTTTTTTCATTTTTCTGAATCTGAGGAAAGTAATCGAAATCTGTTTCGTATTCACTGTAATCCTGACATTATTCAGCACGGGATTGTTGGCAAACTTTCTTTCAAAAACAACTATATGTACATAAAAATTATCGAAAATATCATATTCCTTCGCCCAAATGTATCCCATATTGAACCGTAATGGAGCGGTCATTCACTGAAGTGTTGTATGCATTTCTAAAATAATTGAGATCAGATTTTTCTGAGTATTTTTGGTGATTAAAGAACGTGAATACACTAATCTTTAAAAACCGGTTAACCGTATTCAAAACCGGTATTGCATTACCTTCTTTAATTGGATTTAGTTCTTCAGAGAAATTACTTTGCTGTGAAAAATGGAAAAATCTCATCAGATAATACAATGAAAGAAAAAACATAATTTCTCAAAATCAACTAATTGATTGCGATTTTAGTTCACAAATTCCCCACTTGTTTAAATGAAAGTATTAACAAAAATGAATCATTGATACGAAGACTGTGGAAGCATGAGGCAAAGGCATAACTATAGAAAAAAATCGTACGTTTTCAACCA
Organism: Pseudolycoriella hygida; assembly: GCA_029228625.1. Taxonomy (NCBI): domain Eukaryota; kingdom Metazoa; phylum Arthropoda; class Insecta; order Diptera; family Sciaridae; genus Pseudolycoriella; species Pseudolycoriella hygida. The sequence goes on along the minus strand of CM055403.1, from coordinate 11,530,760 downwards.
CACATCCTTCCGCTTTTTACGCGTATGTAATTTATGGATGGCTTCTAACTACAAAATAACAGAATAGACCGCAAGGAACCATTATTTAATATTTACCTCTGAATGCACCGACAAATTTGCGGAACATGATATTTTACTTATCCCGAATACAAAGATTGGTGTAGTGTTGAAATTTTTGAGATAAGCTGTTTAGCTCTCCATTCTTTTTCTTCTTGCGAAATAATTAATTCATAAAAGCATAATTTATATACCTGCAAAGGGTATCCTATCGCAGTAACAGACACACTTTTTTATAAGTAGCAATGAATTAAAATGCTTTATCTGATCGTTTTAGGGTTTTGGACCCTTTTAATATAAATAATATATAAAGAGAAAAAGATTATTAACTCCATAATTATCAGTTTAAAAGCAAGTGTACGAATGCAGATATAAAATTTGAAAAAAAATGAATTTTTGGGGACTTAATAGAAAATGTTTCATTAAAAACTTTTGAAACCCATTCAAAAATTAGCCTAATTAATGACATAATTTCACTACTTTTTCTCCCATTGGAATGTAGCACCGCTAACATTTGCTTTGCCTTGTTTCCTTGTATAAAATGTTATTATCAATTATATTCCTTTGTACGAAAGCCAATCGCACTGTTTCTCGTCACTACTCACAAAGAAATGAGGTTTCTTTTGTGTTAACTTCACATTTCACACGTTTTTTGGTTGTTTCTTTCATACAAAAAATACAATTTTTCGTTCTTTGGAATCAATCATGTTGGCTTGTTTTTCAAATGGAAATTAAGGGCGCCACTCGAGGCGGTGCCAAAAACTGTCAAGGCAGTCATGCGGAAAAGATCATTCGAAAATGTCACCTATAGCTTTGTTTCTAATCTCCAGTTTTCCTGCAGACAATCTTACCTGTCATATCTGAAATTTTGAGATCTCTTTTGAATTTTGATCGTTTGTATTATTTGCATTATTTTTGTTAATTATTTACGACACTTTAATCAAACTTCCGAGTTTTTTTTTTTTTTTTGAATACGTATATGCTTCTTTATTAAGCGAAAAAAAGGCTACTAACAATGGCGCAGTCAGTAAAAAAACGATCTTTTCAACAACAAATTACAATAAATAAAATTCATCTACTCTACTTTTCCCTAATGTTGCCAAGATGCATGCTGCATTGTCTCTTTGAATAGCAACTGAAATCTTCTGTAATAGGAAATCTTCCGAGCGTGAATCCCCAGAAGCTATCCTTATCAATGACCCTAATGTGCCTATAAAATTTCTGGACCCATGCAACCTAGGGTTTCAAAAGCAACAGGAGTAAATAAATAGTTTTTTTTTTAAGATATACAGGGAGAGAATCATAAGCTTGTGCAACTTTTTTATTTCTCTTTTATCTCTATTTTCACACGAAAATTTTAAAACGAAACGTTGCACAATCTTATGGTTCTCCTCCTGTATAATGATTATGCTTTAATCTTTCCGCCTTATCGGCTATTGAACGCGCTTTCTTAGAAGATTCAGTGACATAAGAAGGGGCTAACGTATCTCGAACTGTCACGTTCCACAAAAGAGACTTTCCATGACTCCACGGAATTAGAGTCATACCATCAGGTCGTTTGCCATCGTCTAGAAATTCCTGGTGGTTGTATTATATTAGAAGAAAATGCATGAGAAATAATTTAAGGCATCTATTTTTACGGTCAGCAAAATTACTTTTATGGTCACCAAAACTATTTTTTGGTCAGCAAAATTATTCTTCGGTCAGCAGAATTATTGCTTTTTGTCAGCGAAATTATTGCTTTTATCAGCGAAATTGTTGCCTTTTGCTAGCGAAACTACTGCTTAAATCATCAAATTTAGTGTTTTTGGTCAGTGAAATTAATCGATCTATCAGCCGAATAATTGTCTGATCCGCAAAATATTTCGTTTTCATTAGCGAAGATCGTTGAAGATGAAGCAATTTAAAAATGTTGATGGTTTGTTTATTGGAAGTCTAAACGTGAACGGGGGTTTTCGGGGTCGCAAGGGTGAATTGATAGAATTGGCTAAGGATTATGGTGTAGATATATTAGCGTTGGAGATACATTAGGGTTAAGGGACAGCACGAAGAGCTGGTGGGCGGCTATAAGGTGTTTTTGTCTGGTGTTCAGTCTGGTAGGGCAAACTGGGGAGTTGGGGTGGCTATCAAACAGGAATTAGAAAAATTTGTTTTGGGCGTGCGGTATGTAAATGAAAGGATCATGTGGATCTCCATTAAGTTAGCTGGTGGTATTTATCGGCTGGTTAGTGTTTAAAGCCCATGCGAGGCTAGCAATGCTGGCGATCTCGACGCCTTTTACGGGCAGTTAGGGGATGTAGTCAGCAAAAAAGGGAGTGAATGTGTGATTCTGTTGGGCAATTTCAACGCGAGAATAGGAAACAGTAAAAACAATGGAGGTTATGAAAGGGTAGTAGGCAAATTCGGGGAAGGCTCTTTGAACTCAAATGGGAACCGGTTGTTAGATTTCTGTGATTTCAATGGGTTAGCAATAGCCAACACCTTCTTTAAGCACAAATGGATCCATCGGTTTACTTATGTAAAGGATAGTTTGGGTCATAAATCAATAATTGATTTCATGATTATAGAACAGGACAGGAAACAGGAAGTCAGGGACACCCGTGTTTTCAGGGGTTTCACTTTCGGCTCAGACCACTAACTTTTGGGTACTCATCTGTCAGTTGGCAAACTCTGTCAGACTAAAAGGAGGAAAGTGGTAGTTCGCAAATATCGTGTAGAAAAATTCAGGGATGAGGAAGTTAGGGCACTCTGTTATGTCCACAACTAAACTATTCTTGAAGCTTAATCTAATTTTCGTTCACGCACGTTCAACACTAAACTTATTTTCTTTAAATTTACAAACTATTTCGCCCTCGATCGAGAAATTTTAGAATTTAATTTTTAAATTTCTGTTCGGAATGGTCAGTTAACGAATGGCTTTTTTAATTCAGACCTGTCAAATCGATTGGAGGAGTGATTTACTCGGATTCCAGCAGGGTGGTGATGGATTTTCAAATTTCTTGTGAAATAGAAGCGCCAACAATGATACTCCAACAGCACCTTTGATGTCACCCTCAATAACTTTCCTTGTAGCTAGTTTAATGACAACAGTATCCCCACTTACAGATTTATTCAATGTAAATGGAGTTCCTGCTCAGTCCAAAACATCACACAAAGCTTTGTTGACATCAATACAATTCCTAAATACATTCAAATTAGATCTAATTATATCAATACCATCATTTCCCTCCATTTTACTACTCAAAACAATGTATGGAAAAGCTAGTAATCTCATCCATGAATTAACATCATTTTTCTGTAATAAAATTTCTATTTCCTTACAAAGTTCCTGACAGACAGCGGTCTTCACCGACTTTTGTATGATACGAGTTAGCCGGACTGAGACTCGACACTTATTAAGTAGTACCCAAAATTATTTAAAATTTCAGATTCTCTTTCCTCAACTACAAACGCACCTGAATCAGATACTTCAATGTTAGCCAAGCCAACACTAAAGTCACGTTTATGTTTACCCAAATGGACGTTCAACCCATGAATATTCTTGGCTAGGAAACCACATACACTACACATAACCCTTCTCGAAACAGAAAAATCTTCTGAAGACATATCTGCTACAGATACTGGAAATTTGTTTTTGCATTTCCTAACCAATTGCATTGAATACTTGAACAGTACCAATCTTTTCCATGTATCATCCTGTTTTGTTCTTCGTCACTCACTACAATACTTCACTAAAATACAATTTTTGCGATACCACTTGTTGCATCTATTACAGAGTATCGTGTTTTGAGTTTTTCGTCATGTAGTCCATTGTCCACTAAGCAAAAGTAAACACAGTCAGATGAACCACTAGACATTTGGCCCATAATTCAATTGAATTTAATTGAAACTATAAAAACAAATTATTAATATTTATAAATTTAAAAGGAGCAAAAATATATTTGTCTGTTATTTTGCACAGCCTTATAGTTGTGTTTGTTTCAATTAATTATAATTAAATTTAATTAAGTTAAAACATAGACGAAGGCCCGTACGTATCAGAATAGATGTATCAAACAGAACAGATGTGGCAAACAGAATATATGTTGCAAAAAGACTCGAACGTATCTAAATACAGAAATGAGCAAATAACCGAATGTATTGTGCGCTCTATTATAGCTATAAGAATTTCGAAGATCCATAGAAATTACTCAAGGCAATCTCAAAGGCCCTACCGAAGTACGTCTGAGACCATTGATTTTGATGGTCTAAATGTTCTCCTCTGCACCATATCAAAAAGAGAACCAACCAAGAAATCCTGAAACTATTTTCTCTAAAATGTAATTCTCATCAACTTTGCCCTAAGAAATAAACTTCCAACTGCCGTAATTTTATAGATACATGTCATACCTCACAATTCTAGAAGTTGTCATTTTTCCCTAAAATCCTAAACACGTGTCCTCTAAAATTTTATTCTCTACAACTTTGCCTTTGGAAACAGCTTTCTAACTTCCATAGTTCTAGAGATATGGGTCATCCCGCCCAATTCTAGAAGTGATCAAATACCACGATTGTGCCATTTTTCCCTAAAACCCTGAAACACATGTTCTCTAAAATTTTCTTCTCTTCAACTTTGCTTTTGAAACTAAATGTCCTTATTGCATAGTTGAGCAAATATAGACGAAAAGCCATTTGCTTTCGTATATGGCCAAAAAACTCAATTTCGTCCATTCCATTGGTCACAGTGCCCAGACCACCGACCCAATTTACACAAAAAAATTTTTTCAAGTTTTTTGTGATCAAATGCTTTATTTGGTACCAATATGAACGATTTTCGTGCTACACTTGCTGAGATATTTACGAAAAAGTTTCACCGACGCTCTAAAAACCATGTTTTTGGTCATTTTTTCGACCATATCTCTGGAACCACTTGTCTGATTTTGCTCATCTTTAAACTTGAATCATCGGACAAATGCAGACCTTTCAGGGAAAAATAGTTTAGGCTGATCTGTTGAGCCGTTTGGGAAAAAAGTGCAGACGGACGGAAAGACGGACATATTTTTAATTGTTGATTAGTCATATTTAGATGATAATAAATGTATCCCCGCACTTCCACCTCGATCTACCCCATGTTACAATAAAATTGTTTGTTGTAAACGTATAGAACCTTTGTACTTCGTACGGGTCCAGTAATTAAAATTGGAGAAAATGAACTCCAATGCAGTATTGGAACAGTTTAATTTTGATGTGCAATGAATTTGGAACGGCTTTTATAGACGAATATCGATATTATTTTTATTGGACCCGTACGAAGTACAAGAGGTCCTATACGTTTACTACAAACAATTTTATTTAACATGGGGTAGATCGAGGTGGGAGTGGGGGGGATGCATCTATTATCGTCTAAATATGACGAATCAGCAATGAAAAAAATGTCTGTCCGTCTGTCCGTCTGTCCGTCTGTCCGTCCGTCTGTCAGTCCGTCTGTCCGTCTCCACTTTTTTTTCCAAACGGCTCAACCGATCAGACTAAACTTTTTTTTCCTTGAAAGGTACATGCCTCCCATGATTCAAGTTCGAAGATGAGCAACATCGATGAAGTGGTTCCGGAGATATGGTCGAGGAAGTGACCAAAAACATGGTTTTTCGAGGGTCGGTGAAACTTTTTCGCGAATATCTCAGCAAGTAAAGCACGGAAATTGCTCAATTTGGTGTCAAATGAAAGCATTTGATGCCAAAAAACTGGTGAATTTTTTTTTGTTGGAATCGGGTCAGGGGTCTGGGCACTGGGAGCCATGGAATGGGCGAAAATAAATTTCTCTGCCTCAAATGATAAGAGATAGTTTTTTTTCAGTATTTGCTTAAATACGCAATACAGAGACTTACTTTCAAAGGCAAAGAGAATCAAATTTTAGCGAACACGTGTCTCAGGGTTTTGGGGAAATATGGTCCAATCCTGGTATATGACCACTTCCATAATTGGGCAGGATGACCCCGATCTTCAGAACTGTGAGAGCTAGAAAGCTGGTTCCAAAGGCAAAGTTGTAGAGAATTAAATTTAAGCGAACACGTGTTTCAGGGTTTTGGGGAAATATGGCTCAATCCTGGTATATGGCCACTTCCATAATTGGGCAGGATTACACAGATTTCCAGAACTATGAGAGTTAGAAAGTTGGTTCCAAAGGCGAAGTTATAGAGAATTGAATTTAAGCGAACACGTGTTTCAGGGTTTTGAGAAAATGTGACACAATCCTTGTATATGGCCACTTCCATAATTGGGCAGGATGACCCAGATCTCCAGAACTATGAGAGTTAGAAAGTTGGTTCCATAGGCGAAGTTATAGAGAATTAAATTTAAGCGAACACTTGTTTCAGGGTTTTGGGGAAATGTGACACAATCCTGGTATATGGCCACTTCCATAATTAGGCAGGATGACCCAGATCTCCAGAACAATGAGAGTTAGAAAGTTGGTTCCAAAGGCGAAGTTGTAGAGAATTTAAAATAAGCGAACACGTGTTTCAGAGTTTTGGTGAAATATGGCCCAATCCATGTATATGGCCACTTCCATAATTGGGCAGGATGACCTGGATCTCCAGAACTGTGAAAGTTAGAAAGTTGGTTCCAAAGGCAAAGTTGTAGAGAATTAAATTTAAGCGAACACGTGTGTCAGGGTTTTGGGGAAATATGGCCACTTCCATATATATATATGGTATATGGCTACTTCCATAATTGGGCAGGATGACCCAGATCTCCAGAACTATGAGAGTTAGAAAGTTGCTTCCAAGGACAAAGTTGTAGAAAATTAAATTTTAAATAACACGTGTTTCTTGGTTTGAGGGAAAAACGACTTAGTCCTTGGATATAAGCTTTTCTAGATTTGAATGGTCTGAGACGTACTTCGATAGGGCCTTTGACATTACCTTGGGTAATTTCTATGGATAGTTGAAATTCTTACAGTTATAAAAGAACAGAAAACGTTGGATTGTTTGCTTATTTGTATATTTAGGTACGTTCGAGTCACTTTGTAACATCTATTCTGTTTGTCACATCTATTCTGATACGTACAGGTCTTTGGTTATGTTTATACTTAACTGTTAGTATAAATGTATGAATATGTTTAACAATGAGGAAGCTCACGACGACGTTAAAAGTTAATCGGTTCTTAAAAGTTAATTTCTTAACTTTTTGACATTCCAAACAACTCTGTCAAAACCAATGAAAAACCTATTTTTTTAATAATTTTTAGCTGAAAATTAGCATTGGACCCAAATATTATTAACGAAATCCGTAGATCTGATGCTTGCGAAGCGATTGACAGATAGCTGGAAAAAATTAAATGTGTTTCGTAGGCACAATTCAAAGACAAACATGAACTCATAGACTTTTAGGTTAAATCCATCAAAGCACGTGTTTGTTGATCAAATGTGGTTCAGAATCGTAAACAATTTTTACAACTATCTGCTAATCGCTTGGCAAACATCCGATCTACGGATTTCATTAATAATATTTAACTTTTAACGTGGTCGTCGTGAGTTTCCTCAATGTCAAAGTTCTGCAACTGAACAAATCGTAGGTTGAAAGCCCTGAGCTTTGCATATAATGACAATGAATTGAAAAATAGAAAACTCATAATTTAATTACAACTACAATGTTTTTTTTCTTTTACATATCGCATTTATTCACCGTCGCCATTTTTTGGCTTTTTATTGATAAAGAACGAAATCACAATTGACACCATGACAGCAGCCAATGTTTGTTATATGCTTTTAACAAAAGTTTTAAAACGGAAGGTATAATTTTTTCGTCGAAACTTTTGAACGAACTTGCTTATTTGAATTTTGAATTTACGAATAAAATCTAGGCGTCAGAAAATTTATTATAAATTATTGTTTGTTGTCAAAAATATCAAATTGCTACATTTTTTAATAAAAATTAGAGTATCAATTTATCATTCGAAAAATGTTCGAGGCTTTGACATCCATGAAATACGTCGAAAATAAATCGCAAAATTGCTCTAAATTTTGTTTGGAAAATTGTGCATAGGGTAAATGCTCCTGCTATCGGCCATGTAGTAGTTTCATTAGTAATCGGCCACTTTTTGCATTGAAACCTGGTCGGCTACAGGTGCTGGCCGGAGACTACTACATGGCCGACAACTGGTGCATTTACCCTACCTGAATTCCAAATTCATTCCAAATTATCATTAAATTACCCTATTCGGTTTTCGAATCAAGATCAGGACCATCTTCACGCAAACGAATGCAATAAATATATTGTGTTTTTAGTGTTATGTTTTTCCGTATTCAGCTATGAAAGCATGGATGACACCACTTGAAAAATGGAAGTAATTCTATGTTGAGACGTTAATTCAGCTATCGAAAAACATAGATGACACCACTTGAGGTTCAGGGAAAAGACACGAACAGAGGACACAGTCACGTTTCACAACAAAGAGAAAGAAATGTCAAATTCGCTGCTCATTTCACATTGAATAGAATGCCATTCACATTGAACTAAGTTACAATTTTGACATTCATATTCATGGTTTTGAAAAAAGATTAATGTCGTTGGCAAACTTATCTTAAATATTTGTACATTTTAGGGAATGTAAAACCGGTTTCGAAATCGGTTATTCCAAAACCGGAAACCGGTTATGTCAGTTTCGAAAAGCGGGTTTCACGGTTTGGAAAATAAATGTTTTTCTCTGCAGAATTCTTCTCAAAATTATTAGTTTTGTTGCAAATTTAAAGAAAATCCCTTTAATAAAACAATCAATGAGCTCGTCTGTCATAAATTTCAAGGTTTTTTCAATTGCCAAGGTAATTTCATTGAATTTTTAAAATTTTCTGAGATTTTTTGGGAGAAACTATCTTCAACGAATATTATGCTTTTCGGATTTTTCTGTTAATAAGTTTCTCATAATGTCAAGTTTTACAAAGTTCTCTCAAAAATTGAATAGTTTCCCAGTGCCTTTAGGCTTTTAGAATTACAATTGCTCAGACAGAGAAACTGTAGGCAAAATCTGTTGCTGGCAGATAAACAGGGCACGAAATTGTTAATGGTTTCATAAAACGAGCTTCAACTTTATGCGATATCCCAACTATCAGAGAACCATCTGGCTGCGACAGGAATAACGGAAACAACCAGATGGTCTGACAATCATTTATTAATCGCAATCGTTTACATATACAACCAAAGCATGTGATTTTTACCCAAAAAAAAATTAATTCTGCTCAGTAAATGACTTTTACATGCGACGGGGCCGAAAATTAGGGCATTTTCAGTATTTTTTTGTAATTTTGCCCCTTTGCATGTAAAGTTGTATGTGTACCTGTTTTGGACGATTGTTTTTAGGCAATTGCCGATGATTTGAGGCAATTTCGCGAGTTGTAACGAAGTGAGGTCTACACGCGAAAGTGCCTCAGATCAATCGTCCTTGTTGGCTGGGAATTTTGTAACCCTAACCAACTTCATGTATCTGTGAAATGACACTGAAATAAATGGCCTCTTCCGGCTTTTACAAACACTGTGATCAGACCTACTGTATTCTACTGCACATTATTTTTCTGTTAACAACAGTCCTAAACAGGCACGTATGCAACTTTTCATGCCGAGCGCCTAAATTACGAGAAAAATTCTGTAATTTATGCCCAAGGGATGAAAAATAATTAAAAAAATGCCCTCATTTTCGTCCCCGTTGCATGTAAAACATCATTATTTTTAATTTCTATATCAAAAAGGTCGAAAAAAGCAGACGTCATTTATGGATAGCCCTTTATAATACAATTTACATCACATTTATCACAAATTATTCATTGATATCCAAATTCTTCAGCCATGAAATTGCGTCAGGAGTCAACGAGTGTAATACTTGTAATCCAATGTCAAGCTTACGAGAAGGACATTCGTCAATTATGTGGCTCAGTGTTTGAAGAGTTGTACTGTCTCCGCAGTCTCAGTAGGGTGAATTTACAAACACCCATCTGTACATTTGATTTGCGGAGCACCCATGGTCTGACAATCATTCCTTGGAAGCGCGGCGAACCTCTTGTGACTTTACATGTGGTGATACTGTCTGCTAAAGCGTCTCATAGTGCTGCAAAGTGTAGAGAAAGTGTCTAAACGGCAAATTACGCATATTTGGAGAGTCGTTTTTGCTTTGTAACGGCTATTGAGACGTAGGGTACTTCGGGAGATGAAAGGAAAAAATTAATTGACGAAATTGGCAAGAAGCTGGCGCAAAAAACTGGGGAGACTCGATCGAAAGCATACTTGATACAGTGTATCAGTCTAGCGATACAACAAATAAACGCAGCGTCTATACTCGCAACGATTCCCGACAGTGAAGACTCTCTGCTGTACGACCACATTTACCCATCCGATCAAGACCATCAAATGTCGTTGGAAGTAAATTCAAAAGAAATATAGGGTATGTGGTCTTAACTATTTCGGCCTCGGAGATAATGCTAGTCAGCCAGCGGTCAATAGAGCGAATAAAATCATTCACCTTTACATCGCTTCTTCTCAACACAGAAATGTGACGCAAGCTTTGTACGCAATAGTGAAAACGCCTGCATTGACTGAGATTTTTATTAGAAAATATCCACCCCGAAAATAAATGTTTTCCATCTTAAGACGACTATTTCGTTTAATACACACAACATACGCATCTTCGTCACGTACAGAGGGATCACTATTTAAACTCAACTCCTTGTTTTGCTTAACACCTACGAACATTTCTATTTTGGAAAATCTCATTTTCGTTCCACCACCGTCATTACAACGTTAAAACAACACCGAAATAACCGAAAAAGTTGGTAAATACAGTTCGAGCTTCCCAAACAAGTCAAAGTGCACAGTATTTAGCCGTAATATTTTTCTTTTTATTTTCCACTTGAGTACTGTACACATCCTCGTTGTCAATGTTACGTACATGTCCTCTAAACTAAATGTGACATTCAATGTACATTATAATACGATACTGCACTAGGTGCCGTAAAAAACTCTTGTAAAACTTCATTCTCACTAAAATTGCGTTAGTTGTTTGATAAAATGAGAACTTTGAATTAGCAACATATCCGAGCTTTAAATTATTTCATCATGTCACCCGTACATGGATCCCAAAATTTGAAAGTCCCTTGGGCCCTAGCCACCGAATTGCTTTATCAATTTTGCTTATCTTCGAATGACAGAAGTTCTGAATTTGTTTGTGCCAATTTTTTTATAATCCGCTACCTTTTTCAAGGGATTCAAAATCAGAAAAATAAAGTACGATTAAAATTATCCCACCAGTCACATCGTACGAGTCTGAAAAGTAAAGCTAAGCTATAAATAAATCTACGATAAACATATTTGAAATTTAAAAATGTTGCTCATTCATTATTAAGCTCTTGAAAAATCCTTTTCCCGGAATTTTGTTTTGGCTGGTAGGATGAAACGATTTAAAAACTAGTTGTTGGAAACACGATATCGGCTTTGGAGGAAAATATAGTTCCATTCATTTCGTAACTTCGAAAGCTTTTTAAATTCAGTATTTAGATGAGCGTGATGTGTTTAAACTCGAAATTTCGAGTGGGACAGATTACATCAGCAAGAACATAACATGCATCATCTCTGTCGACGCGATGGATGATGGATTTGGTAAACTCGTACGAAACGGAGGGGGTCAAAAAAGCAGTGTTTTACTGTTAGTGGTCTTGTTATTAATTTTCATGTGTGGGTGAATAACCTAATTCTGTTTACTCAGTTGCGGTGAGATGTCTGACGACAATTCGAGTGAGAAAATTTTTCTTATATCAGCAATTTCCGTGTTCTTTGTACTTTAGAAAAAATGTTTTTGGGATGCTTTTCTTCTTACTAATTTATTTTACTTTTTATTCAAGACGTGATCTATGATCTAATTAAGTAGTATTTATCATAGTTATACTCGCTAATGACTTTTTTTAGCGACGCTAACGCTAACGCTAATTTCGAAAAATATTAGCGTCGTTAACGCGATTCGCTAGTTGAATCAAAATTAGCTCGCCAGTAGCGGCCGCTAACCCTCCCTAATTTAATATATTTTTTTAGACCCGTACGAAGAACGAAGTTCTTCGAAAAACGGGTCTTATGCGTTTACCACGTCGTCGTTTCTAACCACCCCAATTTCGACCGGGGTAGGGGGGGAGGAGGAAAGGTAATCGAAATATCTTTTATTGGATTGAATCTGGGCACTGTCGGCGCAAGGGCCGCCGAGCTAGGGTCGTTTAAGTGGTTTTTGGTATTTTGTACATAACTCGAGTAAATCTTTTCCGATTTTCATACATTTTTCTTTGTTTGAAAGATCGGGGCATGGCCGACAATTTATGGAAGGAACTTTTTTAAATTTGAGTCCTTGTGCACAGCTAGGGCACTAAAACCGAGTCTATGCTAGGGCTATGCGTGTTTTTTGTACTTAACTCGAGTAAATCTTTTCCGATTGTCATAAACTTTTTTTTGTTTGAAAGATCTGTGCATGATTGACAATTTGTAGAAGAAACCTTTTTGATTTTGAGCCCTTGGACTTAGCTATGGCACTAAAAACAAGTCTCTGCTAGGGCCCTACATGTTTTTTGTACATAACTCGAGCATAAATCTCTTCCGATTTTCAAAAAAAAAATTTATAATCGAAAGGTCAAGGAATGTCTCACATTTTATGAAAGAAAGTTTTTAGATAAGATGCCCTTGGACTCAGCCAGGACCCTGAAACCAGGCCCAACGTGTTTTTGTTTACATAAATCGGTCCAATCTTAACCGATTTTTTTTATTCTTTTTCCATTTGAGAGGTAACCGTGTACCGAATTATATTCTTAAACAAATTTGTGCCTGTGCTTGAGGCTCAAGTGGGCCTCTGGTCGGCCCTAACCAAAAAAACATTTTTTGTCATATTGCAGAGCAGATTGACATTTTTGTCTATGGAAGTATGTGTCAGAGGCATTTCCTTATGGCCCTAGGTCGGTCCTAAAGTCGGCACTTAACAAAAAAATTGTTTTTTGCTATATTGTAGAGAAAATTGAGGCGAACATTTTTGTCTATTTGGAGATCAATTTTGTGCTTTCCGGAGGGTTCTTTTACACCGTCTCTTCGGACGGGTTTTTCAATATTGCCCTATCGGCAATTTCCAATACATTTTAATGTGGACGTAATTTCAAACACTTAAGAGTTGAGGGAATATTTACTTAAATACGTTTGAGTCCTTTCGTAACATGAACTCTGTTTGCCACATCTATTCTGATACGTACGGGTCCCTTCATATGTTTTGGGTTTGAGTCCTTGGGCTTGTCTAGGGCGCTAAGAACGAGTCTATGCAGTGGCCATACGTGTTTTTTGTACATACCTCGAGTAAATCTTTTCCGATTGTTATAATTGTTTTTTTAGTCGACAGGTCTATGAAAGCCCTACTATTTGTAGAAGAAATTTTTTTTGAGATTGGGCCCTAGAATATAGCTAGGGCACTAAAACCGAGTTTCTGCTAGCGCTCTACATGTTTTTTGTACTTAAATGAATGAATGAATATTACATTTATTGTCTACTATCTTAACTCAATTAAATCTCTTCCGATTTTCAAATTTTGTTTGATCGAAAGGTCTAGGACTGTCTCCCGTTTTATGGCAGAAAACTTTTTGATTAGAAACTCTTGGACTCAGTCAGGACCCTAAAACTGAGTATCTACTAGGCCCCAACGTGTTTGCTTACATAAATTGGATAAATCCTAACTGATTTTGTTGATTCTTTATCTATTTGAGAGGTAATCGAGTACCGAATTATATTAAAAAACAAGTTTGGACCCGGTGCCTGTGCTGAAGTAGGCCTGAGGTCTGTCCTAAGGTCAGATGGAGGGAAATATTTTTGTCTATGTAAATATTCGTCCAAGGCCTTTACTGAGGACCCTAGGTCGGTCCTTGACAAAAAAATGATTTTTTGCTATTTTGTAGAAAAAATTGAGATGAACATTTTTGTATATTTGGGGGTAAATTTTGAACTCTCGGAAGGCCTTTTTTACACCGTTTCTTCGGACGGGTTTTTCAATATTGCCCTCTTGGCAATTTTCAATACAATTTAATGTTTAAGTAATTTCATACACTTAAGAGTTAAGGCAACATTTACTTAAATACGTTCGAGACTTTTCTCTGTTTGCAACATCTATTCTGATACAGAGGAGGAGTGACGCAAGTTTTTGTCTGCTTACAAAAGTTCTGAAATCAGAGGTGGGTTACGTTGTGTTTTTGAAAATTGCGTCACACATGCCAGACCCTGGTATGAACTAATTTTTCCATGCTTTCAGTTTATAAACTGCAAAAATTTGAGCTTTACTTCTTTTCGCGAAGATTGTACTGTGCAAATTTAAATTTTTGCATGTAAAAACTGAAAGCGTTGAAAAATTATTACGCTGTTGGGTCTGGCATTTGTGGCGCAATTTTTTAAAAACACAACGTAACTTCGCTTTAATTTTTTTTTTGCGTATCGAAGCTTAATGCGTCACCCATCTGTGATTTCAGAACTTTTGTAACTGGAAGAAAATCGTTTTGAATAAGGCGCTTAATGCGTCACCCTTTTCTGATTTCAGAACTTTTGTAAGCAGACACAAAGACTTGCGTCACACCTCCTCTGTAAGAGGTTTTTTTTTGCGGATATCACATCAGGTGAATTGCCAAACTATTATGAAGGTGTTATTCTTAAAGGCCAGCAAACAGCATTTACGTTTTAATTATCAAAAATGCTGGCTCCCGACAACGAACGTTGCAACAACATGTTCCGATTATGTTACTGACAATCATTTTAACAATGCGATATGACTGAAACGTCTCAAAACTTTATGAACAAGAAAAGTTATACCCGTGTTTAACCTTAATCAGTTGTACATCCTCTAGACAATGCTTAGCTTCGATTTTTATCTCAGCATTCGCGTGCCGTAACTGGTTTTAATTTAAGTGTTTTGTAAATAAGTTTTTTCTTTAAATATGATGTGGCAGTCGCAGATCCATTCCAATCAACATTATTTTTTTCATTTTCCGACTTATCTGAAAAATGTATGTAAAGCCCAAAGGAATTGTAACAAGCTTTTTGCAATTCACCGACAAAAACTCGCTTTTTCGTGCATCATTTCGGTTTTTTACATTTAAAAGCCACTCACAATTCTTCATGCTACTTCCAATTGTTTAACAAATTGTTCAAACGAAATGACATGCATCCAATCGTAGGATCTGGATTGTATAAAAGGCGAGTTGGCATAGTCTGGGTATCATCCTATGGCTATCGTTGCTGATATACACATGGTCTTAAGACAAGGTGTACTGATGAGTCGTAAACGACGAAATCAGCACTTTTAGTTTTTCGATTTTTGTTAAACAATTGGAAGTAGGATGAAGAATTGTGACTGGCTTTTAAATGTTGATTCAAGCGGGGGACTTTAATCTGCCGAAGGTACAGCAGCCATAGTAAAATATTACTTCTAGGGGTGCAATTGTACCAAAATGAGAATTTTCTCAATTACTACCTATCATGTCGGTGTTGCATGAAGTCATTTTGCCGCACTAGCGCGATGACGGTTTTTTTACGCACTACTTGAATTGAATTTTTATATTAAAAGAAAATCTCGTTTTTGTCGGTGAATTGCAAAAAACGTTGTTTGATACACGTTACGTATACTGGTAGTTTAAAGCACACGATGTGTTGCCGAATTCGCCTTCGGCTCCTACCGGCAATCTCACATTTAGTGCGTTAAACTACCTTCATACGTAACTTGTATCAAAAATTACTGTTAAAGAATTAATCAAAACGTGAAATCGTTATCAATAAACAGCAATAATATTGAATAAAACTCCATTATTTTTGATTTCACCGACGTACTTTTTTATTTAATTTTAATTAAGTAAAACATTTTTTAATTGTTTGGATGCATTTCGGGTGGTCTATCAACATTCATCAGCAACTAATGAAGTTTTAACCAATATTATTGCTGTTTATTAAATTGCATATAGTTCTATCCGGTATAGCCGGTATAAAGCAACACAGTGTAGATCAACATCTTCATACAATTTACATATCTCATTGGTGATAGAAAGAGATTGCTTTAAATTATATTATCTCTTGAGAAGACAGAGACAGACACCTCCTTAACTTCACAAACTTGCAATTTTGAAGTCTAACGTTTTGAAACAATCAATAATCAATGCAGTGTAATCAACTCGGTAACTATTATTGAATCCATGTACATCCCTGGGTAATTCTTGTAAAAGCTTTTCTAGTAAAAATGCTTTCTGGTAGAATATCTGGAGAATTCGGTTCTGGTTAATTCGATTCTGGTAAATTCGGTACTGGTAAATTCATCATTATTGATATCGTGTCCATTTTAGTTCCTTCGTCCGTGGAACAACGTATGCAACGTTCCCCGTATTCCACTTCCCCCGTATTCCACTTACCCGTATTCAACGTTCACCGCATTCCAAGTTCCCCGTATTCCAAGTTCACCGTATTCAACTTTCCCCGTATTCCAAGTTCCCCGCATTCTATTTCCCCGTATTCCACTTCCCCCGTATTCACCGTTCACCGTTTTCCACTTCCACCGTATTCCACTTCCACCGTATTCCACTTCCCCCGTATCCCACTTCCCCCGTATTCCAATTCCCCCGTATTCCACTTCCCCCGTATTCAACGTTCACCGTTTTCCACTTCCACCGTATTCCACTTCCCCCGTATTCCACGTTCACCGTATGCAAAGTTCAAAACTTTCAAAATTAGAATCTTTCTATACTTCTCTAAACTTAACTTAACTCACACACATGCACACAAATTCAACATCATATTAACATAATTAACAAGTAGTATTTAACATAACATTAGCATAATTAACACTTATATTATATATATAACCTTTGGTTCTCAAGCAATTTTATTTAAATATTTAATTGAAACTTAGAAAAAATCAAATTCCTTAAAAGAATTCATTCACTGGAATTGATGTTTTATTTTTTTATTTAAAATGTTTATTTCTATTTACTCATTGCTGATGTGTCTTTTTTATATTTTGCTTATTATTGTAAAATAGAAATAACAAATGAAAATATGTACTAAAGCTATAAATACATAATAATAATAATAATAATAAGTTCCCCGTATTCCACTTCCCCCCTGTTTTACGTTCACCGTATGCAACGTTCCCCGTATTCAACTTTCCCCGTATTCCAAGTTCCCCGTATTCCACTTTCCCTGTATTCCACGCTCACCGTATGCAACGTTCAACGTATGCAACGTTCACCGTATGCAACGTTCACCGTATGCAACGTTCACCGTATGCAACGTTCACCGTATTCCACTCCCCCCGTATTCCACTTCCCCCGTATTCCACGTTCCCGGTATTCAACTTCCCCCGTATTCCACTTCCCCCGTATTCCACTTCCCCCGTATTCCACTTCCCCCGTATTCCACTTCCCCCGTATTCCACTTCCCCCGTATTCCACTTCCCCCGTATTCCACTTCCCCCATATTCCACTTCCCCCATATTCAACGTTCACCGTATTCAGCGTTCCCCGCAATTCAAATTCCCCGTATTCAGCACCATACCCGGCAATATACCAAAAATTAATTTTTCAGTAATTTTCGGGCAGCGGAGCAAATTTTTGTCCATTTTTGTCTCCTTTGACCGACCCTGGACACCAAACCGTTCAACCGATTTGCTTCAACCCAATTCCGCTACCTTCACACTGCCGAAACCTTTCATTTAACACGCCACTGGCCTCATTCCGGCAACTACCGGCCGAGATATAGGTTAATAAGTGATCCAGCTCTGTACAAAATCGCCAAAGAATGACCTATAGCTAGGGAGTATGAAACTTTTTCACCCAATATTGTTCAGCAATTTTGCTGCCCCAAGCCTCCACTATCGATTGGCACTCAAAAATTATCTCTACTTTGTCCAACAACAAAAGTTCCCTAACAACAAAGTGAGGAAACCCCAAATTTTTAACAGTTTTCGCTGCCTAGCTCCTCCGCATGAAGTCGAATCAAAAAATTTTCTTCTACAAAGTTGTAGGCAATTAAAAACTCTAAGACTTTGCTTCCCCGACCAAATCTCTAAGACGACATCTTGACTGACTTTTGGCCGATTTTCAATTTTCACCCTTTCTTGACCCATAACTCCCTTATTTCAGAACAATATCCCACCCTGGAACATGTTTTCTCGACGTTTTGCACCATACCCGACAACATATCAAAAAGTATTTTTTTTTCTTCGCCAGAAAAACCTATTTTTTTGATAATTTTTAGCTGAAAATTAGCATTGGACCCAAATGTTATTAATGAAATCCGTAGATCGGATGTTTGCCAAGCGATTGGCAGATAGATGCAAAAAATTGTTTATAATTCTGAACCACATTTGATCAACAAACACGTGATTTGATGGATTTAACCTAAAAGTCTATGAGTTCATGTTTGTCTTTGAATTGTGCCTAAGAAACACATTCACATTCGCACATCAGATCTACGGATTTCATTAATATCAATTGGGTTCAATGCTAATTTTCAGCTAATAATTATCGAATTAATAGGTTTTTCAATGGTTTTGACAGAGTTTTTGGGAATCTCAAAAAGTTAAGAAATTAACTTTTAACGTGGTCGTCGTGAGTTTCTCGATTATCAGTTCAGTTCAGAAATTTGAAGAACATGCATAACAGGCACCAAACGTTCTAGGGAACTATTTAATGGTACTAGTTAAAAATAAATTTTGTCAAGTTATTTTAGGGAGCGTCCATAAATGACGTCTGCATTTAGGGGGTGGGAGGGGGGTCATGAAAAACAGACGAAAACAGACAGGGGGGAGGGGGGGTGTTTCATTAAAACAGACGTCATATTCGGTAATGTCGCTCAATTTGAAACTACCACCGTTTTCATGATGAAAGCCGTTTCTCTAGCACACCATAGTTGTCCCATCCCATTTTGGAACAAAAATTTTATTCGTCTTTTCATTTTGAGAACTACAAAAATTGTAATTTCTCGATATTCAAACATAAAAACAACAAACAACGATATTGGCGATGAAATACACTATTGGCTTTCGCATTATGACCTTTTTCTTTTCGCATCAATTTTGTGTTGACTTTCGCACTATGCACGACTTGACTTTTTTTATTTTCGGTTCTCGAACGGAGTTTGAAAATTACAGTTTTCGCGTTCCAGCAATAGAAGAAAAGAAATTTATACAAGTAACGCAAGATCGCAAATGAGTGAACTTTTTGGATATTTTTTAGGATTTCGCCCCTTTGCATGCAAAGTTTTATATGCATCTGTTCTGGACGACGGGTTTTGAGCATTTTCGTTTGTAGACCTCACTTCTTTCGGTCTACAACTCGCAAAATTGCCTAAAGTAAATCTTGGAAAACAGATTCACAAATAACTTTTTTTAAGAAATCAAAGAATCTTCAAAAATATCGCAAATAGAAGATGAAAAAATGACGTCTGTTTTCGGGGGGAGGGGTAGGGGGGTGTCTAAAAAAGCCGAAAAAATGCAGACGTCATTTATGGACGCTCCCTTAATACTTTTATCAAGTTGAACATTTTCCTTATACAAAATTTTTTTTTATCCCTTATCCTCTATTATCCAGCTTTAAAGAGTCTATCAATAGTTTATTTCGCCCGCGCGTACGTACACATCACATCTCGTGTGTATTGGGGTGTTTTGAAAGAAATAGTGAGAGTGTGTTGGCGCACGTACCACTAAAAGCAATTTTTCGTCCCAAGTAATGGGAAAATCTTTTCCGTCACAACCAATACACTCTCACGTATACAGAAAAATATATTTTACGTGTTTCAGCAATGTAAATGCGATTTACATTGCTTCAACACGTAAAAAACGGTACGTATGTGCTTCCAAATTTTTATTTTGACGAGTGGGAATACAGCCCTCAAAAATCAAAATAAAAATTTGGAAACACGTATACGTAATGTATTATTCCTTGTGCAACGTGCTCTGTCGGGTCGAAATAAAAATGTCGCAACGTGACAAGTTATAACTTGACAAAAAACTTTTTTCAACTTGACGTTTAAATAGTACCCATAGTTTTATTGGAAGCAATCAGCAAGAAGTCAACAAGCATAATATTAACATAATACAATTAAAAAACCTGCTTTGTTCGATTATTGAAGACACGAGTGTGAATAGGAAGGTCATCATACAAATTTCGATCAAATATTCTCACCATATAAAGAACGTTAATTTATTGTCTGTTGATTGAAACACGACGCAGGAGCAATCGTAGTGACGCTTTACCGCGAATCGGAAAAAGTGATACATTATGGTCGATTCCTCAGATACAATAAGTATGAACGGCTCCTTGGAAGACATCTGCTATAGGCTTTTCCAATAAGCCATTTACTCATATTGTGCGAAAGCTAGTTTGAAACGCGATACATTCTAGATTAATTGTTTATTGCAGCATTAGAACAATAATGTCATAAATTACAAATATACATTTGTGGAGTTACATCTGCTTTTAAAGGGAAGGGGCGATCAGAGGAAACCAGGGCCTATTTTTCGTGAAATTCGTGAAATTTCGTAAAATTCGTGAAATTCGTGATTATTTTTTTTTTTAAGAACAGAGAATGAAAGTTACTCATTCACCATTCAAGAAAAAATGGAGCTGACCATTCAACTGAAATTTTTTTTTATATTTTTTTTCGATAAATTTCGTTTTCTTAGAAAAACAAAATTTATCGAAAAAAAAATATAAAAAAATTTTTTTGTCGTGTTAAATTCCTAATTGGTCAAAAAATCGATGAAATGGGGCCAAAAAAACTAGTTTCTGTAACTTTTTCAAAAATAATTTTGAATATACAAACTAGTCAGGTGCGGTCATCACTTCTTGCCTGCCCGAGCCCGATTGGATATTGAAACCTAAAGCCCGCCCATGACCCATGGGATTTCTACATAGGCTATCCGGGTCCGCTAATTACCAAAAATTGGAGTCCAAAGCTCAGCAAAAACAGTTTATAAAACTATGGATGATGCTATTTTGTATTTTTTACAATCAATGCTCGAACTCGGTCGAATTTGGAAATGAAGTCCACGCCCGCTCGCGGCCCGTTTAATGTTTATTACAGTCCAATCGTACCCGCCAGGCGGGCGGGCTTGAGATGGGCAGTATTTTAGGTCTCTAATACAACAAAATATGCGTAAAGCTGACGAAAATATTTTAGAAACTTGGTTATGATTCAAACGTTGTTAAATACGAAAAAATCATATTGAAAAGTCACTCGATTGCACGTATACTTGAGTGAGTATTATTCACTGAGTAACGAAGCATCTATCAGTATGAACGTACTGACATGTATGAAGTTTTTTAAGTGGGTTAACAAAGTGTGGTGGAGTTTCTAAGCTTTCTTATCTTATCTTCATCAAACTTTATAGACCATTAAATTACTTTTCAGTTTGAGGTGTTTCTGTTGGTGATGAGAAACCTTCCTCGCGCTCTCTTTCGGTACAACCCTTACTACATTTTCATTGCCTGCTCGCGCTCGCTCTCAAGTTCGAAAATTTCATAGACGTTCATGCTCTTGCTTTGAACGGGCTCACGAGCGGTGCTCTTAGACGGTCATTTTTATCCCTTCTTAATTATACTTACAATTTACTCGAAGAATATAAGTTTATTAATTTGAAAACTTGTGATTTTTGGATAAATTTGTTAGTATGATGTCCTCCACCTACTTGATGAAGCAGACAGGCTTAAATTCACAGCCTGAATTGAAAAATTATTTATAGCCAAAAAGCTTTGTTGGTAGTTTCCTTGATCGTGACAAAAAATGTAGTTGGGAAGTTTCTCAATTTGTCGATCGACATGGATCGACAAATTGAGAAACTTCCCAACCATAATTTTTGAAAGAATAAATCTTACGGATTCAACTGCCTCAGATCTACTTGATAGTGCTGTGATAGATGCCGCAATCCTAAGCTCGTATTTCAATAAAGTGAGTCACTGATGGGTATCATCTACCGAATGGTACTTCATTGGCGTCACTAACTTTAAAATTCTAGTCACAGAAATAATGAAACGAAATGGATTTTATTCAAATGACCTCAGAATACAAAATCTTGGTCTCTCCTTACTTCTCACAACTAAGGATGAGAGTCGTTCAGAAATAAAAGGAAAGTTTTTGCGCGAGAGATTCAAAAAAAGTTTGTTACATTTCGGTCAAACCTACGACTGATCCCGTAAAATTAAGTTACAAAATTGTGAAACCTACCACCCACTGGTATCGTTACATACTTTATGAAAATAAAATTTGAGCGTCACGTCGCTCGCACCCACGCCTACAGCTTTGAAAAATTAGCGGCACTATTGACAGCGTTGCCTTTCTTGATAATTATGTCCCTTAGCTGTTCGTAGAAATCGTCCGACTGGCCGAGTTCGCACTGGCTATAAACACTGATTAGGGAGCGTCCATAAATGACGTCTGCATTTTTTCGGCTTTTTCAGACACCCCCCTACTCCCTTGTCTGTTTTCCATACCCGCCCCCCCCCCTCCCCCCGAAAACAGACGTCATTTTTTCATCTTCTATTTGCAATATTTTTGAAGATTCTTTGATTTTTAAAAAAAGTTATTTGTGTATCGGTTTTCCAAGACTGAACTTAGGCAATTTTGCGAGTTGTAGACCGAAAGAAGTGAGGTCTACAAGCGAAAATGCCTAAAAACCGTCGTCTAGAACAGCTGCATATAAAACTTTACATGCAAAGGGGCGAAATCCTAAAAAATATACAAAAAGTTCACTCATTTGCGATCTTGCGTTACTTGTAAAAGTTTAAATTTCTTTTTTTCTATTGCTGGAGCGCGAAAACTGTAATTTTCAAAATCCGTTCGAGAATCAAAAATAAAAAAAGTCAAGTTATGCGTTCGTGCATAGTGCGAAAGTCAACACACAATTCTCACGCAAAGTACTTCGCTAAATTTTAGGTGAGACACGGACAACATTTGTGCATCTTATCGAGGCCTAATTTAAATCATCCACCCACTTGAACGGTCACCATTCAATGTGATTGAAAAAACTGCATGATTTTTTGATATTCGATGATTTTTTGTGATTTTTTGATGATTTTTCGGATGACTTTTTTCGATGATTTTTGAAACCATTTAATGATTTTGGAGATTTTTGGTGATTTTCGAAATCATTTAATGACTTTTGCTGATTTTTGAAATCATATAATTCATAAAAATTTTTCGATAAATTTAACTCCGTGATAAAGTGACAGAATGCACCAAACGCATTGTTAAAAATATCGTGATAAACTTATTATTTAAGCCTCGGGGCTTGTATATTGATAAATTTATCACGCTAAATGAAGCGGAAAGTTTGAATTTATTATTTTATTGTCATTGTTAAGACATCCAAAATATGAGTTTTAATGTTAAGAAAACGTTAAAATTCAATAGGTGAGTTCCTTTCAGAGTTTATCGATGCTGATAAATTTAACTCGTCGATAAACTTGACGTCTAGCTAAATTTGACAGCAAAATTAAATTTAATTTTCTTACTTGACGGGAGAAAAACCGAATTAACTTCAGTATATTCAAACTTACACAAAAGCGAAACGTGAAATTTTAGTCATAAAATCAATAGACAAATAAATAAATAAACAAATAAACCATCAAATTATCATATCACAAACTTCCTAAAATCACACTGAGAAGCAAATTTCAAACTTCGTGCGTTGTTTATCTCGATAAACTTACCAAAAAACTAGCTCCGAGGCTACAATAAATTTATCAGCATTTATCCGGTTAAATTTAATTCTGAGTACGTTTGATGCGATTTAGCAGTTTATCGAAAAATTAAATTTAACCAACTCGTTAAACTCTGAAGGGAACTCACCTAATGTTGCAATTCATTCGATTTTTTTGTTTACATTTTCCGATATGTCATATTTGACTAAATAACCACGAGTTAAATTTATCACAAGAGATATTCGCTGAAGGGAACACACCTAATGATTTTTAATTATTTCCAACGATTTTCAATTATTGTTGTGATTTTTGTGAGTTTTAATGATTTTTTCGGATGATTTTTTATTTTTTACTATCCCGTACCACGATTTTCCAGAGTTATTTCCCCTTCGTTCATATTGCGACAATATGCAATCTCATCTCTGATAAATAGAAAGTAGGCTATAACTAAGGCACAATCTACAAACGGTAAGCACATATGGGCCTACAAGAGGCCTACGAGCATGCATGGCTGCATTATCAGTAAGGCGCCCAGTTTAATAATAATGAACTTGGGCTACAGACCGATTTTAATAGTCAGTCCTAGACTAGCAGATTATTTTTTGAACTAAAAAACTTCTACCATCGCTGAAACAGCTAAAACGACATGCTTTTTTAAGGAAAAATTGAATATCTTCGCCTCCACACCAGCTCTAAACTCGGGTCCGGTTTCATTCGTCAGCCCTAAAGTAGTCGTAAATTATACATTCTCTTTTTACTCACACACATTTTTAATTGCAAAATGACATACTTTTTTCAAGAAAAATTGAATATCTTTGTCGTCCGACCAGCCCTAAACTCGAGACCGGTTTTATTCGTCAGCCATAAATGAGCCCCAAATGTTGCATTAATGGAGAATCTAAAAATGGTTCGATTTGGTGAAGAAACGCTAAAACGACATGTTCGACCACTTCAATCGCTTAGGGCTCGAATACTATGGCAGCCCCAAAGTTAAGAATTGCAGCCCTAATCAGCCCTAAACCAGCCCCAAATAATTGGTGATAAAATAATATGATACTAGATGGTGGGG